>CM062818.1:710269184-710429233 GCA_031772625.1 Pinus tabuliformis | reverse complement strand
AACTTGTAGGAATTTTTTTTTCCTGACCCATACCGGTCTTGACCTTTCCTTTGTTGTTTGCCTTATTGCTCGGTTTATGCAAAACCCACATGAAATTCATTGGAAAGCAGTTAAAAGAATGCTTTGTTATGTTTGAGGTACAATTCAGTTTGGGATTCATTACAGTGCAGAAGCATCTCCTCTATTGGTTGGTTTCACTGAATCCGATTGGGCTGGTGACCCTGGTGATCAGAAGTCTACTGCAGGTTATATCTTCACTCCTAGTTCTGGACCTATTGCATGGGCTTGCAAGAAACAAAATGCTATTTCTCTTTCTTTAGCAGAAGAAGAGTATCATGGTGCTGTAGAAGCTAGTAAGGAAGCCTGTGGTTTTGTCAGATCCTATCAGAGTTTGTCTTTCAGCAGCAGCATCCGACTACCCTTTGGTGTGATACTCAAAGTGCCATTCAACTGTGCAAAGATCCAGTCCAACATTAGTGCAGAAAACACATTGAACTACACATGCTCTTCATCAGAAAGCTCATTCATGACCATGTTCTTGAAGTGAAATATTGTTCAACCGATGATCAAGTTGCAGACATCTTTACAAAGGCTCTCATAGAGGCAAAGTTGACTAAACTTTGATTTATGGTTGGAGTTTAGGAAGCTGTCACTAAGGGGGGATAGGCTCTAATTCCTCCTTCCTTCTCCTATTGTGTCATATTTGTACATCCTTCAATCCCATCCCAAGTTGTTCTTAAGGGGGGATGTTAAGATATTCCGACAAATAGGAAATAGTTAAGTATAACTTGGTCTAGTGTAGAGTTAGGTAAAGTGTGTTTCTTTAGTGTGTACGTTTGTAACTTACAATCTAACGGTCATAATATGTTCTAGACATGAAGTGATTTGATGGTTCATTCTCTCCTCGGGATTACCGACACTTGATCCATGGCTTAACACTCGATTGGTCCATGATCTCTATTTAAATAGCATGGAGGGTCATTTGTAAGGTGACCGCTCATGAGAGAAGCTTATGTAAATTTTCTTTCTTTTATTAATAAATTGCCCGAAGTGGCCACATTGGCTTAGGCCATGGATTGTTTCCCTCTTTGAGGGTTTTAACCACATCAAGAATACTGGTGTATTGATTTGTGATCTATTTGTGAGCGGTGTCCTTTGGTGTTCTATCTGAGGAACTTACCCTGTAAATTCCTACAAAAAATAGTATGGTATAATGGAAAATAAGGTGAAGAATTATTTGTAACAATTACTGGAATAAGGTGTAATTCAACCAATTTCCTCACCATGTGGGTCACCCATCATCATTGTCCCAAAGAAGGATGAGACTTGGTGGATGTGTATTGATTATAGGGTATCAAAAAAATTATGCTCAAGAATAGGTACCCCCTTCCTAGGATAGATGATCTATTGAATCAGTTGCAACAAGCCAAATACTTCACAAAAATGGACTTAATGCCATGATATCATTAGGTTTGGGTCAAATAAGAAGCTACCTATAAGACTTCCTTTAAGACTATGAAAGGTTTGTATGAGTGGTTAGTCATGTTGTTTGGCCTATATAATTCACCAACTATGTTCATGAGATTAATGAATGATATATTATGCCCTTTGATAGATTCAAATTTTATTTTTTATTTGAATGATATACTGGTCTACAACGTACCTGTGATTAGCACATTTCACATTTAATGGAAATCGTAGAGACATTAAAGAAGCACTAACTATTGGAAAATCTCAAGAAGTGTGAGTTTGCATAACATTATTTGGTGTATCTGACATATCTAATAGGTGGAGGAAAGATGGATATAGATCCTACCAAGATGGATTCCATCATGAAATGTTCAGTGTATACTAATGTTTATGAGGTTAGGATATTTATTGGGATAGAAATATACCTGAGGAAATTCACAACATCATTTTCAGTAGTAGCAACCCCACTCCATGCCATAACAATGAGTGGAAAGAGTTTCTAGTGGAGAAAGGGTCAATAAAGGGCCTTCAGGATTTATAAAAGAAGATGATTCAAGCACAACTTCTAGAGTTACTAAACTTGTAATATCCTTTTAAAGTGGAGATAAATGTGAGTGGGCATGTTATTGGAGTGGTCTTTATGCATAGAGGAAGGCCCATTTGTTACCATTTTGAAGTATTTCTTGGTGCGGTTCTCAAATAAACTACCGACAATAAGGAGCTTTATGTCTTGATGCAAAATATGAAGAAGTGGAAACACTATCTAATGGTAAAGGAGATAGTAATCCACAAAGATCACCATATGCTATAGTACCTGCAAGCCTAGAGTAAGCTATAACATATTAGGCATTACAAGTCTATGGGATTTTAACAATAATTTCTTTTAGTGATTAAGTACAAGAAGGGAAGCATAAATAAGTTGGCCAACATGTTTTCAAGGCCACCCACAACAAATATCATAGCTTTAGAAACTCTTATTCATATGGAGCCTTTCACCCATGATGCATAGAAAGAAGCATATACAGAGGGTGAGGGGTTAAAGGGGAGTGTTTTAGCAGTTGTAGAGCCAAAATCACATGCACAATGGTGACAAAAAAATTGACTATCATCTCCTGAATGGGTTACTCTACATGTTAGATAAGTTTTGTGTTCTTAAAGGTCAGTGACTACAATTGATCAGAGAGGCTCACACCTCCAAGGCTGCAAGGAACTTTGGTATAGGGAAGACAATGGCCAACTTATAGAGGTATGTGTACTCACCTATAATGCATGAAGAGGTACCTAGGTTCATAGGACAATGCATGGTTTGTTCTACCAACAATCTAGTAATAGGAAATAGGGTCTATACCATCCCTTATTTGTGCCCACTCGTCCTTGGGAAATAATTTACATGGAATTTGTGGGAGGCTTGCTAACAAACAAGAAGGGACATGACTACCTATTCATGGTATTTGACAGCTTCAATAAGACGTGTGTTCTAATGCCCTATAAAAATACCATCAATATGCAAGAATCAATGAACTTGTTCTTTCAAAAACTTTGGGTGCACTTTAGGATACCAAGGAGCATCATTTTAGACAGGTACACAAGATTTCTCAATTCATTTTGGACCATATTGTGGGAGAATATGGACATGAATTTGAAGAGTTATACATCATTCCTTCCATAGAAATATGGGCAAACATAAGTATTCAACTAGACTTTTGTGAAACTTTTGAGGGGTTATAATCAAAAGAAGTTGAAGACTTAGGATGAAAATTTGGTATATATACAACACTCTTATAACATATTAATCCAAATTTATAGTTTTAAGCCCCCATTTGAAACTTGTTTTGGATATTTTCCACCTTCACCTTTGGATATAGCATATGGACAACAAGGAGGAGTGAGGAAAGATATTACAAGGGATGCCTTAAGGGAAAAACAATTTGTTGAGAATATAAAAAAGATCCATGTATAGGTACAGGAGACACTACAAAAGTCATATTAAAAATATGAGTCCATGCATGATGAACATAGAACAAAGAAGTCATTCAAGGTGGGATGCATAATATGGTTACGGTTGAACAAGGACATACTACAAGGTCTTCGTAAGAAAATAAAGGCTTTGCAATATGGTCCATTGGATATATTAGATAAGGTTAGGGATAATGCCTATAGACTCATTCTGCCCCCATATATGCACATTTACTCAATGGTGAATGTAGACAATCTAAAACTCTATAATACTTCCATGTTGGATCTAGAAGAGGAACATGTCTTACCTTTTGTAGAGGATTTAGCACCAGATGCTCAAGTAGAGTTGGCATAAGATATAATCTTGAAAAATAGGCTTAGAAATACATGATAAGGGAAACATGATCTTTGGTAAGTTGGGTTGAAAGGACAACTCCTATGCAAGGGTAAATGGTACACATAAGACTAGGTGGAGGAAAACTTCATCACCCCATTCAATAGAACCTTTTGGGGGCCAAAACCCCGCAAAAATGGGGAGGTATGATATTGATTAGAGAATTATATTATTTGTCATCCATCTTGATTATTTCATATTGGGAAAGTGGAGGAATCAATTCACAAGTCCATTTTTACTTGCAGTTTCAGTTTGGAAATTTTTGGGTGAAAACCATCACGAGCCATTTTAAGGCCTTAATTGACCACTTTTTGTGGTCCCAACTTTACTATGGACCTATATTCCATAATCTAGACATGAATGTACCTTTCAAACAATGAAATTGTTACCTCAATTAGAGCCCATATGAGAAATTTATGTCTCTTGGAAATTGACCTATCAAATTTAACCGCCATAATTCAAAAGGATGCTATGTCATCCCCCATTATCCATGGAAAAGGAGATAGTCACATGATCATGATTAAGAATATTGTATAGGAGTTAATATCGTAACTCTAGTTAAGAGTTGAAAGAGTCAAACTTAAGCCACTAGTAGGCTATCGAGCTGTGTTATAACCAAGCCACTAAGAGGAAAAGCCGTTACATTCTATGCGAGTGCATTTTAATTCGTAGATAAGCAGAGTAGTTGAGAGTGGATATAAAGAGAGATAAAATAGAGAAGGCCCTGTGCATTGTAGCATACCATGGGCTAAAGGTCTTATTTATTTTTGCTTGCATCCATTTCCATTCAGAGAAGCATATCAGAGCAACCTCACCTTCTAGTTGTGTTGTCTCTCAAACGGGTTTCCCAAGTCATACCTAGTGTTATTATGATTGTGAGTGATTGTAATTTATATATTTTCTAATTTTCACATTTCTTATGTTGCATGCATGAAAATAATAACTTAATAAATCGAGAAATCAAAGGAAAATAACCCTCATAATATAGATTTTCAAATTTTTAAATATAATTTTTTTTAGTTTTGTAAACTATGCATGACAGTATATAGATTAATTGGTAGTGTAGGTATGATTTATTTCTACTAATTTATAATGGAACATATTATTCTAAGTGCAATGAAATCAAAATCTATTTACTTAACATTAATTAGGATTACACTAGTGCCTAACACTACTCCTTGTTTTGATTTTGAACTATCAAAATACAATTTCCAAATGTTAATATTTACTTCTAGGTTAGTAGTGTTTGTATTCTCTACTTATAATAATTTAAAATGGATCATATTAGTCTAAATTAAATGAAGGAGCTCAGACCATTTATTAGATTTGACAGGTGAAGTGTCTACATGAAATTTTCCAAAATCAATATCAAAAAATATACAATTTCCAATGGTTAGTATTTACTTCAAGGTTAATAGTGTTTGTATTCTCTACTTATAATAATTTAAAATGGATCATATTAGTCTAAATTAAATGAAGGAGGTTAGACCATTTAATAGATTTGACAAGTGAAGTGTCTACATAAAATTTGCCAAAATCAATATCAAAAAATTATTTACAATAATAGAATTTAAAGACAAAATGGATTCATTTTTATGTTCAATATTAGTAACCTTATGTTACATGAATTTATTTTGGTCTGCTCTAAATTAATTTTTCCATCCTTTATGTGTTAACCAAAAATGTGACCAATCAATATAAAAATAACCTTTTACTTTTTATACCCATATTTTCCTAATAGTAAATGATAATTTTATGGGAATGGATTAGAGGTTAATTTGATGAACAAAACTTTGAGTTCATTAATTGCTTTGATTTCAAATTTATTTAATTGAGAAATGTTTGTAGAACAATGACTTAGTTCAACATTTATTTTTCTACAAGCAAAATATGGCATAACATTCAAGGATGACTTAGTTTAATATTTATTTTTCTACAATCAAAATATGGCATAACATTCAAGGATGCTCACGAATTCATATTAAATGGTTACAAATGTTCCTATTGAAAATTTGGAAAGTTAGGAATAAAGGTTTTGTCTTAGAAACACATTATATTTTCCAATTATATCTATGTTAACCACTGACTTTTGTTTAGTATTTGTTCTATGAGTTTTATATTTCTATTTTTAAATTACAATAACTAATTTTGATTCACTTTCAATAGGTTCATTAATAGGTTTTAAGTGGCAATTTTTTTATAAATTAAATTGTAAAAAGTGAAGATTGTAACATTTTATTTGGTCTCCTTTAAATCCTAAACAATATTATAATGTAGTTTAAAGATAGAAGTATGGAAGTTTGAACTCTTTGTAGTGCTAATGATCATTTTAATAGGTTCATTAATAGCTTTTAAGTTAAATTGCAAAAATGGAAGATTGTAACATTTCAGTTTGTCTTTAGATCCTCAACAATATTATAGTCTAGTTCAAAGATAGAAGTAGGGGAGATTAAACTCTTAGTAGTGTTAAGGATTGTTTTCTTGGGAATTGAAGTGGTTGAAAGAGTTGATGTTGAGGAAGGATTTACTTCACTCATTAGCTTATAATCATTTTGTGTATTTTTGGTTGTTGTATGTATCTCTTCAATTATCTCATATTCTTCGTTATCTTCAATTAATTCACTAGGAAGGACATCCCATAGTAACAACCTTTTTTCTTCTTGTTTCTTATTATCCTCTTCTTCCTTTTCAATTTCCTTAGAAGTATTTTTGGTTTTTGGGTGTGAATCATTAAGTTGATATGGTGAAGAAACAATACTCGAAACATGTTAATGAACTAAGCCTGTCTTTTTTTTTCTGAAAGGTTTCATGTGTGCTCTATATAAATTACCCATAGAAAAATCTTGCAAATCTAAATTTGCATTCGTTGAGGGGGTTTCTAAGGATATTGGGTGTTTCATTTTAAAGTGATATGATAATCACCCTATGAGTGATCTCAGTTAAGATTTATTACATGAAGGTATTACAGACTCATGTGCTGGTGTGTGTTTATGTTATTTAGGCATCGGATCGATCAGATTGTGAATACATAGACACTTGAAATGGAAAACAATAGATAAATACAGTAAGCAAATATAAGAACACAAGAATTTAATAAGGAGTTCACCCTATCCTCTAGGGCTACATCTCTGGTCTAGCTCTCAGTGGTGGCTTTCTTTTATTATGTCTTAACACAGAGAATTGCAATAAAGGAGCTCAATATGAGTATCCTGAAACAGAATTTGCTTGGCAGGGTGGCTCTTAGATTCCCCAGGCCACTAGAGTGGATAGACTCTTTTCCTCACCAGCTCTTTGACCTTTCTGGTCTTTGATGGAAAGAGCCCAGTGTGGTGCTCAGTCCCAACAGATCCTCTCATGGATGGCTTGAATCCCTCAAGCTCTCTGGTGCTCGATGCTTCCTTTGGTCAGCTCGGCCCTCTGTCTTCATTCTGCTTCTTTTGCTTCACTGTCTTTCTTTGTTTTCTCTATCTTTTGTCTTCCTCTCGGTGTTCCCCCTTCTGCTTCGTCCGCTCATGGCTTTAAGGCCATTTGATCCCATGGCTGTTCAATTCCCCTTCCACTTCCTGTCAGATCACCTGTTACAGCTACATTTGGAGTTCCCTGTTTCGGCGTCATCATCAGGCTCATAGGGAGTTGCCACTTGTCCTCCTGCAACTGCACCAACTTGCTTCATCTATTTTATTTTTCCATTACGTTGTGGAATGAGTCATTTGCCACTTTGGCGGCTAAGTCGGATGTTGAATTCTTATATATCGTGGCTTAATCCCCAGTTGATTCCGACTTTCCCATCAGACGCGATCTCAGCCATTAGATCTAGGGCCTCCAGATCTGATGCCATTCGCACATTTCGCACGGTTGACTTGCTCGACCGTTAGCACGTGATGAGTGGTGGTTTTCTCTCTCCTTCGCTTGCCACACGTTGGCTGCTAAGTGGATTCGCTCCATTTTCACTAAAAATGCTCACCGCCCAAGGGTGCCCCCGATAAATACCGCCAGTTTTTAGAGCGCAGGTCCCGCCTTAGCCTTTAGCCTTTTCCCCACAGTTTTCCTGGCTCCCATGCGACTGAGCGCTCGAGGCCTCTCTTTCTCGAGGGGTTTTGCCCAGCGATGCATGATTATCAAAAGCTGCCTCCTTTTCCCGATCTGGGCCTCTCAGGGGCTAGTTTCGCCTCGTGCATAGTCTCCATGGGCCTTGGTCAGCGCACTTTGACCGAGGTCTTTATCGTTCCACGCTGGCTGCTAACTGGCACTGTTTAGAGGTGTTTTTGATCACTGCTCTTAATTCTTTGAAGCCTATCCAACCTGATACAACTATGGATCTTTGATTTTTCTTCATGGATCCAATTCGGATCACGGCCTTCCCACTAAAAAGCTTTTGGACCACCAAAATTTGGTTTTCAAGCATTGACTAAGTGAGGGTACTGTTTTCTCACTTGCCCAATCTCAATCCACTTTGCACTACTCGGCTTTAAACCTTTGAGCCCTACTCTGAGGTACTCAACATCTCCTCTGCGCGTCGTCCTCACCTTCCTGTCTAGCACTGTGTCTTCCTACAATTCATTAAGATATTCAGGTAGCAGGTCATCAATAGAAGGCAATTGACTCTACTCTTCAAGATCCTCAATCATGGAAGGTTCAAACAATCTCAAGAAATCTACATTTACGACTCAGTAGATGTGCATGTAAGCTGGTAGATCAAGGCAAAAAGAATTCTCACCAATCTTCTCAAGTATTTTGAAAGGTCCATAGCTGATAGGCTTTAGCTTTTTACCTTCACCTTGCATCCTATCCTTACTGATATACAACCAGACCTAGTCACCAACTTGAAAATTATGCTCCATCCGATGCTTGTCATGCCTAGCCTTGTATTTGGCTTGGCTTTTCTCCAACTATTCCTGTACTGCCTGGTGGATCTCCTAAATTTGTTCAATGAACCTAGTTTCCTTGTCCACATCGCTATGTCCATCAACTGTGGTATCTTTACCAAAGACAAAATCCAAAGGAGACCTTGGTGTGAAACCAAAACAAGTCTCAAAAGGAGATATCTGTGTAGAAGAATGTTTTTTTTTTCTGTTGTAAGCATGCTGCACATGACACAAATGTTCATCCCAAAGCTTAGGATGTTTGCTGCAATATCCTCTGAGTAACTTGATCACTGTCCTGTTAACTACTTCTATCTGGCCATCAGTGTGTGGATGAAAAGTTGTGCTTTTCTTTAGTTTGGTGTCCATCAGTTCCCATAGACTTGACCAAAACTTCCCCACAAATCGGGTGTCTCGATTATATACAATGGAAGTGGGTAATCCAAAATGAACCCATACATGTTCAAAGAACAATTTTGCAGTTTGTTCAGTTGTAATCTATTTATTACAAGGCATCAAAATACACATTTTGTTGAACCTATACACAATAACATATAGATAATCATGACCTTTTCTAGATTTAGGTAGTCCCCCAACGAAATCCATGGAAACACTTTCCCAAGGGTGAGAAGGTATTGGTAATGGAGTGTACAAGCCTAGTTTTCTATTGCTGGGCTTGCTTTTAGCACACATAGTGCACCCTCTTACATATCTAGAAACTGTCTCATTTATTTTTGGCCAATAACAAAATCTTTACAGATGTGTAACTGTTTTACTTACCTCAAAGTGACCTGATATCAGAGAAGTGTGTGCTTCCCTAATTATCTTTATTCTCTCAGTTTGTGGAATGCAGAGTTTCCCACAATGGTACAAGAGTCGGTCCTTTATATGGTAATCCAATTCTTCTACTCTTTTGCCTTGACTCAAAGTTGCATATACATCTTTAAAGTCTATATCTTGAGCATATTGTTCAATGTAGCTTTCATGTAGCATAGAATTATGCTTAAGTATAGTATATGCATTTATAATGGGTCTAGATAACATGTTTGCAACTTTATTATGTATGCCCTTTTTATATCTGATGACTAAATGAAACTGTTGTAGAAAACCTATCCATCCGTAGTGTCTTGATTGCTGCAACTTAGTTTGGGAGTGTAGATATTGAAGTGGTTGATGATCAATATGTATTACTATCTCTTTGCCCATTAAGTAATGTTTCCACTTTTTCACACTCTAAACTAATGCATACAATTCTTTATCATATGTAGGATAGTTAACTACTACAGGATTAAAAGTCTCAGAATGATAACATATGGGTTTACCATGCTGTGTCAACACGACTCCCATGGCATAGTCACAGGCATCAGTTTGGATCTCAAATGGTCTTTGCAGATCAGGTAGTGCTAGTACAGGTGATCTACTAATCTTTTCTTTCAAGGTGTCGAAGGCTTTCTGATGTTTGCCTCCCCATTGAAACACCTTGTTCAATCCTGTTAAAGCATGTAAGGGAGTTGCAATTGAGGAAAAGTTAGAAATGAACTTCCTCCAATATTTTGTTGCTCCTAAGAAGCTTCTCACTTCTATAGCAGACTTGGGTTTAGGCTAGTTTACAATGACTGCCACTTTAGAGGGATCTATCTTCAATTCACCACCCCCTACTATATGACCCAAATAATTCAGAGATGTTTTGCCAAATTCACATTTTGAGAGTTTAACATAAAGTTTTTCTCTTTTTAAAACATCTAGTATCTACTTAACATGCTTTAAATATTCTTCCCATGTTTCACTAAAAATCAGAATGTCATCCAGATACACAATAAAAAAATCATGAAGAAAAGGTTTGAGTACATCATTCATTAATCTCATGAAAGTAGCAGGAGCATTAGTTAAGCCAAAAGGCATAACCAGCCACTCATACAATCCCTACTTTGTTTTGAAGCAGTCTTCCATGCATCTTGTTCTGCAACTTTGACCTGATGGTATCCATTGTGCAAGTCTATCTTGGTGAAATAAACAGCTTCCTTCAATTGATCTAAAAGATCATCTATGCGAGGAAGGGGATAACGAATTTTGATCGTTATCTTATTTAGTGCTCAGTAATCAATGCACATTCTCCACGAGCCATATTTCTTTCTCACCAAAACGATTGGTGACCCACATGGTGATGTGCTGGGCCTAATGAACCTCTTCTCGAGCAACTCCTGCACCTACTCCTTGATTTCAACATTCTCTAAAGCTGACAACTTGTACATTCCAATGTTAGGCAATGGAACATCTTGCTGCAAAATAATATCATGTACTATTTCCTTTTTGGGTGGCAGACCTTTAGGTTCTTGAAACAAGATATCATACTCTGACACAACCTTTTCTATATCAGCTTGCTATTTAACATTACAACCCTCAAATACATTGGTTTTATCAGGTTTTTTTTCCTTTACAACCATCAGTAAGAATTGTTTGCATGAATTTATCATTCTTTTCATTTGTCCTGAGTTTATGAGAGTATAATTATTCTTGAGCTTATGAGCTCTTACAAAGTATTCGATTCCATCTTTAACAAGTAGATACTTGTTCTCAGTTCTATAGAAAATGGCCTTTCTATCATACAAGTAAGGTCTTCCTAAAACAGTTCCACATATATCCAAAGGAATTATGTCTAACTCCACCTCATCTACAAATTCTGACCCAAAAGAAAACTTGAGTTTGCACTGTCTAGTCACTTGTAGTTGTGCTTTATCACTCAACCATCCTAATGGGTATGGTTTCTTGTGAGGTGTAGTTGCTAATCCCAATTTCTTTACAATTGCTTCATAAATTAAATTTACTTGTGAGCCACTATCAAACAAAGTATCAATCTTTTGATATTTGGAAACAACTCAAATATGGAAAAGCTCATGTCTTTTTCTCTCATTCTCTTCATCAATAATAGATTGAGCAGAATTACTAGTAGATGCTTTAGAATTCTTACCTCTGATACCTGTGGCTACAATGGTTGTTCCATATCCCGAGTCTGTACCCAAATCTTTCTGAATAGCTGCAACAATCTTCTTCTTCTTGCCCTCAAACTTCTTAGGCCTCAGCTCTGGATGCAAATCCAACAATGCTCATCATCATGCCCATCCTTTTTACAGTGATTTCATGAAGCTTTGCTTTTCTGTGTAGTCTTAGCCTTCCTTGCTTTCCACTTCTGCTTTCTTTTCTCCTCGCTCTTGCTTGCAGTGGGTTGGGATGGTCCCCCAACTTCTGGATTTCCATTATTTCCTCTAGCTTCTAGATGAGTAGCTTGTACAGATACCTCATCTATACTAGTGGGATTAAACATGAGGATGGTATGCCTCATGTAGCTATGTGGACCACCAATGTACTTCAAAAGAGTCTCTGGTGAGTCTAAGGAAATTCCAAGAATCAGTGCTCTCTTTCTAAATTCTTGAGTGTACCCTTGCACACTTTGCCCTTTCAATTGCTGAAGAGTTTGCCAACTCATCATGGCTTGTTGCAAGTAGGCCAATGGATAGAACTACTTTTTGATTGCAGAAACAAATTCATTCCAGACAGAGATAGTATTACCATGTCTTTTCATATCAGCATGGGTTCTACCTTGCCACCAAACCAAGGCAGTGCCTCCTAGGCGTAGGCTTGCTAGCTAAATCTTGCTCTTGTCTGAGTCGATGTTCTGTACTCTGCAATAAACATCAATTTGTCTAATCCAATTGTCCAACTTTTCTGCATTTAACTCTCCATCATATATAGGCAAATCAAATTTAACATCTAGTTTGATTAAGGATGCTTTCTTGTTATGCACAGGGCTATTAGGAGGTGTGAGAAAGCTTTCCTCTTTCCCCTTTCCTTTGGAGTGGTCATGGAAGTGAGACTCATTTTCTTCTTTGTCTTGTTTAGAGCCTGACGAGTCTTCATCCTTACGTTTTCTAAAGTCCCTATACATTTCTTCTACCATGGATTTTATAGCTAGGAAACTTTCTATGAATTGAGGGTCTGGCCCCACAGAACCTTCCTTTGGCATTATATTTTGAGGATAGACTCTCGCAATTTCAGGATTAGTTTCCACTAACTCTCCTTCTCCTAATTTGAGCTTTGATCTAGTGAGCATTCAACAGCTAAACCAACACAAGCTTGTCTAACCTTTACAGCCTAGAGCTCTGATACCACTTGATCTGATAATCACCCTATGAGTGATCTCAGTTAAGATTTATTACATGAAGGTATTACAGACTCATGTGCTGGTGTGTGTCTATGTTATTTAGGCAACGGATCGATCAGATTGCGAATACACAGACACTTGAAATGGAAAACAACAAAGAAATACAGTAAGCAAATATAAGAACACAAGAATTTAATAAGGAGTTCACCCTATCCTCCAGGGCTACATCTCCAGTCCAGCTCTCAGTGGTGGCCTTATTTTATTGTGTCTTAACGCAGAGAATTACAATGAAGGAGCTCAATATGAGTCTCCTGAAAGAGACTTTGTTTGGCAAGGTGGCTCTTGGATTCCCCAGGCCACTAGAGTGCACAGAGTCTTTTCCTCGCCAGCTCTTTGACCTTTCTGGTCTTTGATGGAAAGAGCCCATTGTGATGCTGAGTCCCAACAAATCCTCTCAGGGATGGCTTGAATCCCTTAAGCTCTCTGGTGCTCGACGCTGCCTTTGGTCAGCTCAGCCCTCTGTCTTCCCTCTACTTCTTTTGCTTCACTGTCTTTCTTTGTTTTCTCTATCTTCTGTCTTCCTCTCGGTGTTCCCCCTTCTGCTTCATTTGCTCATGGCTTTAAGGCCATTTGATCCCATGGCTATTTGATTCCCCTTCCACTTCCTGTCGGACCACCTCCTACAGCTACGTTTGGAGTTCCCTGTTTCGGCGTCATCATTAGGCTCATAGGAAGTGGCCACTTGTCCTGCTGCAACTGCGCCAACTTGCTTCGTTGGTTCGGTTTTTCCATTACATCGTGGAATGAGTCATCTGCTACCTTGGCGGCTAAGTCGGATGTCGAATTCTTATAGATCATGGCTTAATCCCTTGTCAATTCTAGCTTTCCCATCGGACATGATCTCAGCCGTTAGATCTGGGGCTTCCAGATCTGATGCCATTTGCGCATTTCGCACGGTTGACTTGCTCGACCGTTAGTGCACGATGAGCAGTGGTTTTCTCTCTCCTCTGCTTGCCACCCGTCGACCGCTAAGTGGAATCACTCCATTTTCACTAAAACTGCTTACCGCCCAAGGGTGCCCCTAATAAATATCGTCGGTTTTTGGAGCGCGGGTCCCGCCTTAGCCTTTAGCCTTTTCCCCACAGTTTTCTCAGCTCCCATGCGATCGATTGCTCAAGGCCTCTCCTTCTCAAGGGATTTTGCCCAGCGATGCGCAATTAGCGCTAATCACGCATCAAAAACTACCTCCTTTTCCCAATCCAGGCCTCTTAGGGGCTAGTTTCACCTCCTATGTAGTCTCCATGGGCCTCAGTCAGCGCGCTTTGACTGAGGTCCTCATTTTTCCATGCTGGCTGCTAATTGCCACTGTTTAGAGGTGTTTTTGATCACTACTCTTAATTCTTTGAAACCTGTCTGACCTGATACAGGCATGGTTCTCTGATTTTTCTTCATGGATCTAATTCGGATCACGTTTAAAGAATGTCTTAAATGGCGTGTTCGTTGAAGTTTCTTCACTAAAATTCCTTTTAAAATTAATTATTAAATTTGAAATTTTCTTTACTATTCTTTGCAGGGTTTCCACATTCATGGAATCTTTATCTTTTTTTTTTTTTTATAGTTTCTTTAGTTAATTGAACCAATTTTTAACATTGGGTGTGATTTATCGTTTCTTTACTATTCTCTGCAAGGTTTCCACATTCATGAAATCTTTATCTTTTGTTTCTATGGTTGTTTTAGTTAATGGAACCAATTTTTTAATACTCGGTGTAGCTTTCTTTTCAATCTAAACTAAGATTTACTTTAAAACTAGGTTTCACTTTAAAACTTACCATTTCCTTTTCATCTAAATGAGATTCCCTTATAAGTGATTGGACACTTCCATAGTTATTTATATAGCTGGAGATTTCTAGAAGTTCACTTCCAAAAATCTCTAGCAAAATGAAATTCCCTTTTTAGAATTTTTTTAGCCAAGTATTTTGTCCATCTATTTTTATTAAAATGACTATGAAAAATGCACTTTTCCATAGATGCATTTTTTTGGTTTCTTTAGCAAAGTGGACAACGTAGAAAATCACTCCAATTGAGAATAATCCATGGGACATGTCTCTATGATTATTGAAGGTATTCAAAGTAGTTAAGCAGAGGCCCTTTCGCAATGGATGAGCACCTCTTTAGAATTATTGGTGAAAAAATGGTTTACTTTTTGAAAACCTAAAAATATTTGGGCATGGGATAGAATCCTTTAATCAGTTTTCCTTTAATTAGTTCTCATTGCACACATTCTAAGAACAAATTTGTCATTTTTAAGAATCATTTAGGATTGCTCCAATTTCTATATAGTTGCATGACTTTTGAAAGAATATCACAATCATTTAAGATTACTCCAATTTTATATAGTTGCATAGCTTTTGAAAGAATATCACAATGCTTAACTTAATCAAGGGAAATACAATTTATCAAATCTTCAAAGCGTGTTCCTAGCTTTTCCATCGTATGTAAACCAAATGTGGATGTAGTGTGACATTAACATTATTTTCTTGCATGGAGACAAAATGCAAATGTTAACAACATGCTGTACGGACAAATGGTTCTCCCCCACCTTGAGTTCTAAAGTGCATCTCACTTTTTTAGATGTAAAATATACACAGAAAAAGAGAGTGTTTATATAAGGTGCGCTTAAACATATATTTTATTTGATTTAAACATATATTTTATTTGATTCAGAGTGAATTAAAGTCTAATATTTAAGATTTTTTCATGATTTTGAAACTTGTGTCTACTATGTGTAAAACAAAAACAATCTTTAACAATATTTTTTATTGTAAATTTCATATTATTTTAAAAAATAATAATAACTTTAATATATTTGCCTTTTTTGGGTTATATATATATGATTTTCAATTTATATTATTATTATATTTATGAATATATGTTTATTTCAAATTTTTTTTTATATAATTTTATTTAGAAAAAATATAAATAAAAAAAAAATATATTATCTAATAAATTTATATCTTAAATTTAATTTTTATATTAATAAAACATTTAATAATAATAATAATAATAATAATGTTAGATCTAAGATTTTTATGATTTATATTGGAAATAAATGTCTTTCAGAATAATCACATCATTAAGATTTGGTGAACCAACTAATGTGGTTAATAAAGTAAATAAAATATTATAAAATTCCCTGTTAGCAATTATTTATTAAAATATTATATATTTAGTTATAAAGTAGCTATTAAAAATTTATTTATATTAATTTTTAATATAGTAAGAATAATTCTCAAATTAATTAAAATAATACTATATGGGTAAAGAATTAGTTACAAAATATTATTTATTTATAAAGAAGTTGTTAGGAGTTTATTTATTTTAATTATATTAAATTAATTAATTTATAATATTGTAAAAAATAAATAATAATAAAGTTATAGGGTTAAGAATTGGTTACAAAATATTGTTTATTTATCATATTTATATATATTAATTCTTAATATAGTAAGAATAATTCGTAAACTAATTAAAATGATGCTTTAAGGGTTAAGAATTGGTCACAACATATTATTTATTTATAAAGTAGTTGTTAGGAGTTTATATAAATTAATTATAATATTACAAAAATTAAATAATGATAAAGTTATAGGGTTAAGAATTAGTTCCAAAATATTATATATTTATAAAGTAGTTAGGAGTTTCTTTATTTATTTTGACTATATTAAATAAATTAATTTATAATATTGTAAAAAATAAATAATAATAAAGATATATGGTTAAGAAATGGTCACAAAATATTATTTAGTTATAAAGTAGTTATTAGGATTTTATTTATTTTAATTATGTTAAATAAATTAAATTATAATATAGCAAAATTTTAAATAGTAATAAAGTTATAGGGGTCCATAAATGGCAAAAAACAGTAGGTAAATAATATTACAAATAAATAATATTTAAAAATAAACTCTAAGAACTTAATATATTTATAATATAGGGAGTGAAATCACCTTGTCTTGAGGATGAACCACATTAGTTTGTTCGAAACGTGGACCAAATCTTAGTGATGTGATTAATCCGAAAAACATTTATTTACAATAATAATAATAATAAAGTTATAGGGGGCAATTCAATTGGTGATCAAAGTAATGTGAAATCTGTGAAAATTGAGAGATCCAAGGTTCAAATCCCTTTGGTTGTGACGTGGTTTACAGAGAGGAGGACAAGTTGTAGACCTTAGAGATTAGTAGAGAACATGTCGTAGACCTTAGAGATTTTAATAGAGGACATGTCGCAGACCGTAGACCTTAGAGATTAGTAGAGGACATGTCATAGACCTTAGAGATTTTAGTAGAGGACATGTCGTAGACCTTAGAAGTCGTAGACCTTAGAGATTTTCTAGTAATTATGCATAGGTTTTCTAGTAGTTAACTTAGGTTCCTCTGGGATATTATTTATATGAAGCATATTTATCCGAAAAAATCACTTACAATTTAACTATGGAACATGACTTTTAAAATGTTGAGAAAATTAAACTCGTAACCTTTTATAGTAAAAATATTTTAACTACAGTAACTTAACCCAACAAACTAATCCTCAAACTTAATAATAATAAATTTTAAATATAAAGCAAGATTATGCAGTTTCCATTTCCCTGGATGCGGCAAGTTCGGTCATTTTTTAGCGAAGTAAGAGATGTAGCTACGAGATACAAGCACAAATACGCAACGCAACCAATTAAAGACAATTTTAATATAATTAATTCACACCCAATACATTAATAAATGGATGAGGATCTCTTGAACACTCGCGCATTAAATAATAGACGGGATTAACTTTTTAATCATTACCCTTTACCCAAACTTGGCTGGAATGGCCTCTCACTATGGTGACTCCTTAACATTTAATAATATCCAAAATAATGAGTAAAGTGTTAAGATTTAATAATAATTATAATTTATAATAATGAGTAAGAGATGTTAAAAAAATAAATAGCATGTGTTTTATTATAAAACGTTATAGGTTTAAAATTAGAAAGTTAAAGTATGTATGTTTTTATAGATTTAATAATCAAAGTATTATGTTAAGCGAGTCTCTTGTCTCACAAATAAAAATGTTTTATATATTAATATAGTGTCGTAATCTTAAAATTAAATAATAATAATAATAAAAACTAATTATATATTACGTGAAAGAATTGAAAATTTGTTTATTAAAATTTATCCTTATTTTACGTGACTTACATCTCTAGGTTGAGATAAATTTTCTTAACTTTCTTTCCACATGACTTTTTTTTATAAGTGTTAAACTACTCATATTTTATATTTTCTTTCTTTTGAATCCGAACCTATCATTTTTTTATTCTTGGTTTTAATCAAATTTATTAAAATTATATATAATATAAATTAAAATATATAAATATATACTTTACTTTATTTTATAACATTTTTAATATAATGATTAAAATAAACTCGATGTATTATTATTATTATTTTTAAATAAATCCAAATTTTTAATACATATATAAGTTGAATTGTAATAAATTATTTCTTCAAATATTATTATATATTAAAATTTAAAATTTGCTTTAATTATTATTTTAAAAAACTTTTAATATGTTATTTTTTATATTAAACTTAATCATAAGTCAATGATAGTTATCTTTGTATTATATTTATGTACATTATATTTAACCTAAAGGATAACGTATTATTATAAGTAATCAAGGCTAGTGATAAACAAAAGGTACTTGTGTATGGAAATATTTCTATAAAGCCTTTCATAAGACCTTCATTGTAGAGTGCATAAGGTACAAACTATTCTCTCACAGTAATGAAAGACAAATAAAACACCATAATTTATAATATTTTATATGGATTTGGACATAGTGTCCCCTCTCCATATCTAAATCAGTGGGATTATATTTTTAATAAATATTTTAATATTTTAATATTTTAATATTAAATATTAAATATTATTTTAAAACATACGTATCAAACGAACATTTTAGCTTAATTAGGGGGTCAAACGAACATCATGTTTAGACAATTAATAACTTTCAAGTTTATATGGATATAATAGTAGTTGTTTTAAAGTATACTATTAATTTTTAAATGTTTATCAGGAAAGATGCAATTTTTTTTATGAAGTCTATGAAAATTTCCTCCTCTGACTATTTGTATCATAGTTTCAATTTTAGTGCATAAGGAACATAATATTCGTATCATAGTTTCAATTTTATTGTACAAGGAAAATTTCCATATATTGGTGTACCTATAACTAATTAGTGAACATATATTAGTGTAACTATAACTAATTAGTCAATGTTGGAAGAGTGATTAATATTATTTAGGGGTTAAAAATGGCAAATTATTATACTAATATTTTTAATATTATTAAATTTAATTTTTTTTTAAATATTTTTGGAATTTTGACTATGAATGCTAGATGCTCTTAGAACTTAGATTAATTGGTGAATGTTAGATATGAATAATTGTGCTACATGCAATTTAGTGTCTTTGTGTATGAGAATTTTAGTTATTGCTAAAAAGAAAATGTTTATTGTCAAAATTTTTAGATGTGAATTGTGTAGAAATTTCTATGTCCGACATTTTGGGTGGACACTCTACTCATTATCAGATACCAAAAAACAAGTATATGATAAACGAGAGAGTTGATCAAACCTATAAGTAATGAGAGGTTGGAGATTGAAATAATTATTATGAAAAGAAAATATTGAATTAAGAGTAATAACTCTAAAGAAAAATTATAAACCAAAGAAAATGATTTAAAATAAATAATGTAAAATGTGATAGAGGAAGAAATTATCAAATAGACTAATATATTATTAGTTATAATTTATTTATTTATATTTTCTTGGTTCAAACTGTAGACTAATAATATATTTTACTAATAATATATTTTACTGTTAATATATAATATTATTTTAACATAGAATTGATATTAACTAATATACAAATGTTAATGTTAATTGGTTATGTTTAATATATAAATAATATTAATATTATAGACTAATATATTATTAGTTATAATTTATTTATTTATATTTTCTTGGTTCAAACTGTAGACTAATAATATATTTTACTAATAATATATTTTACTGTTAATATATAATATTATTTTAACATAGAATTGATATTAAATAATATACAAATGTTAATGTTAATTGGTTATGTTTAATATATAAATAATATTAATATTATATTTTTAAATTTGAAATATAATTAATAAGAAGAAATTGAATTATTATTATTAAACGGTTAGAAGTTTCGGATTTTATTATTTTTGAAAAATTATAATCAAAACTTAAGAATATAATATATATAATTTTAACTTTATAATATTATATTTAATTTAATTGTTAAAAAATAGGGTTATCAATTAATCTTAATTAGTTAATAGTTTAAAGTTTTAATAAATTTATGTATGAATACTACATATTAGTAAAATTCTTATTAAATTATTTAAAGGGCTAGAAGATAAGAAGGGGGTTTATTTTATATAAGAGATATGTGGTTTCTATATTTATGTGAATAAATTTATTTATTATGGAAATAACAGGAAGATATTTTAGAAAGAAATGGGAGCTTAGGTTAAAGTAAAAATAAAATAAGGGGAAGATTAAGAAGAAAGGAGATGGGTTATAGGTTTTGAGGAGTGGCTAAGTTTATAGCCATCTTTTCTATTGAAATTATTAGGTGTTTTTCAATTTCTAAAGCTTCTCTGATGACACAAAAATTATGAAAGGATACAAGCTAGGGTTTGAGCCTGTCAAAGCACATAAGGTGTTTGGTGTTATAGAAGTGCTCAACAATTGCAGACTTAGCCACTCTGTGATGGTTGTTATCCGCAATATGCTCCTTAAGTTGTGCAATGATTGGATGACCTATTTGGCCAATGTAAAGTTTACTGCATGTTTTATTGCATGTAACTACGTGTTCTTGTAAATGATAGCTTCAATTTCATTATAGTTAGGAAAGCATGGAATTGTTTTCATGGTAGTTTATATGTTATACGTTTTGGAGGGCTTTCTGACATGTTGTTTCTATTCTATAAATAGACATGGAAAATTTTTATGATTTCATATCTAGCAATCTACCACTATTTGCAATGTTTCAAATTGCACAACAAAATTTAGATATAATACTATTATAAAGTAATATATTATTATAAAATAGTTTAAATATTTCGAAAATATGTGTAATATATTATATATTCTATTTGATATATAGAATTTGGGAATTTCATACTTTTTATATGTTATATTGGAACATTCATGTTATAACAAGATAATATATGAAACTTTTTTTCTATATGGTTCATGGATCCTAGAGGTCAGTGACCACGACGTCCACATAATATTTGTACTAGGGAAATCCACCTAAAGGGATCACTTCCTGCTAGCTCAACCATAGAGCCTGACCCCAAGAGTGCGGAGATAATTAAACTTATTACTTCTCAATAGCAAGGGTTCTTCAAAACGATGGGGACTTGACCAATTGAGATAACCCTCGGGGCTAACAAGATTATAATTATATACATACATAGGTGTGTGTGTGTTAATAATTTTTTTAAGATATTTTTTATTCTAGAAAAACGTTTTGTTTGTAATAATAAATTAAGAATTTTGTCAAGGATTTTAGTTGTAATAGGAAATTCAAGATGAGTTTTTACACTATTCAAAAGGGTTGAAGGATGTAACCCTAAAAATGATTTATAGATTAAGGGATGAGTTCTAGAGTATTGAAAGAAATTTAGGATATTTAGTTCCAAGGAGTCACACAACAACCATAGAGAAAAAACGAGCCTTTGTACCTTGTTTGATTTATCCATGGCATATTAGTGCTCATTGACTATAGGGGTTGGAAAACAAATCTTTAGTAGGAGCCGCAAGAGATGGTCTTAGTAGTCAGAGTAATGATGCAAGAGATGGTCTTAGTAGTAAGAGTATTGATGATATTGGTAGTAGAGGATGTAGGAAAAAGGTTATTGACCAAGGAAGTGAGTTTGAGAGAACTTGTATGAAATATCTGTGGGGAAATAATTGGAATACAAGTGCAAGCTCGTCAACCTCCATCAAGCGAGAGAATAAAATTAGAACTCATGTGATTTCATTTTCTTGATCAAGTTAAGTTGTGGAGAACTACCAAAACCCGGGTTCACTCCATGGGAGGGGGGTAGATTTTCCTTAAGTTAAACAATTGCAATGTCAGCGTGGTTGTGGGCTATGAGTTGAGGTTAAAAAGTGTGGAGGTGATAGAAGGTGGAGAATTAATCCTAGTAGGATACATTTCAGAAGATAGAATAGAATCACAAGGGTTGCATCAATGTGCAAGTGTAGTTCCAAAGAAAATAAAGTGCATTTGTTTTAAAGAAAATAAGTAAAATTAATTATAAGTGAGGACATTATGATCGAAGAGGTATTTCATTATAAGAGAGTATTGACTATGAGATTTTATAGTAGGTTTATCTTTGAGATGAATTTGTGGAATTGGAATAACGAGGTTTAGAGATGCTTTTTAAGTTACATGTTGACCTTTCAAATTATTACCATTTAAAGAAGGTTTGCATTGAATTTAAGTATGGTATAGATGAGATTCTAAATAGTACATGATATCAAGGATCTACTCTATCTCTAGAAAGGTGGCTTCCATGGTTTAATTCTTGGTATGAGAAGGATCCAACTTTACCTACATAGGTAAAAATATCGTCTCTTCCCCATGAACCATAGAATAATGAAATCTTGAAGGATAATTTAAAAAATCTAAGGATTTTCATCAATTTGGAGAATACTGCAGTCTCTCAGTTGAATGAGGTAATGGATAAAATACTAGTTGAAATTTATAATAGAGTGACCTTCTTAAATTTGTTGAAATTGAAGCTAGGAAATTAAGATTTTATTAGGTACTGTGAGAAGTCCCCTTTATATGTATGATTTTTCATGTCCATGGACATATGGAAGAGGAATGTGGATTAAAGGAGAATGGAGGAACTTTCAGGGGAAGTCAATCATATGTGATAGGGGCCAATATCAACTAGTTAAATATGTAAAGGTAATTCACATAAAGATGATAGTAAGGAATATACCTTCATTACTGGGAATGACTCAATTAGCTATAAGGTTTTTATACACAAACAAATCCATGAAGATATAAATTTGAAGAGGAGTGTGGAAAAAATAGTTGATGTATAGTGGAGCATGTCTAAAGAATTTAAAAGTTCATTGGATAGAGAAGATCATCAAAGTTGGGACATAGTGTAGAATGAGATAGCCAAGGAACTAAGTGTGTAAGTGTAAGGAATATAAATGATTGATATCCATACCTAATCATTTCACTTTAGAAAATGGCAGAAAAGATAGAATAGAAAGGGCAGTTCTAAATATTTAGTCCTCTTTTGTCAAATATGAACTTGTAGCCTTGAACCATGGTCTCCGTATATAACCTTGATTCACGAAGTTTGGGGCTACAACATCTCTAGAGAATCATGGAAAAGGATAAAGTAAATCCAAAAGTAGTTTATAACTTATAATATTAAATTAAAGTAAATACACCCTACCTTATCCACCTTATAGATGTGATTCTTTCCCCTATTGAGAGCATGGTTATGACTAGGAACTCAATGTACAAATGTGATATAAACAATATAGAAGATAAGAGGATTCCTAAGGTCTCTTCAAAATCTAGTCAAAATTATCTAAATATTAAGAAAGGTTGGTGTAAATATGCCAAATATTGGGTAAATTGTTGGTGTGTCGAGTAAAAAATCACTTTTTAGATTATACAGATAATATTAAAAATAATATTACATATAAATCTAATGAGAAATTTTGGTGCAATGAATAATTAGAGAGTAAGAGGAAATTAAGATACTACAAGGTGGTGATAAATGCTAATTTAGAATAATAAAAGTACCTCTCAATGTAAAGAATAAAATGAATGTTTCTAAAATAAAAAGAAACTCTCATGAGCACCATAGTGAAACAAGGTGTTGGTAAATTCTTAAAACACCATGGGTTGAAAGAATTTGTCATCGTTGCGACACTAAGAGGTTTGCAGATCCAAAAGTACTTTCCCTCAAAATATCCTATGTACACCTACATTGGATCTCAATTTCAAAATATCTATTCCAATACCAATCTTCCTAAACTTTTAACACATTGAAGGCTGTGGTGATTTACTGTAGTATACTTAGGTTTGGATAATATGGGGTACCTAGGGGTGTGCCCAAGGGCATAATGAGATGAAAAAGGGGACCAAAATTTGTTAGTTTAGTAAATAAAGCGCATAAGTGGTTACCCACATTAATGATGATTGAAAGTGGTTGACCCTTATTATAAAAAGGGACAACAATTAGTTAGTTTAATTAAGGATGATGAATAAACAGGCCATAGTTAATAAATAACGCGGTTAACCTTGGCATTCATACCACTTGTAGTAAACCTACAAATATATTAAATTCTATGATAAAATAAATTCTAGAGCCAATACAATAATAAGATAGAATGGTTCTCTTAATTAAGGAAAGAGAACACTCCACAAGCCATATGCTTTTCAATACAATACAATACTCGACATATCTCAATGGGGAGTCTCTAGCCTATATATAGGCTTCATAGATATAATACCATGGGTAATACCATGGGCCCTCACTACCATACATCCAATACCATGGGTTTATCACATTATTTCCTAACTACTTGTGGTCCTTTGCATAAAGCAGGTTAACCACTTTATTTATTAACTATGACCTGTTTATTCAACATCCTTAATTGAACTAACTAATTGTGGTCCCTTTTTCTAATGAGGATCAACCACTTACAATCATCATTAATGTGGGTAACCACTTACAAGCTTTATATACTAAACTAACTAATTGTGGTCCCATTTTTCATCTCATTATGCCCTTGGATACACCCCTAGGTACCCCATATTATCCACCCCTAGGTATACTACATTTAAAAATGCTTCTCTTGATGCTTTTAAAACATAGAAATAAATTTCTAAAGAAAATATAGAAATTCCTTACCTTTTCTTAAGGTATACTAGACCAATGTTGGTATCAATATACATTAATAACCATTATCATTATCATCATTATCGTTGTCTAGAAAGGGGAAAAAAGCCATTAGATACTATATGTGACATGGGAAGAATATTAACCTAGTGGATGATTATATTATAGTATAAGGGTTGAATAAAGACACTAGATAGACCATTATTTTGAGGAGGAAATATCTTCTATAGTTAAGAGGAAAATAGGTAAGGGAAATTTAAGAGGAAGACATAAAACCATAAAAGAGGGGCCTTAGTGTAGGGAGGGTGTTGGTTTTAGTATTTGAATGTACTAATTACTCAACACTTAATGTCACCTAGGGCTTGTAAGCTTTCAAGCATAACACTCGAAATGCCAAAGATCCTAGGAATAATACAACACCACTCCCTACTCTAAATTGCGCATTAGCAATCTTCTAAGTTCTTGAAAACAATAAATAAAACTCCCAATTCAATTCTTGCACTAAACTTGGTAACTTTATTAAAATAAACTAGCAAATAATCAACTAGGGTTTTGTTCACTTCACTCTTTAAGCCACTGAACAAGCCAAACTTACAGACTATCTAAATGAATCAAAGTGCTTTGAGAATCACACACAAGCCAAGAAAATATTAAACTAATGCCAAACAGGTCTCTCGAAGTCAAATCAATTATCAATGATACTCTTGCACTCTGCTCTCCCCTCCAATATATTCATGCAATAGAAAAGTGAAAGTGTAGCTTCAACTTATCTCTAGCGTATCAATAAATTCAATCAACTACTACAAACATCTACTATGCACATGCAAGAAAAAGACACACTGTGTCTTATCATTTCTTCAAACTTAGAAAGGAACTCAAACAATAAATGCAAGAAGTTATTAGGAAAGAGGAAACTCTATAGATATGAGAATGCAAAGCAATGCTCAATAATTGAAAATAGAATCAAGGCTTCAAATAATAAAATTGCTCCCAATAAACTTTCCTGCAATCCACAATAATCAACAACAAAAGTGTTTTCTCTACACATATACCAGACACTTGTCCAAACATACAAAATCTGGGAATAAAAAATAATAATAAGCAATATTCATAGTTAAATAAAATAAATACAAACATGTGTGTGTTACATGTCATTTTGCCACCATTAGGTAAATGACTACTAATTCAGATCTCTTGCTATCCAATGAAGTGTTACAAACATTCCCCTATAATGTTGGAAGCAAAAAATCCCAAGTAAAACAATAATCTTGGATTACATTGCTCAAAAACTTACTTTTAAGCACTTGCGCAGTTCCCTTTCTAGTATCTACACAAGCACAAATTTGACCATTTTGGCCAGTGCAATTTTTCGCTCTGTATTCCACTGAAAATTGTGTAAATCTCTTTGTTTAGGGACAATGTCCCCTAGGGTCTTGGGTTAATACCCTAGCAAAGCAGGGGTTATCTATAAAGAAAAACAAGCATTCCACACAACCATGATGCTAACATAAACAAACTATGGAAAGAGAGGTGCACCTGGGGGTCCTTCATTTGGGAAGATCCAGCTAGGGTCCAAACCCTCTTGGAGTTCCTTTTTCTCCTTCAACCTGCAAAACAATCAATTCAAGAAAGTACAACAGTATATGGACTAAACATCATAAAGAAATCAACTTCATATCATATTGAAAGTTAGTTATGCAATTGAAATAGTCATTCATTTGTAAATCATAACATTGATATCATAAACATGAAGAAGATTCATATCAAGAACAAGAAAAGTGTTTCTTTTATTATAGATAACTAAAGTAAAGAAAGGAATGATTTCACATGAGTCTTCCTCTCGCAAGCTCCAAGTGTAATCGTCCTTTGGATTCGTCCAATCTCAAGCCTTCAACAAGCTCCCTCCATAACTCACTCAAGGATATCTCAACAAGTGAAAAGACATCATAACTCAAGGAAACAAGGGTTTCCTGTAATGGGGGAAGTGCTGGAAGCACAAGGATCTTCAGACCTGATCAGGGATAATCTCAACAGAGTGATTTTTCTCTCTATTCTCTCCTCCCTTAGGCCTTCCCATTGAAGCCTTTTTATACTTCTCCCAAAGTAGTTTTTTAGTTGGGAATTCGTTGGGAACAGTTGGGCCACGGGCACTAATAGGTAATCAACAGGTAAAACCCATGATCTCCACCCGAAATTAAGGATATTTAATTTTTTAAAGTGTTTTAAGACATATACGTGGGTTGGGTATACACAGACCCGCGTACACACGCGTTTAGCTCAGGGAAATGTCGCGTATAGGGAGTAAAACACTGTTTTTTAAGTATTTGGACTAGGTCTAGAAGGAGGGGTTGCCCTAGGCCATGAACGTAGCATCAAAAACATCAAGAGTGAGATTTGGAGCTATAACATACGCCCCCTAATATATGAGGTCAGAAGGGGTACATGATGGTCGAAATATATTATGTAAGTGCATGGAAAGGAAATCGGTCAAAAACTGAGAAGGACTTCACCAAAGTTCAACCTACCAAGCCACAAAAGGAGATAAAAAAGAAACACTGTCTGAGGCGGGCATACCCATGCTCAGAGAAAGTAAAACATGTTTGCATATCAAATACAAGTGGATCCACTAAGTATACAAGTATAAAACACTAGAAAATACATAATGGATCATTTGATCACGATCGAATAAGTACATGTCTGAATATCACATATAAGAATGTCAATGATACTGAAGGATGAAGCAGATCATTGATATCAAAGACTGATCCCAAAAGTACCAAATGAACATGATGGAGTAAGATGGTACTACACTGCAAAATCAGGTGCCAACATATAGAATGTCGTCGTGAATGACTGCAACATATAAGGTGGAGTGGTATCAACTAGCAGCAACAGGAGCAACTATCAAGTGAACCAATGAATGTTGATGCAACCTGAGGTCTTCACCGACTGCCGTGGTACATTTATACACCATGGGAATAAATGATCTAAAGTCAACCATGTGAGAAATCATTTGATTACCAGTCATTGATGTATACCATTAACAAACGTGAGACTACTCACCGATAATGATAATGAGCATCAAGGTACCCAATACAATCTAACAAGTGTGAATAGATGAGCTGTAGTCGAACACCTGTAAGAATCCATCAATCAGGAGACAATGATGGTTTCCCATTGTCGATAGTGAAGGATCTACCACTAATGACTGCAAACCCCATGGTACTGCCAAATGGACTCTAGATCTTTGCCCCAGAGCAATGTGTTGTAGTCGATAGGGAAAGATCCGCTAAAAGGAAGGCATTAAGGCAACCTTCATCAATCTAGCGTGAGTGTAACCCGTAGGCCAATAATGTGGAAGGAATCGAGTGAAAAGATGTTGTAACCTGACCGAAGCACATTTCCGGTGTACACAAGATGTGACTAGCACATGACAGAAACCCTCTGTACCAACCAATAATGAAAGCTGACACAGAGGTGAGGTATCCACCAATAGGGTCAAATGGAAACCAAGGTACTACACGAATCCCAATGTGTGATAGTGTAAGCTGATGTAGAACACAAGGGAAACCACTTAGTCAAAGACCCATGATACTGATCGATGCTGAGCACAAGGTGACCTATCAATAATGGAAATAGGGCCAGGGTGCAGCTCTAGGCTTGTCCTCAGAGCAAGATGTCATCGTTGATAAGGACAAGACCCGCCAGGGAGAAGTCAATGGAGACCTTCTCAAACTGGCACAAGTAAAGGACTAATATAATTGATGTGATGATAGACAAGATATTGACAACCAGAGATGGCCGACTGAAAAATGAGTCAAGAGACACCACAGAGAGGCCAACTCAGGCTAACTTCCCTTGAACAAAAGCACGACTCAATGTGACTATGTGGCAGCATATGATGACTCTGTATAAGTTCACCATGTAGGAGGCACAAATGAACCCTCCATATGATTGGAAGAGATAACCAATCGGGGGAGAACTGACTCAATAACAAGGTTAAGGTGTACCTAAGTCAAACTAAATCCCGCCCATATGGAGGAGACTTTGTTTTGAGTGTTTTGTTCAAGGGCGACATGACTAACTCCAACTGCCAACAATAAGTGGAAATATTGTCCTGTTCCTACTCTTTTTGGAATATATAATTTTTTTTGTCTTTTTCTTTAAGCTGGAAAACGAATAAAAGAATGCTATAGTACAGTGGAAAGAACGAGTGTCAGTGAAACAGATGATCTAGTTCCTGGGATTGGAACATTCCTATGCTCAATGCAGGGAGGTGGAAACTGGTCAAATACACTCAAAGGCATGTTCCTTCCATGGGTCAAGGTGTGTCAAGTTGCAAAAGTCAAGGGCATGCAAGTTTGATTTTGCAATCGTCATGGTTAAAATTTGGCTTAAACATAAGTCCAAGTGAAGTCGGCTTAAGGCCAAAAGGTGCAAATGGTCAAAATGCAATGCTGCAGTACAACTCAACACAAAGGAGCCTCTAGGGTATAAGGCTAGAACGAAGCGAAGAACTAAAGAGGAATGGGTCTTCAACGCATAAGTCATGTGAGACTATAGAGGACTCCCGAGCCTACTCAGATCGAAGCAGCATGGGAAAAAAATGTCAGTGAGGTGCTAACTGCGATGCCCATGAAAAGGATGTCTCTACCATTGTGTCATGGTTTAAAAATCAGCGAGGTTTAAAAATTAGCGAGTGAAGATGGCTTACGAACCATAACACGATGGGATCGACCCTATGGCAAGTGTATCGGCAAATGGAGGCTAGTATGCATAATGCAACGGAAAAATGGGCTTCCCTAACCTATATGCTAGTAAAAAACGATACCTGCCATGATGGGTCAGCAGTCATGGAAACGTCTCGAAATTGTCGAAAAAGTGTCCAAAAAGTCTTGAAAATCAAACCATTCTCGATATTCTAGGCTCCCAAGTTAAAAGTTACATGAGACAAAAAAAAATCAAGATTTGAAAAAAAATTTCATTTTCAAAGCCTATAAAATAGTTTTTTGACTCACCATTATCACCATTTGGTTTGAGAGCAAAGGAGTGAAGCAAAAGGAGCAAGCGTTGCCATTCACCAAAACCAATCTTTCAAATTGTCCCAAAATCACCAAGTAACCCTTAAACTTATCTTGCATTTAATTGTGATTGGTTTTAGAATTTTTAATTTAAGTTTCACCGTTGAATTATTGTCAAAAAATTTGTCACGGTGTATACACCGGTTGGATATATGGAACCCACGTATACACAGGCCCTACACATGACTGTGTGTAAAATGTACCGGTGTATATGCCGTGAAAACTTCAAACAAAAAATATAACAGTCTAAATTCATTTTTTCTTCAGGATGCCAGTCACTTGGAGAGAAAGAGAGCATACCTTAATGGATGATGAGGTCATGAACGATCCTAATGCTTTGGATGCCTTACAAGGATGTGGTTGGCTAAATTTCTTTAAAATGCCAAACATGAAAGAAAGCACTCGCCTGCTCGACATGCTCATTCACTACTGGAGCATCGAGGATGATTCGTTTATGATTGATCAGATGCCGCTCAAGATAGAGGTTGAAGATATTTATTTCATCACCAGCCTTTCCTGGAGGGGAGAGGTAGTACATTCCACGTGCAGGTCATGAGGCAGTCTCTCTATCGAGGACTACGTACATATCTATTGCTCGGGTCATCCTGAAAAGGTTGGAAGTAAAATTCCAATCAAACATGTGGATAGTTTATTGTTGAGGATAATCCTATTCACCATAGATAGAGTGAACAGATCAGCTTCTTTGCACCAGGCATCATGGCTAGCCATGAGCTTGGTGGTAGACTGCCTCACCACCGTCTTTGATTGGTGCACTCCTCTTCTTGCTAACCTGAAGAGCCAGCTTACTTCTATCAAGAAGGGACAGACCAAAAACTTTGGGTATGGAACTATCTTGTGCTCTTTCTTCTTTGAGAGGGTCCTAGCACTTCGTCCTAGAGTACCAGTTTCGATCAGCACCCCACGAGATCCACGAATGGGTAGGTGGGCTGACTTGATGAAACGACTAGGAGGTGGGTGTTATCACTCCAGGAAATTCTTTGAGGTTGTAAATCAGAGATGCCTGGTAACATATAATCTTCAATATTGTTCTCTGAACTATTGGAATGAAAGATGGTTTGGATCAAGTCAGATAACCATTCCAGCTCTATTCACACTCAAGACATGCATGAACACCCCCAACAATACAAGACTTTAGACTGTTAATGCTCAATAGTTTGTAGATTAATGGATAGATGGAGAACACTGACTATGCCAGAAGATAGCATACATGGACCTATATGAATCGCTAGCTACAGGTAGTAAAAGAACTCACTGACTATACTGGCAGATGCACATATAATCACACATATAAATGGCTAGCCATAGGTAGCAAAAGAAGCTTGCAAATCTAGTATATCAAAGCAGAGATAAGATGACAATTATCTGGCCTTAAACACACAGAAAACCTGAACAAACTGTTCAAGTGCAAGAATAGAACAGAAGAGAAATGGACATTAAACATGTAGCAGCAAAAGAAGCTTGTATTACTAAAGAGTGCAGATGAGAAGCTTGAGAAAACAGGGGAGGAATAATCTCCAAAAGTTGAACCCTTGTTACATTTAGTTTTCTACCTTTTATAGGCCCTTTACAATGCTCCTGAGCTCTCTAGAAGGCTCGGAGTCTTAGACTTGTCTGATCTATCCCATAGCCGTTTGATTCCCTCAATAGGCAGGCATGGCCTGGAGGTTTTCCTCTTCTGACAGAGGAATAACCATATTTAGATGTTTAGGGCGGCCTGTTGTGATGCATGGGAGCTCCCTCGTGCCAAAGATACCCCATCATGTTTGTTAGGATGACTGCTATGATGGCCGGACTATTAATGCTTCGTGATTTGATTTGATTTGGGTTGAGGCGTGTAGTGGCCCTTCTCCTTCCCTTTCTGGGCTCTGTTTGCTGGCCACTGTCTCTCCGCTGAATCCTTTTTCTGGTATGTAACATAACTGCAAGATTCCTTTAAGGATGGCTTGCCGCCTAAACCTACAATGGAGTTGCTATCGTTCCTATGAAATCCCTGCACCGGTCCTTTTCAGACAATAGCTGTGAATGTTTATTTTCTGTTATTGTGTCTGTTCGGGTCATAAATAGCGAAACGCTATAATATTGCTAAATCCTGCCCATTTCTGCTTCTTTCGGACTTCAAAAATCCTCAAACATGGTTTAACTTTCTATTGGGTCCGCCCTTTATCGCTGTCGCATATCATAGCCGGCCGATCCTTGCTTTCCTTTACATTTGCAAATCCATGAAAAAACACTAGAAACACTGAGGAATTACCTTTGGCAGACTTCAAAAAATATATATTACACTTCCGAACCCTTTCGGATCCGAGACTCATCGCTATCGGCACTCGCCCAAGGCTTCCTTTGAAAGTCCTTTATCAACCGAAAACATATCAAATACATTGAAAATGGCTTGCGCGCGGACTTGAAATTTTATAAAAATCATTTTAAATGCCATCGGGTCCGACCCATCAGGTTGCACGCATGCCTTATATAAAAGCCCCGCCCCTTTGGTTTCGCCGATAGCGAAAAGCCGATGCAGCGTGAGCCATTGATCTATGCACGCGATCAACGGTCCTCGCTTAAACGCTGATCTCCATTGCCACTGACCTTTTGAAAGCGCCGATTGCGACGTGTCGATGCGACCATCGGCGATCACTGATCGGTAGTGTCCTGTGTCGTTGCCACTGCCCGCTTGCGCCGATTGCGAAATGCTGATGCGATCTGGACCGTTGATCGGCCAGATGAATGGTTGTCGCGCATTTGGTCCTTTAAGCCTGCTATTTGGGTTTTTGCATGGTTTTGGAGTTTTTTGTCTCCCGATAATGTATTTCCACCCTCCCAAGGGCTTTCCTCTTGCGATAGTTCTGATCAGTAGAAGGCCTTAAGAGGATTTTGAACACTTCCATGTATGCTTTGAACCCTTTTTAAGCACCACCAGGCAGATCAAGCCTGTCTCTAACCATAGGGAATCCTCGCTGTATAGCAGAGCTACACTGGCTCCTTCTGGGGATGAGATCCTCTCTGTGAGGTCTCAAGAACCTGCAGATCAATGCCTTTCCAGCAGGAAACAAATTAGCCAAAATTCCTAGTGTTCCATTGGGCATGGAGTCTACTACACCCTAAAAAAAAAAGAAAACTAATAAAAGCACAATATTTATAGCTTTAAGGCCAAAGACCTTAAATCACATAAATTTTTAAAAACCGCCCATTAACTGGGCCATCAAAAACTGTTTCTCCTCCCATACTTTTCAGTATGAAGGTATTGTTCCCTTGAATCTATGAAATGATGAAAGGGCCTGTCTAGAGAGCATCAAATTTCCCATGATTGTCTTTCTTCTCTTTAAATGCATCCCATTTTAGAACCAAATCCCCAACCTGCAAATTATTTCTTTTTGCCTTCTTGTCAAAGGTTTCCTTGATCTTTTTCTGATGTGCTGCAGCTTTTTCACCAACTGTTCTCTAATCTGATACAACTTTGTTAAATCAGTGATTCTACTTGCCATATCATCTTCTTCATCCTGCTCTGTTTGGAGAAACTTTGCCACAGGGAGGGTAAGTTGAATAGGAAAAATAGCCTCAGTACCATACACCAGCTTGAATGGAGAACTTCCTGTAGATCTCTTGATGGTCACTCTGTCCGCCCAAAGTGCATACTTGAGCTTGGCATCCCAATCCTTTTTATTATCCTCTAACAACTTCTTAATTATCCTGACCAGACTTTTAATAGAGGATTCTGCTAGACCATTCCCTTGAGGGTAATAAGAGGTGGAATGAACAAGTTTAATGCCCATTGAATCACACATTTCCACCAACTCTTTAGCCCCGAATGTTGATGCATTATCTTTTATTAGCTTATGTGGGCAACCAAATTTGCTAAAAACGTTTTCTGTTAAAAATTTCATGACCACATTATGATCAGCTTTCCTTATAGGGATTGCTTCAATCCATTTTGTAAAATAATCAGTGGCAACTAATATCCACCTGTGCTGGCCACTGGAGTGTGGGTTGATTTCACCAATGAAATCCAAGCCCCACTGCTGAAAAGGTCCTTTTGCAATTATTGGTTTTAGGGGCAGGGATTTTAACTACTGCTTACCTTCAAATCTTTGGCACTTGTCACAGGATTTAACAAAAACAAATGCATCAGAAAATAGAGAGGGCCAATAGTACCCAGCTCTGAGAATCTTATGGGCTGTAGTTCTCCAATAATGATGTCCTCCACACATGCTGTCATGGAATTACTGCATAACCTCTACTGACTGTTCTTTGTCCAGGCACCTTAAAAGCACTTCGGATGGATCCCTCCAGTAAAGCAAGTTATTATTGATGCAATATTTTGTTGCCTTGAGCTTTAAAGTTCTTGCTTGACTTTGAGAAAATTCTAAAGGAACTTCTAGCTTTAGAAGGAAATCAATTATTTCAGCATACCAGTCGCATGAAGCTAGATTCTCGGCCATTGATTGTTTTCTCTGTGATTCAGCTGTTTCATCTTCTTCTGTTTGACCATTTTTTGCCATAGTGAACAAGAAATCGATGTCCAAAGACCTGCAATTTTCTTCAACCAATAACTTGGCAAGCCCCTGACCTCTTACCAGCTTGGTGGGTTTCAGCTCTATGTTAAACTCTATCATTTTTGCAATCCATTTTGCTCTTTTTCCATCAGCATCAGGTTGCGTTAAAACATCCTTTATTGCAGCAGAAGGCACGTATGCAATTATCTTGGAATGCAAGATATACACTCTAAAAGCTTTCAAAGATTTGATAAGAGCATATGCCTACTTTTCAATAATATCATACCTTAGTTCAGCATCCCTCAAATTCTTGCTAAAAAAAGCCACTGGATGCTCTGGACCTTCTTCATCTTGCTGCAACAAAACAGTTGCAATGGTATCCTTAGAGGCAAATGAAAACAGGTGAAACTCCTTGCTATAGTCAGGGCTTATTAACGTGGGAGCTTCCATAATAGCCTTCTTAATGGACTCGAAAGATTTTCTTGCTTCATCAGTCCATTTTACCTCTGCTCCCTTTTTCAACATGGAGGTTATGTGCTTGACTAGCTCTGCAAAATTCGGAATGAACCTCCTTACAAAGTTAATTTTGCCTAGAAAAGATTGTATATCTTTCTTTGATATTGGGAGAGTCAAAGCTTGAATTGCTTTGACTCTTTCTGGGTCAACTTGAATGCCTGCAGCAGACACTACATGTCTTAACAGCTTACCTTCTTCCAAAGCAAATTGGGATTTTTTGGGATTGACTGAAATTCCAAACCTCCTGCACTTCAAAAACACTCTTTTCAAATGCTGCAAATGATCATGATGGCTGCTGGAATAAACCGTTATGTCATCAAGGTAAATTAGCACAAATTTGTCCTTCTCTCCCACAAAAGCTATATCCATAGCTCTCTGAAAGGTGGCTCCAACATTCATCAGCCCAAACGGCATTTTGGAATACATGAACATGCCCCAAGGAGTGGTGAATGCAGTCTTTTCTTGATCATCTGGGTGTACAGCAATTTGATTAAAGCCTGAAAAACCATCTATAAAAGACATTACTTTGGCTCCTGAGACTTGTTGCAACAAATGCTCCATTTTTGGAAGAGGATAATTATCTTTTTTGGAACATTTATTTAGATTCCTGAAATCAACACACAGTCTGATTTCTCCACTCTTCTTCCTCACAACTACCAGATTGGCCACCCATTTAGAATATCTGAGAGGCACTATAATCTTAGCAGCCAGCAACTTTTTAATTTCTTTCTCAACCAGAGCAAGGAGCATAGGATTCATTGGTCTCAGCTTCTATTTGAAAGGTATGGTGCCCTTCTCTAAAGGGATTTTATGCTGGATGATATTTTTATCATAGGTTTTCAGGTCACTATATTCCCAGGCGAAGACATCAGCAAATTGCTTCATTAATTTGCAGTATTCAGAACTTTGGTCAGCAGATAGATGAGAAGACAACTTTATATATCTAGGCTGACCTGGGCTCCCTATATCATGCTGACAGACTTCAGATGGATCTTCTTTTTGGGCAACCTTGTAGGGTACATCGTTTTGGTCAAACAGTCTTTCTAGAGGAATTAGACCCTTAGGAATATGATTGCTGGGAAGCTGAACAATACTATTCTTGCCATTCTTATTTCTAAGCTGGGACTTGGGATTTTCTAACAAAGCATCATTATTTTGGTCAATTTGCATTTCAGAGAACTCATCAATGACTTGAAGGAACCTATTTATCTTGTCATCGTCATCAAAAACCTTCCAATGGTGGACATTATCGGGCAAGGAGGGTCTATATTTCATTTGTATCTCATAAACTAGTTTGGGAGGCGATGGAGGGATGAACAAACTAGCTGAAACAGCAAGGGAATCAGCAAGCTAATTTTGGGCTCTAGGAATATATGAAATGTAGAAAAAATCAAAGAACTCTTTGACTCTCCATACCTCATCTCTATATGCTCTCAGCCTCAGATGCTTTGCTTGGAATGTTTTATTTACTTGCTAAATTATCAAATCAGCATCTCCAAATACCTTCAGATTTTTTATTCCTCTGCCTTTGGCTTTATGAAGGCCCAAGAACAGTGCTTCATATTCTGCTATGTTGTTTGTCACCTGAAAAACCAGCTTTAGAGACAATTGAACTCTTTCTTGTCGTGGAGATACTAGCACCACCCCTGCTCCTGCAGTCTCCTTGGTACATGCTCCATCAAAGAACATCTCCCAAATCTGACTTCCTATATCATGCTCGGCATGAGCTGTTGATTTCTTGATCTGCAATGAGGCCTTCTGAGATTCTTCTATTTGGAGAATGCATGCTCCAAAATCAGTGTCCACTGAATATATGGGATGGTTTGTAGGATTCTTCTCATCACTAATGATATATGCCAGTTGTGCTTCTCTATATAACCTCCTGCTTTCTCCTCCAAACACTGGGACAGTTGCATAAGATAGATCATTCTGTAATGTCCCACCTAGTCTCTTAATCCACCCTCTAGACAACAACATACCAAACTTAGGAGGGACATCAGCGACCACTATATCCATCATCATGCTCTTCATGGGCAGCTGGGTTAGGGAAATGGCTAAATCTTTAATCAATCCCAGACATTTCACCTTCCTTGAATCAAATGAGAATAGGTCATGATATGGTCTGGTGATGTCAAGGCCTAACTCTTCCATGACAGTTTTAGGCATCAGATTGTGACTGGCACCTGTATCTAGGAGGCAGTTGTGGAGAATTTTGTCATGAATGGTCAAGGAGACATAAAAAGATGGGGAATTATCCTTGGCAGGTTCAGTCATTGGGCTTAGCACAACTGCAGGCCTATCGTCTTGCAAATTGACAGAATCAATGGAGGTTTGTCTAGATTCTAGTTCAAGGGCTTCAAGGATGGGTTTTCTAAATAATTCACTCTTCACCAACTCAGCCAGAGGCATAGATATTTTCAATTTCTGAACTTCTGACTCAAAACTAAAAGAAGAGAATACTTTGTCAACAGTTTTTACCTCTTGAACTAGAGCTTCGAGGATGATAGGATCAGCTGCTGGTCTTCTTTGCCTAGTATTCTGTGGCACTGTTCGGGCAGCAGCTTCTTGTGCGACATTTTCTTTGGCATTCTTTGCATTGGATCTTAGATTATATTTTTGCTGCTGCTCACCAGATTGCAGAACAGCGCCGTTGTCCCACCTTTGACTGTCTTTCTCCTGCAGCAAAGACTCTTCATATGCAGCCAATGTCAAAAAGGCATCACTGCCTTTATCTTCCATACAGAGAATTTCATCCTCATCTTCAATCTGTTCCTCCTCCATGACCATATTTTGGAAAGGAGCCTTAACTCTTTGATCTTCGTTAGTTTCTTTACCCCTCTGAATGATTTGCGATTGTTCGCTTGTTCTTCTAAATGGATTTGGATTTCTTGGTGTGAATGTGCCTGGGAGCCTTGTCTTCCCAGAGTTCTGCTCAACCTCCAGCTTAGAAATTTTAGCAGACAATGACTCGATCATTCTAGTCATTTTATCAAGTTTGGTATCTGAGGATGAAGCAAAGGAAGAAGAAGCCTCGCCTCTCTGCCTCCTTCTATCAGTGTGACTTTTGAGCTTTTCTGTAGCCATAATGTTAGATTCGACCTCTAGTGCCGCATCCTGCATTTCAGCTGGGGTAGCACATCTTCTTTCTCTCAACAACAAACATAAATCACAGTCAAAGGCACTGGCATAGGAAAGTTTGGCAGAGGTGGGGGTAGGCTTTACCTCAGCTGGTATCTTACTATACATACGGTTGAATCTTTTATTAAAATTAGGCAAGGATTCCCATTTTCCCTCTTCAGGTTTCCAAACTCCGTATGATAGTATAGCAGGTCCTTTTTATCTCCCCAATGTTTTAGGAATGTATCATCTAAAGCTTCGATATCTGCTATAGATCTTGGGGCTAGTTCTCTAAACCATTTCCTAGCCTCCCCATCTAGACTTCGGACAAAGACTCTCATCCACACATCATCGTCACTGATATCCAGATTATCAGCATAGCTATAAAATGACTCAAGGTGTTCTTCAGCAGTGACACCTTCAGTCCCAGTGAACTTAGGCATATACTTCTGATATTCTCCAGTGGGCATAGCATTCAAAGGAGTGGGCAGTATTAGAGGTCCATACCTAGCGGCTATGATTCTTTCCATTTTGGTGGGTGCTTGCGGACCTGCCATAACTGTGGTGGCTAAAAGGGTACCAAGAGTCTGAAAGATGGAAGGCGGAGGAGTGATTGGTAAGACCAAAGGAGTATGGTGAATAGGAGGTGGGGTTCCCTTTGGGCTAACAACAAAAGGAGAAACTATAGAACAAGGAACTTTATGAATTTCTGAGAGCTTTTCTTCACTGCTAGTATTTGAATCTGTACTCTTGACCTGTATTTGTTCTATTGCAGGATCTTCCTGAAGAGATATAGAGTATTGTTTAGGTTTACCTGAACTCGATGCTCCTTTCTGCAATACTTTCTTCTTCTTGATGGTCTTTCCCGGGTCAGGTGCTGGGTCAGCTTGCGATTTCTGAGGATTTCTCCGAGTATGCCTCACAAACTGAGCCAGAACTTCAGTGTGGAGTCGCCAAAGGATGGTCTTCCACCAATGGAGTCGCCAAACAGATGATTACAACCAACGTCTGTGTTCAAACCTTGTCTGTCATCAAAGCTTGAAACTATGTCGTTCTCCCAGGGAAGCTTGAACTTCGATTCTTCTTTCCCCGGCAATGGCGCCAATTAATGTTATCACTCCAGGAAACTCTCTGAGGTTGTAAATCAGAGATGCCTGGTAACATATAATCTTCAATATTGTTCTCTGAACTATTGGAATGAAAGATGGTTTGGATCAAGTCGGATAACCATTCTAGCTCTATTCACACTCAAGACATGCATGAACACCCCCAACAATACAAGGCTTTAGACTGCTAATGCTTAATAGTTTGTAGATTAATGGATAGATGGAGAACACTGACTATGCTAGAAGATAGCATACATGGACCTATATGAATGGCTAGCTACAGGCAGTAAAAGAACTCACTAACTATACTGGCAGATGCACATATAATCACACATATAAATGGCTAGCCATAGGCAGCAAAGGAAGCTTGCAAATCTAGTATATCAAAGTAGAGATAAGATGACAGTTATCTGGCCTTAAACACACCGAAAACCTGAACAAACTATTCAAGCGCAAGCATAGAACAAAAGAGAAATGGACATTAAACATGTAGCATCAAAAGAAGCTTGTATTACTAAAGAGTGCAGATGAGAAGCTTGAGAAAACAGGGGAGGAATAATCTCCAAAAGTTGAACCCTTGTTACATTTAGTTTTCTGCCTTTTATAGGCCCTTTACAATGCTCCTGAGCTCTCTAGAAGGCTCGGAGTCTTAGACTTGTCTGATCTATCCCATAGCCATTTGATTCCCTCAATAGGCAGGCATGGCCCGGAGGTTTTCCTCTTCTGATAGAGGAATAACCATATTCAAATGTTTAGGGCGGCCTGTTGTGATGCATGGGAGCTCCCTCATGCCAAAGATGCCCCATCATGTTTGTTAGGATGACTGCTGTGATGGCCGGACTGTTAATGCTTCGTGATTTGATTTGATTTGGGTTGAGGCGTGTAGTGGCCCTTCTCCTTCCCTTTCCGGGCTCTGTTTGCCAGCCGCTGTCTCTCCGCCGAATCCTTTTTCTGGTATGTAACATAACTGCACGATTCCTTTAAGGATGGCTTGTCGCCTGAACCTGCAATGGAGTGGCTATCGTTCCTATGAAATCCCTGCACCAGTCCTTTTCAGACAATAGCTGTGAATGTTTCTTTTCTGTTATTGTGTCTGTTCGGGTCATAAACAGCGAAACGCTGCAATATTGCTAAATCCCGCCCATTTCTGCTTCTTTTGGACTTCAAAAATCCTCAAACATGGTTTAACTTTCTATCGGGTCCACCCTTTATCACTGTCGCATATCATAGCCGGCCGATCCTTGCTTTCCTTTACATTTGCAAATCCATGAAAAAACGCTAGAAACACTGAGGAATTGCCTTTGGCGGACTTCAAAAAATATATATTTCACTTCCGAACCCTTTCGGATCCGAGACTCATCGCTATCGGCACTCGCCCAAGGCTTCCTTTGAAAGTCCTTTATCGACCGAAAACATATCAAATACATTGAAAATGGCTTGCGCGCGGACTTGAAATTTTATAAAAATCATTTTAAATGCCATCGAGTCCGACCCATCGGGTCGTACGCATGCCTTATATAAAAGCCTCTCCCCTTTGGTTTCGCCGATAGCGAAAAGCCGATGTAGTGTGAGCCATTGATCTGTGCACGCGATCAACGGTCCTCGCTTAAGCGCTGATCTCCATTGGCACTGACCTTTTGAAAGCGCCGATTGCAACGTGCCGATGTGACCATCGGCGATCGCTGATCGGCAGTGTCTCGTGTCGCTGCCACTGCCCGCTTGCGCTGATTGTGAAATGCTGATGCGATCTGGACTGTTGATCGGCCAGATTGAACGGCTGTCGCGCATTTGGTCCTTTAAGCCTGCTATTTGGGTTTTTGCATGGTTTTGGAGTGTTTTTGCCTCCCGATAGTGTATTTCCGCCCTCCCAAGGGCTTTCCTCTTGCGATAGTTCTGATCGGTAGAAGGCCTTAAGAGGATTTTGAACACTTCCATGTATGCTTTGAACCCTTTTTAAGCACCACCAAGCGGATCAAGCCTGTCTCTAACCATAGGGAATCCTCGCTGTATAATAGAGCTAACAGTGGGGACATCCCACAGACTGCTTTTGACGATGACTTCTTCTCCTGGTGGGAGCAGCAGATCATTTCCGTAGATGACTACCCTTATGCTGGGTTGGACTTTTGAGGAGATCCTGATCTAATATTACCACCGACCGCAACATGGGGCGAGATAAGTAACAAATGTTTTTGATTTTACGATTTTTTTGTGATTTTTCAGCTATAATAATGAATTTTGAAAAATATTTTTGATAGGATTCAAATTACTAATATGATGATCATGTTCCAGATATTGGGCCGGTGCGACCAAATGGGTTCCCATGGCATAGACGTCGCGGCCGAAGGGCTGAAGAGGCAGTTGTAGACACAGAGCGACTTCTGCACACAGTTCAACGGCACTTGGTGAGGCTAACTCACAAAGTACTGATGGAGGCCGTAGAGGATCTCCCTATAGATATGCAGCATCATGTGGTTGTCATGCCACGAGGCTGGGTTCACACTCTTAGGCGTGTGGCCAAAGTAATAGTTGCATACTTAGCCGCTCATCCTGAGCTGGGGCATTAGATGTATTGGACATGATTATGGGAATTTGAGTCCTAATTTTTGTATATTATTTTGGACACACTTATGTACACTCGAGATGTTTTATGATATATATATATACAGTTTTGACTTTTTGATGCTTGATTTTATTGTGATGAATGAATGATATGCCAGTCTAATGCTTGATTAGCGATAGAATCAGCTAACCAATTATGAGATCTTGGAATGTGCAAATAATTAATGTAAGTAAATGATCTTTGCAACAACCTCACCCTTAAATACTGGCGATATAAACATGGATCCCTTACCCGATAAATGTTATTTAGTTGTGACACTATCAATTGTGAATCAAGATAGACTACCAACGAATCGATTTCATAAGAAATTGCTTCGGATAGTAAATTAATGACGGAAGTATACTCAGCCATATTATTTGAAGCAGGACCAATGCATACTCCCCTTGACACCATCAATTGACCAGTTGGATAGTAGATTACCCAAGCTGTGGAAGCAAGGTTCCAAGTGTGCCGACTAGCACCATTGGCGAATCCAAAATAGACCAAGTCATCCATCAACACCTACCACAGTAGACCAAAAAGTGTCGATATCAAAAAACTCCCGATGAGATATGTACAAACATACAAAATGTACAAAGAAGCCATTGCCTAGCTGCTACTTAAGCAAAGTACTTCTTGAGGTAGAGCCTGTTTCGGGGCTCTGCCAACTTGTTTCCTTCAAAATCGATTAACTCATATGCCCCTTTTTCTAAAACTTGTTTAATTATAAAGGGACCGTACCACATAGGTTTGAACTTGCCTACCCCCAAGGCATCCTTATCTTGGTCATAGACCAAGACAAGGTCGCCTTCAGAAAATACTCGAGGACGAACAACTTTATCATACTAAGTTTTAACCCTTTTCTTATGAGCCTCATTGATTGTGGCGGCATCTCGACGCTGCTCATCGAGATGCTCCAAATGAAGGAGGTGCTCTTCAAGACTAGAGGTCTCTGGAAGGAGCTCAATAGCTAACTTAAGAGATGGAATTTCACATTCAACAGGAAAGATAGATTCCATCCCATAAACTAACTGAAAAGGTGTAAAACCTATAGCAATTTTTACAGAGGTTCAGTATGCCCAAAGAGCCGGATACAACATAGGATGCCAATTGGACCAATTTTTGTCGATCGTCCTTTGCAGGATCATCTTAAGGGTTTTGTTCACTGCCTCGACCTATCCACTGGCTTGACAATAATATGGAGACTAGTGCTCCTACCGGAAACCCAATTTAAGAGCCAATTCAAACATTAGTTGGTTCTGGAAATGAGTGCCATGGTCAGTGACAATCTCTCTCGGGATACCAAACCTTGAGATAATCTGATTAAAAATGAACAATGCCACTATTTCACTATCGTTTTTATAAGTGGACATGGCCTCAGCCCACTTCATGAAGTAGTCTACGGCCACGATAATGTACATGTGATTCGCTGCTGAAGGCAGATTAAAAGTTGTAAAATCAATACCCCACTTAGTAAAAGGACTGACAGTGACAACGGGGAAAAGAGGAGCTGGATGTGTGCCCATCTTCCTAGTATAGATTTGACAGGGGTGATAGTGTTTGACCGCTTCAACACAATCTTTGAAGAGCGAAGGCAAAAAATAGTTGGCACATAAGATACATTGGGCTGTAGCAAGCCCTGAAAGATGACCACCACAAGCTCCACTGTGGCAATAATTAAGCACTGACTCTGCTTCCTCTAGGGTTAAACAAGCCAAAGGATTGAATCAACCCCTCAACGATATAACGTGTCACCGATGATAACATAGTTCTTATCCAGGTGACATAATTTCCTGGTCTTCCTAACACTATTGGATTTGCACTCACTATTCAGACTCCTATGTTTGATAGTTTGAATGGCCTTGGAGAGTTTTCTCTCCACTCGCCTAATCCAAGGCCCTAAAATATCCTAAAACTTGTTGGTGTGTCTAACTTGACAATTATAAAGAAGTTTTAGTGTATTTTAATTAGCGCTTGTTTTTAAATGGGTTGTTCTTTAAGTCAAGGGATAGAGGAAATGAAACTTGTGGTGTTTTGATGCAAAAGAAATTAATAAAAACCAAACTATATGCAAATGCACTCGTTTTGTTCTTCTATGAAAGTAATTTCTACTAGGTTCAGAGGAACTTCTAAGAAAGCAACAAATTTTTCTTTTCTTTTCTATTACTCAAGCTTCACATTCACAAAAATTAACAAAACTATGGATGCCATAAAAGATGCACAAATCTATCCTAATGCAATGAGTACATGCTGATGCAAAAATTAAGACTACTGTAAATAAAGAAGTGAAAGTAACTTGTTTATCAATTATAATTCACCACTTAAGATGTTTAGATAGAATATAAGTTGGTAATGCTCATTTTCTTCCAAACACTAAAAGCAAGTTTCAAGACAAACAAAAATGCACTTTCACTCGCAAAAAGAAACTAAATCAAAATGAAGTTCAAGAAAGCAAAACCGAATTTTCAAGAAGTTTTCTTCAAAAGCAAAAACAAAAATGACTTTTCAAAAGTGCTCTGAATCAAACTAAAACTTTATGATCGAAGAACAGGCAACAAAACACTTTGCAAGTTAACAACACAAAACGGGTGAAAACTCAACAAAAAAAAATGTGTTTCAAGATGCTCTTAACAATCAAAAGCAGCAACAAGAGCTTGGCAACAAAGACCAAAAGATCAAAAAGACAACTTTCAAGAAAGTGTCAATCAACAACTTTCGTAAAGTAGGAAAAGCAGATGGTCACAAAGATGTAGTTTTGACACGCAAACAAAAAAGTCACCAAAACCAGATTTGACACAAAGATTGAGATCAATCTTTCTGCCCTGGAAGACCAGAGCAGCGAAGACTACCAGTAAGAAATCTTGTGTGCTTAAACAAAAATGATGACGCTTGCAACAAAACAAAACAAGACCAACACTTTCCACAATCAGAGAGAGTTTGAAATCATATACTTGCTGTAAAAATAAAGATTGACACAAAAAAGTAACTGTTCAGGACTGATTCAGACCAGCAGACAAATCTTTAGAAACAAAAAAATTTGAAAAATCTTACACATTTTAGGGTATACGCGACTGTGTTAGTGCACAACTGCATGTATACGCTATTCAGCCCAAGGAAACCTACGTATACGTGGGTTGACTTGAGGAAACATGCGTACATATGCTTCTGTAAACTAGAAAAACAACGTATATAATAGATTACAAGAAAAAACAAAAAACAGTCTGAAGAAACTGATCAAACTTACAATTCAAGTTCCTATAGGAACAGACTACTCAGTCACAACAAGTAAATAAACAGTTGAGCCCTGATTAGCTTGAATAAACCCAAACTAGGAACAACAATACTATTTTCCCCAGTGGAGTCGCCAATTCTGTTTAGGGACAATGTCCCCTAGGGTCTTGGGTTAATACCCTAGCAGAGCAGGGGTTATCTATAAAGAAAAACAAGCATTCCACACAGCCATGATGCTAATATAAACAAACTAGACGAAGAGAGGTGCACCTGGGGGTCCTTAGTTTGGGAAGATCTAGCTAGGGTCCAAACCCTCTTGGAGTTCCTTTTGCTCCTTTAACCTGCAAAACAATCAATTAAAGAAAGTACAACAGTATATGGACTAAACATCATAAAGAAATCAACTTCATATCATATTGAAAGTTAGTTATGCAATTGAAATAGTCATTCATTTGTAAATCATAACATTTGATATCATAAACATGAAGAAGATTCATATCGAGAACAAGACAAGTGTTTCTTTTATTATAGATAACTAAAGTACAAAAAGGAATGATTTCACCCGAGTCTTCCTTTCGTAGGCTCCAAGTGGAACCGTCCTCTGGATTTGTCCAATCTCAAGCCTTCAACAAGATCCTTCCATAACTCACTCAAGGATATCTCAACAAGTGAAAAGACATCATAACTCAAGGAAACAAGGGTTTCCTATAATGGGGGAAGTGCTGGAAGCACAAGGATCTTCAAACCTGATCAGGGATAATCTCAATAGAGTGATTTTTCTATCTATTTTCTCCTCCCTTAGGCCTTCCCATTGAAGCCTTTTTATACTTCTCCCAAAGTAGTTTTTTAGTTGGGAATTCGTTGGGAACAGTTGGGCCACGGGCACTAATAGGTAATCAACAGTTAAAACCCATGATCTCTGCCCAAAATTAAGGAGATTTATTTTTTTAAAGTGTTTTAAGACATATACGCGGGTTGGGTATACATAGACCCACATACACACGCTTTTAGCTCAGGGAAATGTCACGTATAGGGAGTAAAACACTGTTTTTTAAGTATTTGGACCAGGTCTAGAAGGAGGAGTTTCCCTAGGCCATGAGTGCAGCATCACAAACATTAAGAGTGAGATTTGGAGCTATAACACTCTTAACGAGAGTAAAAGAAAAATGATTTCTAGAATCCTTGTTGGAGGAATATTTCCCAACTAAAGGCCTCGAGCCTCTACATACTTGGGCCTCATTCCTCTATTCATGGAGCAGACTCCCTCCCTTTGTGGAACCCTAATCCCTCCTTTTGAGGATATCATCCCTTGAGAAGAGGATATCAAACCTCCTCCTCTTGGCCTATAAATTCAACACAGACTAGAGGATATGAGGGGGACTTTTGAATGTAAACTTATGTTGTTGGAATAGAGCTAGAAATATTGTCACCTAAGGGGAGGATTGGAGACCATTGGGAGGAGGCTTACATCATCAAGGCAAGGTTGTATTGCTTCTTCTTGTTTAAATTATTACAAACAACTCTTTCTTTCCAAATTGCACTTGTTTTAATTCTCTTTGCAAAGCTCCTTGATATTTTGCATAGTTTATAATTGAATATTGGTTTAATCTTAATGTATATGCTATGTCGCAATTTTCATTCATTTTGTGTTTCATCTTTATCTACAATATGCCTGTATGCCTTGTTTATTTCTGTTCATGCAAATCTTCCTATGAAATAATGAGGAAAGGATTTTTAAAGCATCGAAAGGACTTCCAAAGGAATTTTGTAGAAAGGTAGAGGCTCTTGCATATCTCATACTTCATACTTCAGCTGTAAATTAAGGAAATGTAGCATTCACTTGTTTTTTTTTTTAGTAGATCTCTTTTGAATCTAGGGAGATCGCTCTTGTCCACAAGAGTGATTTGTCCACCACAAAAAATTTGCGACCATACTAGGGAACTATTTGTTCTTCATTATGTCCTCCTATGACCTTTGATTGCTTTCTGTAGCCTTGCCTGACTATCTTTTGGACCCTGAAAGATTAAAGTTATGGATTGTTGGATTTGTTTTTTAAATTTTTATCAAGTTTTCTCGATTTGTGCATGATTTATTTAGCGATAGTGCACCTATTTTCACACTTTTCCTTTAGCAACAGTGCGTCAGCGCACCAAATCCAACTGATTTCTTGCACAAGTCTCTTAAATTTTTGAAAAATTAGGGTTTTCACTGTTGTGTCCTGATTTTTTATTATTATTATGCTTTCTTGGAGCTTTTTACATTTTGCAAAAGTTTGTTTCAATTTGATTGAATGTTGTGAATTTCCTTCTTGGGAAATTCTTATCTTTATGAATTAGGGTTAAAGGGATTCATATGATGATTTGTTGATTTATCAAAAGAAGGATTGGTAATTGTTGAGTTTGTGTCTATCTGTCTTTATTCTTTCAAAGGATCATATTTAGTATTTTTTTTACCCATGTGTGAAGAATCATTGAGATAATGAAATATATTGTTTTTAAAGATTAGTTATTTTTCACTCATAAAAGTGCTTCTTTTGTTGAAATTGAAATGAAAAGTTATTCTTATTTTAGTAGTGAAACATCTCAGAATTATATTTTAGACAATGTCATATTCATAACATTCATTTGAAACATTCATTTTAAAGATTTGTTGGTCTTATTTTCACATTTTGAAAACTTTTGGTGTTGTGTGTTCAAAATAAGTTTTATAATTCTTGTGATTTTGGATGAATTGAAGTGAAATTTCTACATTGAATCAATCTGAAAGTGAAAATTTTGCATTTACTGAAAAGAAACCATGGTGAAGTTAGAAGTTTTACATTCTGTTTGAATATCTAAAAGACTCTCTCTTTACCATAGCTAGAAATTCATCGAAGTAAAAGATTCATTTTCGCATATTTGTTGCATTAGGTTTGGAAGAGAAAAATGATACCATTTACACCACATATATTAAATCAAATTTAATGGAAGAGAAACTATAAAAGAAATCAAATTTGAAATTAACCAAACATTAGTGGTTATAGGTTAGAAGATGTGTTTCGGCGTTTATAAACATAACATATGTCATTTTTCATGTGTGACACATTTTGTGAGTAGTTGGTATTCCACGTATGTAAGTATATGGGAATATTATCCATGTACCTTCGGGTATGTCGGATGACATTCCATGTATGAAAAGTATATGGGGATGCTTCCTATCATATAGGCTCACATTAGATAGTGCTAACACAGACTGTACCTCCATGTACCTCAAGTATATTTTGGAGGCCCCCTTCTAGGTTGCATACCACCCATAAGTAACTGAGTTGGCCACTTTTTCATCTGTGATACACCGAACAAAACATTTGAGGAGGCTACCTGCACGTAATGGTAATGGTATTCCGCAGTTCGCAGTGGCTTAGTAATCCTTTATAACTAACCCTTTATTTTTTATTTTGGTTGTTTATTTAATTAAATAAAATTGGAACAAAAACTTAATAACATTCATCGTGGCCGAGTTACTAATATATTCACATAGAATGCATGGTTTACCCCCTAAGTACACACCTAGTTAATTGGAGAAGATCAAAGTAGAGAGATTGAAATTGATGGGATCTAGACCCTCATATCAACCTGAAACATCTGCAGTTGTAGAATTGGAAACTATAGAAATTGAAGTAACTCAACTACGCAAACCTAATCAGACACAATTCACTTTGGAACTAGATTTGCTGAGATTATTCAAGGTGAATCCAAGATTGGTGAAACTTTAGATACAAAATTACCTGGATTTGAAATTGAAAAACATGAATTGGATGTTTATGAGCCTGAATCACCTTCAGCTACTATAGATCCTACTCCTTTACCATCTTCATCTCAAAGAAGAACTATAATCACAATTGGTTTACCTCCTGGTCTTATAAGTATTGAAGATATTACTGAAGGTGAGGAGGAAGAATAACCACACACTTCTCTCACTTCTATTGATCCATTAGTTCTTCCAAGACTTCCTTTTGATTCTTTTCGACCTAGTCATTGGTATTTCACCCCTTTGAACTATTTAGGTCAAGCTATTCCTTTCTTACGTACTCCTTTTGATTTCACACCTAGGAAAATCATGTCAAAAACTACTCCTATAAGAAAATCTACTATAACTTCCATGTTTATAAGCTATCTGGAGTCATTTTTATATGGTGGGCCTTCGTTTCCCTCTGGATATCAGTCACTTACTAGAACATTTTGGGAGCCACTCCTGCCCCCCCAGTGTATGGTTGGATTTCTGGAGTCTCATCTGGTTGATCTACCTCTAATCTAGAGGTAACTTCGTTAGGCATAACTTCTATGCCTGGAATACCTCTGACATCTGACCAATACATTAATATGATATATGATAATATAGGTATTCCTCAACCAACTCCAAATGGTGTTTATTATCCAGTTGGGGGGAAACCATCCTATGTTTCACTAGGAGGACAACCCCTAGTGGAATGTATCCCCCAGTTGTAGGGCAACCTCTTGCCGAAACTTAGACAAATTTTGATTAGATACCTTAAGTTGATCCAAGTCCACCTGTTGTGTTTCAATGCTTGATTGGTGCTCCTTTTCTAGGAATGGGGAGTATTATTTGGAACCCTTCTTATGTTCAACAACGTGTTCAACTTCTCCAAAAGTGCCTATTTATCAACCAATTTAGGCTATTGGTCAATCTATACTACAAACACCTATCCAGGGAACCCCACAAGTGTCCGGCGAGTAACTTGTCTGATGTAATTCATAGACACCTGTTCAAAAACATGTCAAGGGGACCCGACAAGTATCAGTCCAGTGACTCGTTCATAGTATCCCACAAACACTTGTTCAGCCTACTGTGCAGATAATTGTTCTATTGGTTCCAAGTATACCCCAAACACATATCCAATCAATGCCCCAAAGGACTATTCAAGATACGCCTCAAACATTGGTTCAACAACCTACACAGAATATGCCTCAAGCATCTATTAATCAAATTGTTCCTACTTTTCATTTTATAATGCAAATACCTAGTGGGAAACCTAGTGTAGCATCATTTCAAGCACCGTATCAAGGTAAACCTTTTCAAGGTCAACGTTTTCAAGGTCAAAATGTTCAAGGACAACCTTTTTAAGGTCAACCTATGCAAGGCCAACTTTATTTGAGTCAAATGGTATAGGGTCAATCATATCAGAATCAACCTTTTCAAATTCAACCATACTGAGGTCAAATTTTTCAAATTCCATATCAACCTCAACCCGGTATGGGTTACCCTCGTTACCCTAGGGGAATGCAAATTACAACTTCTCAAGCTATTCCAGGATACCCTGGATATCCTTCTCCAGGGGTTTGACTTAATCCTCAAAGGTATCAATATCCTCAATAAGAATTTAACTAATAATTACCTTTTATAGCAACTTTAGATTTACTAGATTTATCCCAGTTCATAAATGATCCTACTTATTATTATCCTTTTTAGCTGACAATTTCGACTAAATTACCAAGCAATATACAGGAATTTGAAGGTAAATTAGGAGAAGATCCATCAAATCATGTTATGACGTATCACCTATGGTGTTCATCAAATTCATTAAATGATGATTCCATCATATTACATCTTTTCCAACAAACTCTAACAGGTTCGACAACAAAATGGTACATTGAATTACCACATGCTTCTTTCCACAATTTTAGTTCCCTAGCAACAGATTTTTAATGCATTTTCAGTTACCCATTCAATATGATACTGGTACTGAAATTTTGACTTCATTAAAACAATTTGATTCTACTCACATTTTAGATCACATACATGAATGGAGGCATAGACGTTGTTTAGTCAAAGTTTATATTCCAGACCAAATATTAGCAGAATGGTTCACTAAATCTTTGCTTTCCAATATAATGGAAGATTTTTCCAAAGGAGGATTTGTAACAGAAGAGTAGGTTATAGATTGTTCCCAATATTTAGACCTTATATATACACAATCTAGCACTTTGTACAAAAATATTCCCAATTCACCTCACCCATCTAATTCAACTCAACAAGTTTCAACTCCTACAGGATCTCACACTGCTGATGGTGTAATTGGTTCTGTCAACCAATAGTCAAAAGGTAAATCATCTAAGAATAATTCTAAGAATACTCAAACTATGGCCACACAAAATTCACCCAGTGAAAACACTTCTCCAGAAATTACTTCTGAAATCAATGCAGTAAAATCATCTACTGGTAAACAATATGGAAGTAAGAAAAAAGGAAAAGGAAAATAAAAACAAAATGCCTCTCAAAAGGAGAAACCAACAAAAACTGAATCTTTTGAAGAGAAAAAAAACTCATTATCCTTGTTTAATTTGTAATGAAGATGATTATACTAAGGAATGCCCACATCATGCCGATGTTACTAAATTCCCTAAAGGTTCTTCCACACCTGCTATTTTGAAAGATCCTTTCCCTTCTTGAGACAGTAAAATGATTTCTCATAATCTATCCTCTTCATCTGTATCAGTTGATATCATGATGATGTATTCACAAGTTTCAGTAGTAACCAAATCTAAAGATTATGGATCTAAAGCTTTTGTAAATGGAAATGATGCTAGTCAATCTAGTCAACCTTCCATATCAGTTCCACTTCCTTCTAAACCTTTGCATATTGAGAAAACAAATCCTGACATAGTAATCTGTCTACCTCCTAAAGGTGTTATAGAAAGTCATATTTTAATCCACATGCTATAGCGGCTCAAAATCGCAACATTGTTGAAGACTTGGCTTAGTCTCCTTCAACAATTTTAGCCCTTGAAGTGCTGCAAACATGCCCAACATAAGGAAAATTACTATTGTCATCCATTGGAGAAATTCATCCTCGTGACTCTAATCTCATCATCTTTGATCTCAAAAGCCATATACCTAGACTCCCACATCAGCTGGCATTTCAAATACTAGTTTTTGTTAAAAACCAAACAAGTCTTTCATACAATAATTGATGAGGGAGCCTCTATGCGTATTATGTCTATTGCTTGTTTGGAAATATTTGGGTTCTCCAACTATCAATTAGTCACCTACTACTCGTAAAGCCTTTGAAAACATAGGATTTCAACCTTTCAATATCCTAAATTACATGCTAGTAGAATTAGCAGGTAAAACAGTTGCAATTGAGGTAGAATTTGTTGATTCCAAACTTGATTACAACCTTTTACTAGGACCCAATTGGACTTATGCAATGTCTGCATTGGTCTCATCACTTTTCAGAATGATATTGTTTCCTCATCAAGGGAGTATATTGAAAGTAGACCAGTTGTCCTATTATACTTTTGACCCTAGCTCTACTAGTAGTGTACCCTTTGTGGGGAAACAAATTACTCCATATGAAGATATTGATGTTGGTTTGCTTAAGGATTCATCATTAATGGGAACTTTTGCACTCCCTCCACCCAACATTTCTTCTAATGTTTCCCAAGTCAATATGATCTCATCAAGCACTTTTGAATCATATGATCCTTGGATTGTGCCTTCAGAATCTGATTTGACCACATATGGTGACCAAATGCCTCTAAGCCCAATGGAATTGGCTTATCAGGTTGTTCAATCATTTTTAGAGCCACACCCCATTGAAAATGATCGAGTGAATGTGATCGTTGATGATTATTCTTAATCTTCCTGGTTGGAGCCAATCTCATTTCTTGATCCTTTCGATAATTTGCTTCCAATAGATGAAAGCATCATGGAAGTTATGACCATAGATGAAATGCCTTGGGAAAATTATCATCATCGTTCCTATTTTCTTCCAAGCTTTGAAAAGATTGAGAACGAATTTTCCACAATGTTTTCACCTCAGATTATAGATAACCCTAAATTCCCTATATCGATTTTTGAATCCAAATATAAAAATAACTTAGAGAATATAAATGCAAATATTCCACTTAATATCTCAGTGAAACCTGGAATTACAGAGAATGTTCACACAAGTGCCTCATGTTTACTTGATGAAATCCAAACCTACAAGGCCCTATTCCAAGAATTTCATGACATCTTTACCTAGTCTTATGAGGAAATGGCAGGAATTGACCGGAGTATAATGTTTAATGAAATCAAGACTTACCTGGATGCTAGACCTGTTAGGCAGAGATTATGTCTAGTGCATCCTAGAAAATATTCCACCATTAAAGCTAAAGTTGAAAAACTTCTAAAAGCGGGATTTATCTATCATGTTCCCTTGACTGATTAGGTTTCCAACATTGTTCTTGTTAACAAGAAACAAGGGAAAATTAGAATATGAATCAATTATAGGGACATTAACAAAGTTTGTCCTATGGGAAACTATCCTACACCCTATATCAATCAAATAATTGATGATTGTGCTGGGAATGAAATATTTTATTTTATGGACGAATTTCTTGGATACAATAAAATTAACATACTCCCTACGGATCAACATAAAACCACATTCATTTGTCCATTACGAACTTTCTCTTATCAAAAACTTCCATTTGGACTAAATAATGTTGGCGCTACCTTCCAATGGGTTATGTATTATTCCTTTCATGACATTAAGTATATTTTACAACCGTATTTAGATGATCTACCAATCCATTCATTGAAACACAAAGATCACCCATCACATTTAAGAGCAATATTTACTAGATGTCGGCATTACAATTTACGCTTAAATCCACACAAATGTGTTTTCTATGTAAAATTTGGTCGATTAATGGGATTTTTGTTTCTAAGGAAGGAATTCGTGTTGACCCCCTTAAGGTAGAGGCTATTCTAAATTTTCCTCCTCCTTCAAGTCAACGCCAACTCCAAAGTTTGTAAAGGAAAGCAAACATTTTACGTCGATTCATTCCAAATTATGCAGAGCTAACTAAAGTTTTTACTTGACTTTTGAAAAAGGGCATCTCTTTTGGATGGGATGAAATTTCTCAAAAAGCTTTCGATGCACTTGAACACGTGTTGACTCGCACAACTTTGTTGCATCTGCTTGATTATCACTGACATTACTTTTTGTATTTAGTTGCAGCTAATATTACCAGTGGTATGGTACTAGTTTAATAGGATGAATTGAACAATGAACATGTGATTTACTATCTAAGCAGAAATCTTACTAAAAATGAGATTAAATATGCACATGTGGAGAAATTGGCCTTGGTAGCTGTGCAAGATGTCCAAAGATTCCGTCACTATATTATTTTGTGTAAAACAACAGTGATTTCAGATTACAACCCTATGGTTTACATTCTTACTAGACAATTTCTTCGGGGAAAATATTCTAAATGAATAGTTATCCTGTAGGAATTTGACTTGGAATTTCTGAAATCCAAGTTGAAGAAATCATTGACGTTTGTTGAATTGATTTGTGACTTTCCCTACGCTAAAGCAAAAAACGTGGTAGAGGATTCTCTTCCAAGTGAATCACTATTTCTCATCAATACACTAGATCCTTGGTATAGAGATATTATTGTTTATCTTCAAACTCATAATTTTCACCCTGAAATATCTTGAACTAAACATTGTCATATTCGGTACCAATCTAAACAATACACAATTATTAGCGATACAATTTATTGTCATGTTGATGATTTTATTTTTAGATGATTTTTGATGCATGATGAAGCTAAAGAAGAATTAAATGATTGCCACTCCGAAGCATATGGTGGTCATATGTTAGGGTTCTCCACTGCCCAAAAAATCTTGCACGCTAGATATTTCTGGCCTTCCATGTTCAAAGATTGTATTACTGCAATCCAGAAATGTCAAAATCGTAAAGTATATCATCACAAAATGCATGAACCTCCCACTACCCTTCACCAAATCATCATTGTTGGTCCCTTTGCGAAATGGGGCATCAATTTTATTACATGTAACCCTCACTCGACTGGGGGGCATGGGTATATTATCCTAGCCGTGGATTATGTTACAAAATGGGCTAAGGCGATGCCTACATATAACTTAGGATGTTGGTGAAACTGCTACTCTTTTCATATTCAATCATGTAATTGCTAGTTTTGGTGTTCCACAAACCATCATCATAGACCATGGTAGCCATTTTTGAAACTTTATGTTGACTAAACTTATTGCAAAGATAGTCTTGCATCATGATAATTCAGCTCCATATTACCCGCAAGAAAATGGACAAGTTTTTGGGTTGTGTTATTATTTCCACGACTATCTCTACCTATGGTTTTGTACATGATTTTTGCACATGGCTTTTTTTTGGATGCGATGGTTTTCGGTCCATGGTATTGGATGCTTTGACATGTATAAATATGTATTGTAACATTGAAAGGAATATACTAAAAAATAAAGCTGGTAGTCCCGGTATTGGGATCCAGGGGAAAATCTTTGTGTATATGTGTTTTATGTGGTATGCTCTCGCATTGTTTATTTTCTGTGTTTTAGAATTCGTATGCAGGGAATTTCTGTATGGGGTTAAAACCTACATTTGGTATCAAAGCTGTTTTGGCTTCAAGGGGACGCCTTTGTTGCTGAGGGGTTTCGCTCGGGCCTGTGGTAGACCCTGTTCAGTGGGAGATTTGCGAGATCAATTCTGGTGGTGAAAGAAGATGGCGAGCAGTGGAAAGATAGAGATCAAGAAATTTAATGGTCAAAGTTTTGAGTTGTGGAAACTCAAGATGGAGGATTTGTTGGTGGATAAAGATTAGTGGATCGCAGTAGATCCAGGTACTAAACCAACGGGAGTGTCCGATGAAGAATGAAAGAATTTGGATTAGAAGACAAAGAGCACAATATGATTGTGTGTCTCAGATTCAGTATTTCTGAATGTAACAGAGGAAGCTATGATGAAGGCTTTGTGGGACAACTTAGGGACTTTGTACCAATCTAAGTCTCTGGTGAATAAACTGTTCCTATGGAAAAAGTTGTATAACCTAAGGATGAAAGATGGAGACTCAGTGACAAAGCATATGAATACATTTAATATATGGTAAGTCAGTTATCGTCTATTCATATTAAAATTTCAGATGAAGATAAGCGCATCAGTTTGTTGTGTTCTCTACAAGATTCATGGGATAGTCTGGTTATTGCAATAGGTAGTAATGCAACTGCCTTGCAGTTTGATGATATAGTCTCATCCTTGTTGATGGAGGAGATGAGACGGAAAAATATGGAGAGCCAGAATGGTGATGCCTTATCCGTACGAGGATGGTCCCAGAACAGAAACAAAAATAAGTCATCGAGTGGGAGATCTAAATCTAGAGGGATATCTAAATCTCCAGGAAAACCTATAAAGGTGGTTTGCTGGAAATGCGGAAAGCAAGGGCACTACAAAAGGGATTGTAAATCTAAAGCTCCTGACAAAGGAAAGGGATCTGATGATGATCCTTCTGCAGAGGCGGAAACCACCTCAAATGAAGGTGGGGATGTGTACTTGGCTTCTTCAAGTACACATGTAGATCATGAGGCATGGTTGATTGACTCAGGTGCATCCTTTCACTTCACTCCCCATAGAGAGTGGTTCTACGAGTATGAGAAATATGATGGTGGTGATGTCTTATTGGGGGATGACATGAAGGCTAGAATTTTTGGCCGCGGAAAAGTAAAGTTGAAGTTGCAAGGTGGAAGGGTAAGAACACTTTCGGGTGTTCTGCATATTTCTGCATTGGCCAGAAATCTGATTTCTGTAAGCAAGCTGGATGATGTAGGTGTAAAAATAGTGTTCGAGAAGGATACCTACAAGATGGTTTGGGGATCACTGGTATTGATGCAGGGAGTTCAGATTGGAACTCTGTACAAGCTGCAAGGTAGCCTGTTATTGATGGGTGCAACAGTTCTGTGGTTCTTGAAAGAGGAGCAGAAAATCTAGTGGTCTCTGGAGAGAATACCATGCTGTGGCATCAAAGGCTTGGACATATTAGAGAGAAGGGCCTTCAAATACTTCATGGTAAAGGTATGGTAGAAGGTATGAGTAATAGCTCTCTGGATTTTGATTTCTGTGAAAATTGTGTATATGGGAAGCAGAATTAGGTGATTTTCCTCTCTAGTGGTAAGAGGGTGAAACATATATTAGAGCTTGTGCATAGTGATGTGTTTGGACCTGTGAAGGTTCCATCACTAGGTAGGTTTGTGTACTATGTATCATTTATAGATGACTTCTCAAGGAATACATGGATATATTTCCTTAAGAAGAAATCTAAAGTCCTTGACAGGTTTAAAGAATTTAAGGCTCTGGTGGAAAACCAAACAACGAAGAAGATAAAGGTGCTGAGGACAGATAACGGTGGAGAGTTTTGAAGTAAGGAATTCGAAGAATTCCGTAAGAAGTGTGGTATAGCACAGTAGAAGACTACTCCATATACACCTCAGCAAAATGGAGTTGCAGAAAGAATGAACAAGACGTTGATGGAAAGGGCAAGAAGCATGCTTAGTGGTGCCGGGTTAGGATAAGAATTCTGGGCAGAGGTGGTGGAGGCAGCATGTTACTTGGTCAATAGATCACCTTCATTAGCATTGGAGGATAAGACTCCACAAAAGGTATGGGTTGGTAAGAAACCCTCTCTTTCACATCTGAGGGTATTTGGATGTGATGCATATGTACATGTTCCAAAGGAGAAATGAACCAAGTTGGATAGTAAATCTGAAAAGTGCATCTTTATTGGGTATAAGGATGGTTTAAAGGGTTATAAGCTTTGGAACCCAATAACAAGGAAGGTTGTGTATAGCTGAGATGTGGTGTTTAGAGAGGTGAAATATGTTATTAAACATGAAGTCCAACCAAAGGAACCTGAGAAGATAGAGTTTGAGCTAAAGGAGGAAGAATCAGACTCTACAGTAGAGGAGGAATCAGAAGATGAAGAGCCACAAACTCTGGGTGTGAGAAGATTAGTTCGAGAAAGAAGACAACCAGAAAGGTATAGTCCATCTGCTTTCTATTCAAATTTTGCTGATGATGATCCCAGAACTGTGAAGGAAGCAGTGGATTCAGAGGATGGAAAACTCTAGAAAGAGGCCATGGTTGATGAAATGGCATCTTTGCACAAAAATGAGGCTTGGGATCTGGTGGAGTTGCCAGTTGGAAGGAAACCCATTGGCAACAAATGGGTGTTCAAGAAGAAGACAAATGCAGAAGGAAAGGTGGAGAAATACTAAGCTCATTTGGTAGCAAAAGGTTATTCCCAGGTGCCGGGAATTGATTTTGGTGATATTTTTTCTCCTGTTGCTAAGGTAGCTTATATTAGATTACTTTTATCTGTTGCTGCTGCTTTTGATTTTGAGGTAGAACAAATGGTTGTGAAGATAACATTTCTTCATGGGGATCTAGAAGAGGGGATCTACATGAAGCAACCTAAAGGCTTTGTGGTGAAGGGTAAGAAAGAAATAGTATGAAAGTTAAAGAAGTCTCTGTATGGGTTAAAATAATCACCAAGGATGTGGTATCAGAAATTTGATACATTTAGACGGGGACTTGGCTTCACCAGAAGCAAAGAAGATCACTATGTGTATTTTAAATTAATTGGTGACCGTGTTATTTATCTGGTCTTGTATGTGGATGATATGTTGTTGGTTGGAAATGATAAAGAAATTATCCAGGATTTTAAGACCCAATTGTCCTCCAAATTCGACATGAAAGATTTTGATGCTGCAAACTATATTTTGGGCATGGAAATTAAAAGAGATCGGGCAAAGAGGAAGCTTTGGTTAAACTAGAGGAAGTATGTCGAGACAATATTGCAGAGGTTTAATATGCAGGATAGTAAACTGGTGAAGGTTCCTATTCCTGTAGGTGTAAAGTTATCTATTGAATAGTGTCCCAAGACACAAGAAGAGGAAGAGGATATGTCCCGTGTTCCATATGTAAGTGTAGTTAGTAGCCTGATGTATGCGATGGTTTGTATTAGACCAAACATTACACATGCAGTGGGAGTATTGAGCAGGTTTATGTCAAAACCAGGGAAGGAGCATTGGACAGAAGTGAAGCAGGTTTTCAGGTATTTGCATGGCACTAGTGATTATGGTTTGTGCTACCAAGCAAGACCAAGATTGGACAGAGTTTTGGATATCTGTGGATTTGCTGATGTGGATTGAGCTGGAGATCTGGATCAGAGAAGATCTACAAGTGGGTATGTGTTTAACCTATTTGGAGGTGCATTCAGTTGGATGAGTAAGAAACAATCTGTAGTGGCACTATCAACTATAGAGACAGAATACATGGTAGCCACTCATGCAAGCAAGGAAGCAGTCTGGTTGCAGAGATTGTGTTCAAGTATAGGGTTAGTACAGGGAGCTATAAGGATAGACTGTGACAACCAAAGTGCAATTTTCTTGACAAAGAACCTTGCTTATCATTCAAAGACAAAGCACATTGATGTTCAGTATCACTTTGAGAGGGATATGATAGAAGACAAAAAGGTGTTGCTGGAAAAGGTGGACACTTTGAAGAATACTACAGATGCATTGACAAAATCTGTGAGCTCTGAGAAGTTCTCTTGGTGTAGAGAAACAATGGGCATTGTAAGGTTGGATAAATGACTAAGCTCTCTTATGGCCCCTTGTGGAAAGAAAACAACAAGTGGGAGAATGTTGGGTTGTGTTATTCTTTCCACGACTAGCCCATGTAGTGAACCAGGGGGTTAGAGGGGCAGTGGAGCCCCCCCTTCGTTGCGCCGATTGCGAAGCGAGGGGGTTTGAGGAGGGCAGGTAGCCCCACTCTACGCAGTCTAGGGCAGTGCCCCGGGAAATTATTTTTTGGGACCCTATATTAGGTTGGGCATACCTACCTATGGTTTTGTGCATGACTTTCACACATGGATTTTTTTGGATGCGATGGTTTTTGGTCCATGGTTTTGGACGCAATGGTTTTTGGTCCATGGTATTGGATGCTTTGGAATGTATAAATATGTATTGTAACATTGAAAGGAATATAATGAAAAAGCAAGCTAGTAGTCCTGGTATTGGGATCCAGGGGAAAATCTCTGTGTATATGTGTTTTATGTGTTATGCTCTCGCATTGTTTATTTTCTGTGTTTTAGAATTTGTATGCAGGTAATTTCTGTACAGGGTTAAAACCTACACAAGTAGAAGCTGTGAACAAAGTTTTAATTACTATGCTTCAAGATATTATAGGAATTCTGATCCGGATTTAAACAAGAACGCAATAAAATACAGAGATAACCATAAAGACAGATATGCAGCGGAAATAATACCTCAATTCATTACTGTAAAATACTGAAATATTCTTGCAAACAGAAATGGAAATAAACCAGCTAGGGCGATGGTAGCTTACCTCTGAGAAGAGATGTGGTGGCTACATGCCTCTGAACTGTCTTACAATGAGGCTCGAAGGCCTATTTATTGTTGAGAAACAATGGAAAACCCTTCACATTCCAAAACCTAACCCTAGAAGATGAAACGCCAAATTGTGGGCCCTGTTTTTGGGTAAGTTGGTACATCAACTTCCCGGGGTCGCGAATTGGTCGTACTATCTCCGTTTGACGTGCATGATAGCCCGTTGGAAAGATCTTTCCGAGGACTACGACGGAAAAGATGATTTTTATCAAATAAATCACTAGCAGTGGATTTCCCAAAAAACGTCGTTTAGGGCCTCAAAACGGCTCCGGAAGTTTAGGACTCGAAAAACTGCTAAAAATAGTAAATTGTGCTATAATTAAGGAAACTGAAAACACTGTAAGAAGCACTAGAGGGGATCCAAGTGGAATTAGCAGGTGGCCACCAATATCCACCTGAATCATTCCTCCCCCCTTAGGAAGCAATGGTCCCCATTGCGTTGAGTTCCTCCATGAGATGAGGGAACTTCTGCTGCACTTGGTCCCTGGTGAGCCACTTGCCCTGGTGAAGGAGTTGTCCTGCTTTGACAACTCGATACAGTTGGATATTCTGCTGGCGAGTGTGCTTGATCTGTGTGTCCATGATCCGATCAGTTGCAGCTTGTTCCATGCAAGCTGGATTTAACTCTGTGGGTGTGAGTTGTTCTGCAATGTCGGATGTGTCTAGTAATGGTGGAAAGTATGGCCGAAGGCGGTCGACATTGAACACCGGGTGCAAGCCAAGGAATGGGGGAATGCTGAGCTCAAATGCATTGTCTCCCACAGCCTTGGTAATGGTGTAAGGGCCATATCGGAGTGGTCTGAGTTTCCGATAGGCTCCGGTAAGGCGTTCCTTTTTCAAATGCAACCAGACTTTGTCGCCCACTTGAAACTTGTGTAGCACCCGATGTTGATCATGTCGCTGCTTGTACTTAGCATTTGATTTATCCAGAATGTCATGGACCTGCTAGTGAATATGTTGGATGTGCTCAATGAAGCTGTTTGCCTTACCTGTTTCAGACTGGACATGAGCAGAATCTGCGTGAGTAGCTGCAAATGGTATGGCCACATCGATGGGACATAGTGGCTGGAATCCCAATCCCACCTGAAAAGGGCTGTGGCCAGTCGAGCTGTGGAGAGCCCGGTTGTAGCTGTGCTGAACATAGGGGAGGCTCTCATCCCATGTGCGTGGATGCTTTGAGTTGTACATGCGTAGAATGTGTACAATCATCCTGTTGACGACCTCAGTCTGGCCATCAGTTTGAGGATGGAAGGCTGTGGACTTTGTGAGTTTGGTGTCCAGCATCGACCAGAGGCTAGACCAAAATGTACTGAGGAACCTGCTGTCCCGATCTGAAATGATAGACTGCGGGATCCCAAAGTGTACCCATACTCGTTCAAAGAAGAGTTTAGCAGTGGCTTCTGCTGTGATATTCTTCTTGCAGGCTGCCATAATGGCAATCTTCGAGAACCTGTCGACGACCACAAAAACACAGTCATTTCCATGCCTAGTGGAAGGGAGGCCTGACATGTAATCCATGGAGATGGATTCCCAAGGTCGACTAGGGGTAGGCAGCGGGGTATAGAGGCCTTGCTTCTTGATGGTCGGTTTGGAAATGGCGCAAGCAGTGCATGATCTGATGTACTTCCCGACATCTTGTCGAAGATTCGGCCAATAGAAATATTTCTGTAGTACTGCCACCATTTTTTCAACCCCAAAATGCCCAACGGCCTGACTGTAGTGTTCTTCCCAGATCATCTTGGCATGCTCGCTTGAAGGAACACAAAGGTGACCTAGGTGGCATAATAGGTCGTCCTGGAGGTGAAAATCTGGAACATGTTGACCCTCCAAGAGTGTCTGGTATGTGTGGCCGAATTCCGGGTCGCTTTTGTAGAGCAGTGGCCAATCAGAGGTCTCGTGCCCACAAGAGTTGAGCATGGTGGTTAATGCCATGATTGGTGGTCGACTGAGGCAATCTGCAACATTATTGGTGCTGCCCTTCTTATACTTGATATTCAAATGGAACTGTTGCAGGTATGTGGACCACTTCTGATGGCGATCATTCTGCAATTTCCCTTGGGTCTGTATGAACTGCAGGGGTCGGTGGTCTGTGTGGATGACCGTTTCCTTCCCCAAAATGTAATGCTTCCATTGTCGACAGGCCTGCACAATGGAATACATCTCTTTGTCATAAGTGGGATACTTCCAGACTGTGTCTGAAAGTGTCTCACTGTGATATGCCACTGGATGCCCGTGTTGAGTAAGGACTGCCCCAATAGCATAGTCAGAGGCATTTGTCTCGACCTCAAATGGTTGTTGCAAATCTGGTAATGCAAGAACTGGTGCTGTGCAGAGTCGATCTTTCAACTCTGTGAATACCTTCTGTTGAGATTCGGACCAAATTTTTTTTGCTTTTGCTCCTCCCTGGGTGACCTGACTCAAGGGCCAAGTGATATGAGAAAATCCCAACACGAACCTGCGGTAGAAGTTGGCAAGGCCTAGAAAGCTGCGAAGCTCTGTCAGAGTGGTTGGAGATGGCCAATCCCGAATGACTTGGATCTTGGCTGGATCCACATGTACCCCCCGTTCATCAATAATGTATCCTAGATACTGAACCTGGGTCATGCCAAAAGTGCATTTCTCCAAATTGGCACATAACTTGTGTTGTCACAGTGTTTGGAGAACCTGTCAGATGTGGTGGAGGTGCTCTTCCCAAGTCTTGCTAAAGATCAAGATGTCATCCAAGTATACCACTACAAATGAGTTGGTGAATGGCCACAATATGTCGTCCATTAGCCTCATGAAGGTTGTAGGAGCATTTGTCAATCCGAAAGGCATAACCAACCATTCGAAAAGGCCCTCCTTGGCTTTGAAGGCAGTCTTCCACACATCGGAGGGTTCGATTGGTACCTGGTGATATCCTGACTTCAAATCGATCTTGCTGAAATATTTTTCCCCTTTTAGTTGGTCCAGGAGGTCATCAATCCGTGGGATTGGGTACCTATTACGGACAGTGATCTTGTTTAGAGCCCGATAGTCAATACAGAGTCTCCAAGTCCCATCCTTCTTTTGTACCAGCACGATCGGGCTCCCACAGGGTGATGAAATTGGACGGATGTGACCTTTTTGCAGCAGCTCCTGAATCTGCCTCTTGATTTCATCGTTCTCCAGAACAGAGCGCCGATAGATTGGTCCATTGGGTAGCGGCGAACCTGGGGTTAGATCAATGGAGTGCTTGACCTGACAGTGCAAAGGAACCCCTACGGGGGAGGTGAAGATGTCCTCATACTCCTCCACGACCTTGTCCATCTGTAGTTGTCGTGCGGAAGGGCCCTGTCTGGAGGTCGTGGCCACCGTCTTCTTCTTTTCTTGAGGGCATATCATCAGGGAAACAAACTTCCCGGTTTTGGAAATGAGCTTACTGCATTGTTTTGCAGTAACCAAAGAGATGGCGGTAGGCGGTGCTACCTCTGGTATCCTGTACAACTTATTTCTGAAAGTAACAATAACAGCACGGGGCCTTGACTCATACACAACATGTCGCTTCCACAAGTATGGTTGTCCTAATAACACATCACAAACTTCAAGGGGTGCAATGTCACACAATACCTCATCCGTGAAGGGCTTGATGTTGTATGGAAGGCGACACTGTTGGCTCACGCAAAGATCCCGTCCTTGGTACAGCCACCCAATGGTGTATGGTTGTGGATGTGTTGTGGTCGGTAAGCCCAGCCGTTTCACGACCTCTGTCGAAATGAGGTTCTTTTGGCTCCCGCTGTCGGCAATGAACTGTAGCGGGGAGCCCTTTACCCACATCTGGGAGTGGAAGAGACGCTCCTCCTCCTCTGGATCTTCAGGTTCCTCCTTCTGGATCTTCGTGGTGGCAATAGTGGCGTTGGGCTCCGCATCGATAATCTGCTTCCCTTTGTCATTCCCCTTATCAAGTTCTGACTCAGAGTCAGAACATGCATCTAATTCTGAAACCTTTAGCTCGGCCACCATTGACTGCTTGGCCCGACACTCACTTGTGTTGTGAGTGGAGCTCTTATGGAACTCACACCACTTTCCGGTGTCCTTTTTCGGCTTCGCGGCGCTGTTATTTGCTTGCAGCTTTGGCGAGTTGTCTTGGGCCGCCACGCCTTGGCTTTGTCCTTTGTTCTGCGGTTTGGAGCCACCTTTCCCTTGTTTCGGATTCGCAGACCCAAAGTCTCGCTTCTTCTGTTTAAACTTTTGCTCGACCTTGACGGCATATCGGTATGCCGTGCCGAGCGAGGAGATGTTTAGGAATTCTATTTCTTCTTGGATGTACTTGTGCAGGCAGCCATGGTATTTTAGTACCAAATGCTGCTCTGTATCCTTGATACCCAACTTTGTGCGAAAGGTATGGAAAATATTGGTAAACTCTGGTACGTCTTGGTCCCTTCCCTGTCGTAGCGTGGTCCACTTTATGTATTGATCCTCATAGCTTCCGACAGGGTAGTACTGCTCCTTGATGGCATCTCGGAATGAATCCCAAGTCGGTGCGAGTGAAAATAGTGAGCCTGTACTTTCATCTTTCTGCTCGCAGTAGGTTTCCCACCAATCCTTGACGTGGGGGGCTGCTTTGAGAAGAGCAAAAATAATCTTCTCCCGACTGGAAAAATCATGAACAGAAAAATAACCTTCTAGCACATTTAACCATTTATCGATGGCATCTGCGTCTATCTAACCCTCGAATATGGGGATTTCAAAATTAACTTGTACCTTAAATGGTGTGGCGTTCCCAGAGTTGCTGTTGGAAGGCGATGCGTCGCCCCTGGGTAGCCGCTGAAGGATTTGGGCAAAGTTATCCATCATCGCGTTCCTTTGTCGCTCGAGGGCTTCTTCGAGCAAGATTTTGATAGGATCTCCTGCCCCCTCATCTTTCTTTTCATCTGCCATGGGAGGTCGTCGGGATTTGCGAGGCTGGTCTTGCAAAGGTTCGACCAGTTCAAGCCCTAACTCCTTATATCCCGACCTCGTTGGGGACATGCAACGAAAAATAGAGAAGAAAAGCAGACCGCTCTGATACCACTGATCCGGATTTAAACAAGAACGCAATAAAATACAGAGATAACCATAAAGACAGATATGCAGCGGAAATAATACCTCAATTCATTACTGTAAAATACTGAAATATGCTTACAAACAGAAATGGAAATAAACCAGCTAGGGCGATGGTAGCTTATCTCTGAGAAGATATGTGGTGGCGACATGCCTCTGAACTATCTTACAATGAGGCTCGAAGGCCTATTTATTGTTGAGAAACAATGGAAAACCCTTCACATTCCAAAACCTAACCCTAGAAGATGAAACGCCAAATTGTGGGCCCTGTTTTTGGGTAAGTTGGTACATCAACTTCTCGAGGTCGCGAATTGGTCGTACTATCTCCGTTTGACGTGCATGATAGCCCGTTGGAAATATCTTTTCAAGGACTACGACAAAAAAGACAATTTTTATCAAAAAAAGCGCTGGCGGTGGATTTCCCAAAAAACGTTGTTTAGGGCCTCAAAACGGCTCCGGAAGTTTAGGACCCGAAAAACTGCTAAAAATAGTAAATTGTGCTATAATTAAGGAAACTGAAAAAACTGTAAGAAGCACTAGAGGGGATCCAAGTGGAATTAGCGGGTGGCCACCAATATCCACCTAGATCAAATTCATAAGCGAAGTTGGTATTTAATGATTTTCTCAGCTTTGTGGGTATATCGTACCTCAGTGAAAACTGCAACCGGATTTACTCCCTTCTAGCTAGTTTATGGTATGGAGGCAATCTTACCCATTGAATGTGAAATTATGTCATTAAAAATAGCAATCAAATTATTTCCTATTACTTCTGCAGAGGAAGAATGTTTTTTATACTTATCACGTTTAGATGAGACATGCCGTGATGCTACACTAGCTAGTGAGACTAATAAAAAATGAGTTAAGGCACAATTTGATCGAAATGTAAACCCTCACACGTATTCAGAAGGTGACTTGGTCTTGGTTTAAGATCAATAACATGATAAGTCAGGAGTTGGTAAGTTTGAACCTATGTGTCATGGCCCCTATATCGTAAAATGTGTACTTGCAAAGGGTGCCTATGAGCTAATTGACTATGATGATGTTCCTTTGAGTAAGCCCAGAAATGGGATTTACCTGAAAAAGTACTATGCTTGATTTATTGCATGGGTACATTGTACATTGTTGTATCATATTTTGCATGTGTGACAATTTTACTTCTTTTAGCAATTCCTTCTATTTTCCCTGCTTATATTGTGTTACACTTAATTTGCAGATGTTGACACTCCCTCAAAAGTAGATTGGATATGTTGATGGCGCTAGTCGTAGTGCTCATAATCTGTCTTCCACAACTTGGGATATCTATTCGCCCACCAATGAGCTAGTAAGCTTGCATGGAATATTCCTTGGTCAAATGGCAAATAATATTGAAGAATATAGTGCGACCATTGAACTATTATCCAATGCAATATCATTTGGAGTTCATCATTTAATCGTTAGAATGTATTATTAACTCATAGCATTACATCTAAATCATGTTTATTCAGTTAGGAGTTATACAATTTTAAGTCTGTTTTTACGGGTACGTCTCTTGGAAAGAGAATTTGATTCCATTGAATACCAAAATATTCCAAGACATTTAAATACATGAACAAATACATTGGAAAATTATGTATTAAATCGACATTTGCAACATTTGTAAAAAGAAAAACAATACTCATTTACATATTTGACAAAATAAGCTGAGAAAATAGAAGTAGCTTTCATTAGTCATAATGTTTGTAAAAAGTTTGAGTTTACAAAAATGTCATCCAAGACATATGAGGTCCTATGGCCTTTATTATTCAAACATGCTGATAGACCAGAAAAAATAATACAAATCTAGCCTTATGACTACCAACTAAGCATGATGATCATGATAGCAGAAAATGGTACGTGCTACTCATCATAAGAGATGGCTAATCGGCCTAGGTACACCTACTATGTGCCTATGATAATGAAGAGGCAAATAATTAATCCCAATGTCTGGGATATCTAGAGTTAACATCTCTAGGCTACTCTCAATTTTGGTCCAAGCCTCTGTTGCCTCTGGATTCTATGCCACAGGAGCCGAATTCTCATCACGTCGGTCAAATCCCTGCATCGATGTCATTATAATTGGTCCCACATCTGTATTATAATTTTATATGATTGGTCTCAGATGCAATTTTTTTTTTTTGAGAATGTTTACCTATGTCACGCCATTGCATTCCTACAGGGAGTGGGATGCCTGGATCGCCTGTATAATCCATACCCACATATGGGTAATCCTTAATCATGATGATCTGGTGGTTCAAGCCTCTGAAAAATGTAGGAGTATATCTCACCACCAGACCATCACCACCTTTATGGTGAGCTATCAACGTAACCCACTATTGCATGTGAGGATCTCGTGGTCATCGCATCTCCATGGACACCAGTGGACAAAAGAAAGGAATTATTTCTAAATAAAATGATACAACTATAACTCCATACCCAAATTTCTTTAGTTTTTCATTCTTTTCTCTGGTAGGTTTCCCTTTGATATTGGCAAAAACTCCTTTGTACCAATTAAATACAGTGGGCTGCATGCACTCTAGGGAAATATGCATTTGGGCTTTGGTAAAAAGGTGAAGTGTAGCACTTCCACATAACTGAGCAATAGTAAATGAAATGGTCCTAAGTGGAAGCCTTTGGATGAATTTTATCTCAATTCTTCCACCACTAAATTTCGCCCTAGGAACATAATACTTAGCTAAGTAAGTTCCTATTGTTTCACCGCCTAGCCTATTCCCAAATAATGAAATATTAGTCCCATGACATGAGATCCCAATAAAAAAATAGATATAATTGGGATCGATGGTTAGTCTCTAATTTCCAATAAAAAAACATTGCTCTTAGACATTCCAATAGATCCACTTGAGCTTTCATCCCTAGAATCATACAATATTTGAGTAGGCCACAGTTTCTCACAGCTGTAGTGTAGTCGATCATCCAAAGCTTCAACATCTCGAGATTCATGTTCTCTCTCTCTCTCTCTCCATTTCATTTTAGCAATAAAAAAACCCTGAAATCAATGGTGGAAAAATAGTTAGGAAACAAACATAGAAGATTTTTGCAAAAAAAATTGAATGAATTTTTTTTTTTGGATGCCTTCACCAACTTACGCAGTAGAATTTTAGGGACAATGTGGATTTGTGTTGCTCTAGTTCTTAAAAATGCACAATTTCTTTTTTTAATAGTGAAAATAATTGGATTTGAGTGATCCCAAGGAAGGGAAACTGCGCAATCCTGTGAGCACACCTTAGGTTGTTTAAAATGCTAAAAAACAAGAAAATCACCATTAATTTACATATTTAAAAATTTCGATGTGAAGAGGAAAGGATGATCTTCTACCTGGAGAAAACGACTTGTGAAATGGTCCACCAGTATGATCACAATCTATTGCTAGAATTTTTGGGTGGAAATGCACTTTCAAAGAGCTCCCAAATGGTAAAAATGAAATGGTAAAGATTTTTTCACTTTTTGACCTTTTATAAGCAAAATAGGCCTATTAAAATAATATTTTTTGCCTATAGCTTCTAAAATTCAAATTTTATTTTTATTTTTTTACTATTTGTTTTGAACAATAATGATAATTTTTGGGCATGAATGTGTAGTTTACAGAATTATTCTTGAAAATAGATAATTTTGGTGACAAGTAAAATTTTATCACTTTTTCGAGCTCCTAAAAAATTATGAAAAAGCAAAACACTAGAGTTACCTTTAAGCTCTTTTCTATCTCTTGAAACAAGATTTTTTTTTTTTAGTATTCTTGTTTATTTTGAACTCGTTAAAGTAAACAGAAAACGTCTACTTGATATAAGTTTATGCTTTTTACGGATCATGTATAATATTTAAAAAAAAGGTATACTTTGATTAACGATGGTCAAAAGAGTTCTCTCCTACATTATTTTACCCTTTTACAGGCTTGAGAGATTAAATATATGAAAAGGGCATTCCAGAGTTTACTTATGTTTTTCTCGTGACTCCCTAAATATAAAAAACATCGAGATTTTCTTTCTCCAAGCTCATTAAAACTTTATGTTGAAAGAAATGAATGAGTTTTATTTTCGTTCCTTTTTCAAACTCTTTAAATATGAAAATGACATCAAGTTATAGCTTCATTGGACCGTAAAACATAAAAATTGTAGGAATCGTCAATCATGATGAGACCGAACGACTCCTTCCTAAGGTTCTTTAAAAATACTTTGAAGGACTCATCTGCAGCATGAGCTTACAGGACAAGCATATGTTATCCTCCTCAAGCTTGCATAAAAATAAAGAGGTACTTACTTCTAATGTTGGGGAGAAATTGGAAAGAAACATTTGTTTTCATATTGTAAGAAGGTAGTATGTCCCTCTTGAACATGACACTTCGTCACCTTTGTGTCTGGGTTGGGAAATCCATTTTCCTCTCAAATTGATCACACCTTATTGAAAATATTCATATTGGTTTTGGGTCTTATTTTTTGAGTCAACTATTGCTAGGTCGAAATGTCATGTCACCAATATGTTCAAGAGAAGTCCAAACTCATTAAAAAATTACCTTGCCATTCATAGCCTTCAATCACGTTGTCCATCCCTAAGTCAGTCTTGAATCACTCAAATTTGTTCTTCAAAACTTGACATGAGTTTCATGTCATAGGCCCTCCTATGATAGATTACTTCCTATAGACTTCAATTCTATATCTAGGAAGTTGATCTAGAAACCTCCTTTGGTACCTTGAAACTTGCATGCCTTAATGGCAGGTTTCTCACCTTTGATGATAGGTTCTCATCATTGAAATTCGATCGAATGATTCTATGAGTGTTCAAGTTAGGGACATTTAATCACACCTCATAGATTGTACTGGAGTGCCTTGAGAAGCACTGACATTATTGGTGGTTTCTCTCGCACCTGTTAACGATTCACATCATTGACCGATAATCAGGTGGTTTCTACCATGTTTGACTTTGAGACATTGACTCACATGGATATATTCATACCATGGATCGATGGAGATGAAGACCAAGACCCTGGATCTAGTTTCATCCATCTAGGCTGTGTGAAGTTTCAATATATTCATGATTAAAAAATAAATCCATATTTAATGATTGCGTCCATATTGTGTCTATTGTTGACATGGATCTCTGCATATTTCCATACTCATTCTTTGAGATACTTCTACCCTGAGTATGGGAATTCCTACCTCAATGATGTTTATATGCAAATATTATATCATAATCCTTGATTGTTTGTTTCAGGTTTCCAACCAATTAGTCTCTAATCTAGTCTTTGGCATGTTAAAGTGCTTCAATCCACAACATCCTTTTTGACATTGCACTTTAGGGGGCAACCTCTTACACATCATTTTGTTACCATTAGGAAAATGAACACTAATTCGGATTTCTTGCTATCCGATGAAGTGTTCCAAGCATTCCCCTATAATGTTGGAAGAAAAGCAATCCCAAAGATAACAAGAATCCTAAATTACATTGCTCAAAAACTTACTTTTAAGCACTTGCACGGTTCCCTAGCCAATATTTGCACAAGTGTAGTTTTGACCATTTCGGACAGTACAATTTTGCACTCTTTATTCCATTGAAAACTGTACAAATCTCTTAATGAGAGTATAAATTAAAAAATGATTTATAGAAGCCTTGTTGGAGAAATATTTCCCAACTGAATGCCTTGAGCCTCTACATACTTGGGCATCATTCCTATGTTCATGGAACAAACTCCCTCCCTTTTTGGAACCCTAATCCTTCCTTTTGAGGATCTCATCCCTTGAGAAGAGGATCTCAAACCTCCTCTTAGCCTACAAATTCAACACAGACCAGAGGATGTGAGGGGTACTTTTGAATGTAAACTTATGTTTGACAAAAATATTTCGTTAAAAATCACATATGAGAAAATATCATCGACACGTTTCGAACTAGCTAGTGTGGTTCATCTTGTCCTGAAGATGAACCACACTAGCTGGTTCGAAACGTGTTGACGAGATTTTCTCCTATGTGATTTTTACCGAAAGATTTTTTGTCAAACATATTATGGATCATAGAAGCCTGAATTCAAAAAGTAAACTTATATTGTTGGAATAAAGCTAGAAACCTTGTCACATAAGGGGAGGATTGGAGACCATTGGGAGGAGGCTTATATCATCACGACAAGGTTGTATTACTTCTTCTTGTTCAAATTAATACAATCAACTATTTTTTCCTAATGGAACTTTTTTTAATGCTCTTTGAAAAGCTCCTTGATCTTTTGCATCATTTATAACTGAACATTGGTTTAATCTCATGATATATGCAACGTCACAATTTTCATTCATTTTGTGTTTCATCTTTATCTATGATATGATTTAATGACTTGTTTGTTTATGTTCATGCAAATATTCTTGTGAAACGATGAGGAAAGGCTTTTGAAAGCATCAAAAGGACTTCCATAGGCATTTCATAGAAAGGTAAGAGGCTCTTGCATATCTCATACTTCATAATTCAATTGTAAATTAAGGAAAGGTAGAAGTCAATTGTTTTGCTTGTTACTATATATCTTTTGAATCTAAGGAGATCTCTCTTGTCCACAAGAGTGATTTATCTGCCATAATAGTGTGCCTTGAATAATATCATTACAGATCAACAATGCTCCAACAGTTATGTTATGAAAACATAGTTTTTAATAGGTCTTCATAACTCAATATGGGAAATAGTGGTTATCTTTATGAGGGTGCTTCAAATCTAACAAAGAAAAGTTGAGGTTCAATTTGCTGCAAACAAACATGATCATAGGTCTTTCTATTGCATACTAAAGCTATCACACATAACCCAGTGTGTTATTGAAATGATGTAGATTTTTAATAACCTCAGGTCTGATGGTACATTTATACAAAGATATGGTTATTTTAGAAAAGTCGAGATACCTTTAGCTATTAAGTCTATAATGACTCGAAGGATTTAGACGATATCTGTTTAATATAACAATGAACCACTATAACTCTTATAACATTTTAAATATGATATTTACCAGTACCTAAACAACAAACTCACACTAAAGCTCTGTTGCTATTGAGAATATACAAAATATGACTATGAAAAAATTTTTATTTTCACGATCCAACTTATATGAAAGGGATAAAGATATTTCATTCACTTATGGTGACACAAACCAAGTTATCAAGGAAATATTTGAAAATGACAAAGAATAAATGTAAACTGAACCATAGCACATTTAAATGGTAACCCACAGCTAATATAAACACATTGTAACAAATCCAACACCAAATCTAGAGTAAAGAAACCACACAACACTAATCTAATGGAGGTGTGATGAGTTGGGTTGGTTGGGCCCTGACCAACTAGCTCACACCCTCTTAAAACAAGATTAAATTACAGAACAAAATATATCATCACATAAAATGAAAAGAATGGAAAAGAACCTAGCATCTATATTATATTAATGAAGTTTAGTCTTTCATTACATGATGAGCTCAATGATACAAACCCATCTAATCAGGAGCGATACCAAATCTCAAACTAACAACATGACAACACCATAGCATTGCTAACCTATCTTTAAACTATGACTCAATTTATATAGTAGATTACATTACAAATATGGCTATAATGGAGGTAGTCATGTATAGAGAAAAATGAGAAACAGATCACAACAATATGCTAGTGATAGAAATATGGTAAGGCCATCTTTTAACCAAATATATCTAGTCCATTGCATGAGAGTTTCTTTAGCAAAAAATTTCTTCTTTTTCGATCTCTTTGTTTACTTCAAGGGAAGGTAGGCACTCTCCATCCTTTAATCTCACTTCATATGATATTTTCATAAATACTCGAATTGATAGCTTGTCACTAGCCCTTGTGGCTAGCTCTAGTAACTAACGGTCTACGTGCTCTTTGACTGTGGTGTAGGAACTTTAGAACTAGTGTAGTAAATGTGACAAGTGGAAGAATTCATGATGAGAACAAGAATTACACCCACTTTGGTTAATGACTAGTAAAAATTATATACCTTGAAAAATACAATAAATGAGGTAATTTTGATCAAATTAAAAATTTTCCTACCAACTTTTTAAAATCAAGCAACTTACACCAAAATCCTCAAGATTACATTAAAAGAGCATGGACATACTAGAAAAGGGCTTCAAAATTGGTAAAGCATGGGGAGTGACGAGAGTGTTATAGGGACAAAAATAAGACATTTTAGGAGTCGTACATCCCCAACCTGACTTCTTTGTGTGTCCTCACACAAAAAGGGGTGTGCCAAATCCCTCTGTGAAAAAACCAAAATTTTGAAATCACAACTCTATCACTTTTTGATTTGGATATTGATTTCTGGACCTACACCTTGAACCTTCTTCAACTACCTCCTAAGCTTCCTAACTTTAGATTTCATGTATGTTGAATGCATCTGCCATTTCTTGACTTTTTCTTTTAAGTCCCATGTCTCCTTTACCATTTCTTGGTTCCTAGCCCTCAATAAAGAGTTTTGAGACTTCAATTAATGGTCCAGGACCTCAATTTCCTCAAGTTTAGTTTTCAAAGCTCAAATACTCTTCTCATCCTTATATTTTCTCATTAAAAACTTAAGTGAGATTGATTGTTCTTGTTCCTCAGGAATTCCAAGCCTAGAATTGTTACTACAATCATTGAGAGAAGTTGCTGTGTCCACCAAAACAAAGAATTTTCCTTGGTTAAGAACATGTTCCCTTCCAAATATTAATCCTTTATCATTGAATATGCATTTACCATCATTTTCTATGAAAATGTCCTTTACAAGGTTTAATCATTGGGTTTTTGCACTTTTGGTTATACATGAACCTTCTCATCCACATGCAAACTCCTGTTCTTCATTATAATCATCACCTAGTAAAGAGGCTTGAAGGTTTTCATCTGGTAAGGACATTTTTTAGAGGAAGAAGGGGCATGTCCAATTTTCTCCATCCCTCTTGTTATTCTCCAGGTCAGTTCTAACACTGATACGTTGGATGGCACACCTTTCTTCACCTCTTTATACTTTGATTTAACAATCCCTTGTCCTCCTTTAGCATTGTTTTTCTTACTTTTGGAAGACTTAGAACTAATATTCTTATCTTGGGTAGACCTAGAACTAGTTTTATTACCTTATACAAACTTGGAACTAGTTTTCTTACCTTAGGAAGACTTGGAACTGGAACCCCTACCTCTCATAGTAAACCTTTCTTTCTACTGCTCCTAGATGTTAATAACCTACGTAGATGTTGACAGTCCTGGACCCCCCAACATGTAAGGGGATCTCCCCGGTAAGAAGTCCCAATTAGACCTCAGATTGTTTGATGTAGGAGTCCTAGCAGTGGGTCGTATGGCAATGCCTTGACCGCGATTTTGTACAGAGGAAAGCAAGATAACTCTGTTAGTAGAAAGGGTGTGACCGCTGCAGTGAGTCAAGGAAGGTGCATGAGAGGTTCTAACATTGGTGGGTTGAGATAAGTGCACCTCTTGCTAACCTGTAACAATACTCGGATGGGAAGGGAATACATGAGCGAAGATGCATCACAAGTTGGAAAGAAAGTCAGCTAGTAATCCAAAGTGATGGTTAAACCAATCAACACATTTCAGAAAGATTCATACATACTCATATGAAACATTCCATACATCCATGCATAAGAAATCAAATACATATGACATTTAGAGTAAAAAAGACAGCTGGAATACACTACAACATATGCATGAAACGTGTTGGCTCTTATTATATCAAGAAGTGTAAGTTCCAGTCATACAATACATCCATGTACACCTGCTCGCCCCAATAGTGGAACGTTACGGCCACATCGCCCTGCTCCTCCAAAGAGATGAAATAGCTTCATGCATTGGAGAAGCCAAGGTGCATTACAATATTATCCAAGCTCTCTCCAGGATAGTCTTATCAGAAGCTTGGCTGACTAAAAGCATATCCAATGAGTTATGAGGGACTATTTATAGAAAAGGGTGGGGTGACCCTTGACATTCCCCTTTGTGATATTTCAACTACCCTCATGCCTCTTCATCTACTTTATGACTGTTACATCCAACTATCGACACTTGACTTACACTTGATAAGAAATTACATTACAATGCACATGTACTCCTATGAGACAACATGGCTTGAGCAAGCCATGAAAGACATCACTGATACTCGGTTCATTGTGATGAGACCAACTCCTTGACATGCTTGTGATGGCAAAGGTGGTGATCTGATGCCAAGCTTGGTTGTTTGTGATGGTGTGCATCCGCCCCATGGAAACATCTTGCTGAAGTGAACTCTTGCCTCCGTTGCATCCGGTGCATTGGTATGGCTCCTTGATCCAACTCTTCTATTAACATGCGCATATTTTCTTAGGTGTAGCTGAACTGGAAACACGCTGATGAATAGTGTCCATGCTAATCTTCAAGTGTGTGCTCGTGGTCATGCGCATCAACTTGACGAAGTACATGTTCAGGTCCGATTGGACTTGCTTATTGTCTTCATCTTGGTGAGTGTGCTGAATGGGTTGGATCACATGTGTGCACACAATGACATGCATGATACTAAATCCCTTGCATGCGATCAACAACACTGCTCACCATGTATGCTCTGTGTTAGCTGCTGGAATAGATATATAACTTTTCTGGTCACAGTTTCATCCTTGAGTGCATGTTGCATCCATTGTTGTTCTTGTTCTTGCTGCAACTAATTCGTCTTTCTGTGCAGCTTCATGTTCTTCCTTGAGTTTCTACTTCAGCACATGCAACTCCTTCTTTATTCCATTCTCTGTCTTTGCGCAATCTTCGTGTTGCGTCGTCACCTCATAGCCTGAGTCTCCAAAGTTGCTTTCATCATCACCTTCCCCTTGCATTCGTTGCATTCGTTTCATTTGTTGCATTCGTTGTATTCGACATGCTGGTGTCAGCCACTCTTCATGATGATGCTTGTTGTGATGTTGTTGTTGTCATATCTTGATGTCCTTGTCTACGAACAACTTGATATCTTCGTTAGTAGGCAAGCTCATAGACATTTGATTGACTGCATCTCCAGGTGAGATCTGGACGGTGTCTTCGACTCTTCTCTCTTGGAAACCATTGTACTTGCACTGCTGAGAGGTAGGTGAACACCCACAATACCTGGAGACATGACTCATGGCAAGCAATCTATCAGTCAAAAACCAAAATGAACTTGAGAACTGATTTGCAACATACTTGTGTGACTGATCATGAAGGTTGCATAATTTCAGCTGGGAGGTTGGGAGACTGACTACCAAGACTGCGCAAGGCATATTCTAGGCTGTTGGGAGACTTGTTGACTGCTGGAATTGTGCAATGCACAATCCAGTCTGGCTGCTGACTGTTGGAATTGTGAAATGCACAATCTCAGTTGGCAATGGTTGCAGGCTCAGTGACTGCATTGCACAATTTTCTGGGCCAATAGTGACTATCGCTCAGAAATTCATAAACCAGTCCTGGAGGACAATTCTTAGGTAGAAATGCACATTTCTGGAGAGGAAGATAGAGCCTTTCTTCCCTGGATTGCACAATGTTGTCTCAATGAAGGCAGAGTCTAGGCCAAGGTTTCCCAGACTCACCGACAGGAAACTGAACGTGAATGTGAGTGCGAATGCATGGTGATACTGAATCTAAGCATAAGTGAATGATAATGCATGCAAATGGTGAATGACAAATTCAGAAAATGGAACAACATGCATGTGGGTGAGGCGAGTCGTTGAATCGATGACCATTCATGAAAAACAATTTCATGCATGCGACAACAGTGAGATAGAAATTAAAAATGAAACAGTGCTAGGACAAGCTAGTATAGATGTAAATGATGACAAGCGTTCAAAGAAATCAAGCAAACAATACTCACACAAGAGAAAACACAAAAAGCAACAGAAATGCAACACAAGGCATGGAAAGAGGTTTTACCCCAAAACAACTGTGCTAAATGTGCAGACTGGTCCTATATGTGATGTGGGATGTCAGATCTACAAGGTTGATGTGAGGAATGAGCTTTGCAGCATCCGGTTGATGAGTTTTGATAACATTGAGGTTGTGACACGCATGCTAGAAATCTAGGGAAAGTGACACTTGGTGGTAGGTTTCTGAAATGATCCTTGCATGTAACCTCTAACTGCTAAACATAGATCCCTAAAACAAGGGATTCCTTTGCATGGTGCCTTGGGAGAAGTAGTCCATGCATGTAAGTCTATTTTACTCGGTCCTAGAGGGAACCAGTCAACTCAGTTGCACATGCAAGAGTCTGCTCGACTGCTGGGAGAAAATGTGTATTTCTGACTGGGAGCTGGGCTGGTTGCCTAGGAGATTTGTGTAATTTCTAGGCAGAGCAGCTGACTGCTGCCCAGATTTGCACAAATTCAGGGCTAAGAAGCCCTGTTGGGGAAATTTGCACAATTTTCACTGTGAGTGTTGACTACCAGAATTGTGCAATTCTGGAGCCCCAAAGGCTGCCAATCGGGATTGCGCAATTTCTGGAGGGAAGGCTGGTTTCCCTCCAGAATTGTGCAATTTCTTGGGGAAGCTTCTTAGCCTGTAGCTAGACCAAGTTTGGATGATCAGCCTGTAGCTAGACCAAGTTTGGATGATCAGCCTGTGAGGGGAATGCATCGAGTTGTGATCGGTAGGTTGCCTTTGTGCAAGCAAAACACTAATGCTTGTGATCTTGACGAAGCAAGGAAAGCTGTTGTGAAGGTTGGAAGGGAGGCTCCAAAACGAAGCTAAGGAAAAATTTTGGAGGGTGGTTGTAGCTGCTACAACACTTGGCGACACACTGGTAGAACTCTAGCTCTTTGAATGGACCTTGTTCGTGAAAAGCGAGTCTAACACCTCTAGAAGTATTGTTCAGTTCTCAGCTCATCATGGTTTCACTCTAGCTTGATTGTAAGATGTAGCATCTTCCAATATCTTGGTCAATTGACACACATTCCAGGCCAAGGAAACAAATTTGTCTCAATTGGGGTTGAGTGTTATATTGGTGCACATGAAGTATAGTCGTCAGAGTCTTAGTTTCATCTCTGGTGTTTCTCCATTGCTAGTAGGCCTAGACAGTACCCCGGAGGAGTCACATAGGAACACAAGCATGGCTTCGCTACTAGCGAGCCTGGTCAGTACCTCAACGGAGTTACTTGCATCACCTCTTTGCACAAGAAACCTTTCTCTTCTTTCACCTTATTCATTTTGTTTTCTTCAAACTTTTTTACTTTTTCATTTTTTCATTTTTCAATTTCATAACTATGCATAGCACTTATTCATTTCAAAGGCAGAAGAGGGATCCTGACTTATTGAGAGCAAAAGAGGTTGTTCCTATTTAGGTTTTCCCCCTCACCTTACTCTACTTGACTGAGCTGACAAGGGTTAACCCAAAAATAACCGACTAGAGAAGGTGACACTATTTAGCACGCAAGCGTTGTGCTTTCACCAAGGTTCACTTCGAACAGTATGTAATTTCCTTCAACGTATCATTGAAAAAAAGTAAAAAGTTCTTCATATAGAGGTAGGATGACAGCTAACCAAGTAGTGATAACAGCACAAGGCCTCTTGTACTTTACCCAGCTTGCTTCAAGAGTCATAGATGGTTTCATGTGAACTAACAAACAACAAAGAAAAGCAAGAGCAAAAGCAAAAGCGAAAGAAAATCAAGTAAGAAAACAAGCAAGAAGAAAAAAAACAAACAAAGAAAGTAAGCAAACAAGCATGCAAGTAAACAACTCAAAAGAAAAAACTACTCCCACTCATAAGCTAACAGTGCATGGGTCATCTTACGTGAAGTGATACTTCTAATGCTGCCACTGACGCATTGGTTGACTCGTGTTGGTGAAGGCATGGTTCGTGAACAAGACAACAATTCGAACCAATAAACAAGAAAGATGTAACAGTGGAGACAAAAACACTTTGAGATTAGAAGAACCCACAAAACAAAGATGAGTCAAAGTGCATGGCATGCATTCTGTGGTGCTGCCATGGTACTGTGCTACACTGCATGTAGATGTTAAGTGTAAGAATTCCCTTGACTGTGACATGCAAGAAAACGCGAGAAAGGTAGACCACTTGTGTTGTGCATGCATGCTTGCTGTGTAAGATTCCTCTAATGCATGAGCGATTGGATTGTATAGTTCAAGTGGAGGAAGCAGAATATGGATGTTTGGTTGGTCTTCAGTGCAAAGCAGAGAGTGATGAGGAGCCTTGTTTTTCAACAATTTCCTAACCAGAAGTGGGACCATCCTTAGGACAGCGAGGTCCTGACATAACCATTAGCTTGGTCTGAAGTACCTCAACAGTCTGGGGGGTTCAACTTTGTTGATAGATAGATAATTATAGACCAGTGTCTTAGACAAATTAACCATGATTGAATCAACATCGTGAACGGATGAGGAAGTGAATAGATCATGACAATCAAGATTATAAAATTCGAGATGTTTGTCAGCATCCTCATGATTTGATAAATCGGGCAAAGGGGTAGATGAGAAGCAAAGATGTTCACCCTCTGTGTTTTCAGGAAAGATAGATGATAGGTTGGATAGATTTTCTAAGGAAGATGTGTCTTCTTCGCACTGTAATGACAGACTGACATCCGAGGTGTCCTGTGAATGATCAGAAGTAGAAACATCTGGAAATGGGTTTTCACAGGGGAAATCAGCAGTGGAAGAATCAAAAGGGATGTTAGGATGAAGTGGATGAGACGTGGTTGGAAGGGAGTCATCCTTCACTGCGGGCTCTTCTTTAGATTCCCGCACACACTTATCATGAATTATGGCACAGGTTGGATGCATAACACCAACTCCATCGACAACTTGATCCTCATTCACAACAGGTGGGGAGTCCAGAATGGGAGAACAAATGACACTACAATCTAGAGGATCAACAGAATGCAAGGATGGAGGTCAAGGGAATGAGTCCACATAACAACCAAAAAGCTTGCAAGCCAAATCTATGAAAATCTCAAGAGCAGGTGGGGTGGGAGGATGTGATAGTTCAATAGAGGTGTGTGCATGATCTCCCACATCATTCCACGGTGGTGGAGCTGTTTGATGAGGTGAAGGCAGATAGTCACTTGTGACAGTAGCAATAATTGCCTGTGATTGCGTAGCTCCATCGCCGAAGTGTGCTGAGCAGGGTTCGGATATGTGAAGAATATACTCAAATATTCCATAAAGAAATTCCAAATCAATTTCATCTTCAGGTAATCGGTATGAAAGATTAGAAAAACATGGGTAAAACTGATCAACCAATTCATCGGGTGCTTTTCGTAATTTCATAATTTCTTGATCAAGCATTTTCCAGTTAAAGTGATTGAAAGCATGGTCTATCTCTGTGACCATATGAGCAAGATAATGAATAGATTTTTTGGGCAGCGTGTCACACCAGTGCATGGGGTGCCCTCGAAGCGTGTAGACGAACAATGCAAAACTCATGTATTCTTCAAAGAATCCATGTCTTTCACATGAGCCTACAATGCCGACCATGTGCCTAACCAAGGTTGTGTAGCCTCCACCATCAAATGTTTTATGAGACAAGTTATCTGAGAGATTTTCCAAGATGATGAAACCTTTTCCATAAGACATACATTCTGGAAGAGCAACTCGGTAGTTAGTCATGATAGATGTGTATATATTCAAAACAGATGTGAGAACTCAGCTTTTCACCTGTTCCTCCTTCTAGTGCCAAACTTTTGACGGTGCTGGACCTGCCAACATGTAAGGGGATCTCCTCAGTAAGAAGTCCCAATTAGACCTCAAACCGTTTGGTGTAGGAGTCCTAACAGTGGGTCGTATGGTAATTCCTTGACCACAATTTCACACAGAGGCAAGCAAGATAACTCTATTAGTAGCAAGGGTGTGACCACTGCAGTGAGTCAAGGAAGGTGCATGAGAGGTTCTAACACTGGTGGGTTGAGATGAGTGCGCCCCTTGCCAACTTGTAACAGTACTCGGATGGGAAGGGAACACATGAGTGAAGATGCATCACAAGTTGGAAATAAATTCAGTTGCAAATCCAAAGTGATGGTTAAACCAATCAACACATTTTAGAAAGATTCATACATACTCATACAAAGGAGTCCATACATGCATGCGTAAGAAAGAAAATACATATGCCATTTAGAGTAAACAAGAAAGCTGGAATACAATACAACATATTCATGAAACATGCTGGCCCTTATTATATAAAGAAGTTTAAGTTCCAGTCATACAAAACATCCGTGTATACCCGCTAGTCCCAATAGTGGAACGTTACAGCCACATCTGCCTGCTCCTCCAAAGAGATGAACTAGCTTCGTGCATTGGAGAAGCCAAGGTGCCTTACAATACTGTCCAAACTCTCTATAAGATAGTCTTATTAGAAGCTTGGCTGACCAAAAGCCCATCTAATGAGTTATGAGGAACTATTTATAGCAAATATTGGGGTGACCCTTGCCATTCCCCTTTGTGATAGTTCAACTACCCTCATGACTCTTCATTTACTCTATGACTGTTACTTCCAACTATTGACACTTGACTTACACTTGACAAGACATTACATTACAATGCACATGTACTCCTATGAGACATGGCTTGAGAAATTCATGCAAGACATCACTGACACTCTATTCATTGTGATGAGACCAACTCCTTGATATGATTGTGATGGTGAAGGTGGTGAGCTGATGCCAAGCTTGGTCGTCTGTGATGGTGTGCATGCACCCCATGGTGACATCTTATTGAAGCAGACTCTTCCCTCCATTGCAACCGATGCATTGGTATGGATCCTTGATCCAAATCATTTGCTAATATGCACATGGTCTTCTTGGGTAAGGCTGAACTGGTAACACACTGATGCATAGTGTTTGTGCTAATCTTCAAGTCTGTGCTCATGGTCATGCACATCAACTTGCCAAAGTACATGTTTAGCTCCAGTTGGACTTGCTTCTTGTCTTCGCCTTGGTGATTGTGTTGAATGGGTTGGATCACATGTGTGCACACAATGACATGCATGTTGCTAAATCCCTTGCGTGCGAACGACAACACTCCTCACCATGTATGCTCCGTGTTAGCTGCTGGGATAGATCTATAACTTGTACGGGTGCAGTTTCATCCGTGAGTGCATGTTGCGCCCGCTATTGTTCCTGTTCTTGTTGCAACTCATTCATCTATTTGCGAAGCTTCAGGTTCTTCCTTGAGTTGCTGCTTCAGCACATGAAACTCCTTCTTTGTTCCATTCTCTATATTCACGTGATCTTCATGTTGTGTCGTCACCTCATAGCTTGAGTCTCCAAATTTTCTTTCATCATCAGTGGATCTGCGTGATCTTGCAACTTTGTTCTGCCTCTATGTTGTCAACAACCTTCCTCTTGCCTTTTTTGCATTTGTTGCATTTGGTATGTTGCCGTCAGCCATTGTTCATGATGTTGCTCATTGTGATGCTACTACTGCCATATCTAGATGTCCTTGTCTATGAACAACTTGATATCTTCGTGAGTAGGCAAGCTCATAGACATTTGGTCGACTGCATCTCTAGGTGTTCTTTGAATGGTGTCTTCGACTCTTCTCTCTTGGAAACCATTGTACCTGCACTGATGAGAGGCAGATGAACACCTGCAATACCTAGAGACATGGAAACACTCATGGCAAGCAATTTATCAGTCGAAAACCAAAATGAACTTGAGAACTGACTTGCAACATACTTGTGTGACTGATCATGAACGTTGCGCGATTTCGGCTGAGAGGTGAGGAGACTGACTTCCATGACTGTGCAAGGCATAGTCTGGGCTACTAGGAGACTGAATGAATGCTCGAACTGGACAATGCATAGTCCAGTTTGGTTGTTGACTACTGGAATTGCGCAATGCGCAATCTCAACTAGCATGGTTGCAGGCTAAGTGACTGCATTATGCAATTTTCTGGGCCAGTAGTCACTGTCCCTCATAAATGCACAAAACAGTCCTGGAGGATAGTGCCTAGGTAGAAATGTGCATTTCTGGAGAGGAAGATAGAGCCTTCCTTCCCCGGATTACATAATGTTGTCTCAGTGAAGGCAAATTTTGGGCCAAGGTTGCCCAGACTCGTCGACAAGGAACTGAACGTGAATGTGAGTGTGAATGCATGGTGATACTAAGTGTAAGAATAAGTGAATGATCATGCATGAAAATGGTGAAATACATATTCAGAAAATGGAACAACATGCATGTGGCTGAGGCGAGTCGCCGAATCGGTAACCCTTTGTGAAAAACAATTTTATGAATGTGATAGCAATGAGATAGAACAAAAACTGAAACAGTGCTAGGAAGAACTAGTATACGTGTAAACGATGACAAGCGTTCAAAGAAATCAAGCAAACAATACTCACACAAGCGAAAACACAAAAAGCGATAGAAATGCAACACAAGGCATGGAAAGCGAGCTTACCCCAAAAAAACTGAGCCGAATGTGCAAACTGGTCCTAGATGTCATGTGGGATGTCAGAGCTACAAGGTTGATGTGAGGAATGATCTCTGCAGTGTCTGGTTGATGAGTTTTGATAACATCGAGGTTGTGATGCGCATGCCAAAAATCTAGGGAAAGTGACATTTGGTGGGAGGTTTCTGAAATGATCCTTGCATGTGACCTCTAACTGCTAAAAATAGATCCCTAAAAGAATGGATGCCTTTGCATGGTGCCTTGGGAGAAGCAACTCATGCATGCAAGTCTGTTTTTCTTGGTCCCGGAGGGAACTAGTCAACTTAGCTACACATGCAAGAGGCTGCTTGACTGCTGAGAGAAAATGCACATTTTAGGTTGGGAGCTAGGTTGGCTGCCTAGGATGTTTGCACAATTTCTGGGTAGCGCAGCTGACTACTACCCATATTTGTGCAAATTTAGGGTTAAGCAGCTCTACTGGGGAAAATTGCACAATTTTCAGTTTGAGTGTTGACTGCAAGAATTGCGCAATTATGGAGCCCAGCAGGCTGCCAGTCAGGATTACACAATTTCTAGAGGGAAGGCTGGTTTCCCTCTAGAATTACGCAATTTCTTGGGGGATTTTCTCATCCTACAGTTGGACCAAGTCTTGGTGATCATCCTATGAGGGGACTTCATCGAGCTGTGATCAACAGGCTGCCTTTGTGCAAGAAAAACACTGAAGTTTGTGATCTTGATGAAGCAAGGCAAGATGGTGTGGAGGTTGGAAGTGAGGCTCCAAAATGAAGCTAAGGCAAATTTTTTGAGGGTGGTTGTAGTTGCTACAACACTTGGCGACACACTGGTAGAACTCGAGCTCTCCGAATGAACCTTGTTCATGAAAAGAAAGTCTAATAGCTTCGAAAGTATTGTTCCGTTCTCAGCTCACATTGGTTTCACACTAGCTTGATTATAAAATGTAGCATCTACCAAGATCTTGGTCAATTGACACACATTCCAAGCCAAGGCAACATAATTGATTCAATTGGGGTTGAGGGCTATATTGGTAAATAGGAAGTATAGTCGTCGGAGTCTTAGTTTCATCTTTGGTGTTGCTTCATTGCCAGTAGGCCTGGAGAGTACCCCGGCGGAGTCACATAGGAACACAAGCATGGATCCACTATCATCGAGCCTGGTCAGTACCCTGGCGGAGTTACTTGAATCACCTCTCTTTGCAGGAAGCCTTTCTCTTCTTTTGCCTTATTCTTTTTAATTTTTTCGAAATTTTTCACTTTTTCATTTTCATAACTATGCATAACACTTATTAATTTCAGAGGCGGAAGAGGAATCTCAAATTATTGAGAGCAGAAGAGGTTGTTCTAGTAGATAAGTAGTTTATTATATCTCTGACATGCTTGTTTAGGTTTTCCCCCTCACCTTACTCTACTTGATTGAGCTGACAAGGGTTAAACCAAAAACAACTGACTAGAGAAGGTGACACTAGTTAGCACACAAGCGTTGTGTTTTCACCAAGGTTCACTTCAAACAGTACATATTTTCCTTCGACATATCATGGAAAAAAAGTAACAAGTTCTTCATATAGAGGCAGGATGACAACTAACCAAGTAGTGATAGCAGCACAAAGCCTCTTGTACTTTACCCATCTTGCTTCAAGAGTCATACATGGTTTCATGCGAAACTATGCTATGAAATGAAACAAGTGAACTAAAAAACAAAAAAGCAAAGCAAGAGCCGAAGCAAAAGCAAAAGAAAATCAAGTGAGAGAACAAGCAAGCAGACAAACAAACAAACAAAGCAAGTAAGAAAAAAAGCGCGCAAAAAAACAACTCAAAAGAGAACACTACTCCTACTGCTAAGCTAATAGTGCACGGGTCATCTTACATGAAGTGATACTTCCAATGCAGCCACCGGTGCATTGGTTGACCCATGTTGGTGAAGGTATGATTCGCGAACAAGACAACAATGCAAACCAACAAACAAGAAATATGTAACAGTGGAGACAAAGACACTCCGAGCTTACAAGCAACCACAAAACAAATATGAGTGAGAGCACATGACATGCATTCTGTGGTGCTGCCATGGTATTGTGCTACACTGTGTGCAGATGTTGAGTGTAAGCATTCCCTTAACTATGACATGCAAGAAAATGTGAGAAAGGTAGACCACTTGTGTTGTGCATGCGTGCTTGCTGTGTAAGATTCTTCCAATGCATGAGCAATGGGATCGTGTAGTTCAAGTGGAGGAACTGAAATCTGGATGTTTGGTTGATGTTTAGTGCAAAGCAGAAAATGATGAGGAGCCTTGAGTGTTTCAACAATTTCTTGACTGGAAGTGAGACCAACCTCAGGACAGCGAGGGCCTGACATAACCATCAGCTCGGGCTAAAGTGCCTCGACAGTCTGGGGGGTTTTGACTTCGTTGATAGATAGATCATTATAGACCAGTGTCTTGGATAGATTAACCATGATTGAATAAACATTATGATTGGATGAGGAAGTGAATAGATCATGACAACCAAGATCATAAAATTCAAGATGTTCGTCGGCATCCTCATGATTTGATGAATCGGGCAGAGGGGTAAATGAGAAGAAAATATGTTCACCCTCTATGTTTTTAGGAAAGATAGATGATAGATTGGATTGATTTTATTAGGAAGATGTGTCCTCTCCACACTGTAATGACAGACTGACATTCAAGGTGTCTTGTGAATGATTGGAAGTAGAAACATTCGGAAATGGGTTTTCACAGGGGAAATTAGCAGTGGCAGAATCACAAGGGATGTTAGGATGAAGCAGATGAAGCACGGTCGGAAGGGAGTCATCCTTCACTATGGGCTCTTCTTTAGATTCCTGCACACACTCATTATGAATGATGGTGCAAGTTGGCTGCATAACACCAAATCCGTCAACAACTTGATCCTCGTTCACAACAAGTGAGGATTCCAGAATTGGAGAACAAAAGACAGTACAATCTGGAGGATCAACAAAACGCGAGGACAGAGGTCGAGGGAATGAGTCCACATGACAACCAACATGCTTGCAAGCCAAATCTGTGCAACTCTCAAGAGCATGTAGGGTGGGAGGATGTGACATCTCAACAGAGGTGTGTGCATGATCTCCCACATCATTCTGCGGTGGTGGAGCTGTTTGATGACGTGAAGGCAGACAGTCACTTGTGACAGCAATTGTGCCTGATTGTGATTGTGTAGCTCCATCATCTAAGTGTGTTGAGCAGGGTTTATATATGTGAAGAATATACTCAAATCTTCCATAAAGAAATTCCCAATCAATTTCATCTTCAGGGAATCGATATTCAAGATTACAAAAGCATGTGTAAAACTGGTCAACGAATTCATTGGGTGCTTTTCGTAATTTCATAGTTTCTTGATCAAGCACTTTCCAATTAAAGTGATTCAAAGCACAGTCTATCTTTGCGACTAGATGAGCAAGAGAATGATTATATTTTTTAGGCAGCGTGGCACACCAGTGCATGGGGTACCCTCATAGTGTGTAGATGAACAACTCGCATCTCATGTATTCTTCAAAGAATCCATGTCTTTTACATGAACCTACAATGCTAATTGCATGCCTAACCAAGGCTATGTGGCCTCCCCCATCAAATGTTTTATGAGACAAGTTATCCGAGAGCTTTTCTGAGATGATGAAATCATTTCCATAAGACATACATTCTAGAAGAGCAACCTGGTAGTTAGTCATGATAGATGTGTAGAGATTCAAAACAGATGTGAGGATTTAGCTTCTCATATTTCCCTCCTTCTAGTACCAAAATTTTGACGGTGCTAGACCCGCCAACATGTAAAGGGATCTCCTCGGTAAGAAGTCCCAATTAGACCTCAGACCATTTGGTGTAGGAGTCCCAGCAGTGGGTCATACGGTAATTCCTTGACCACAATTTCGCACAGAGGCAAGCAAGATAACTCTGTTAGTAGCAAGGGTGTGACCACTGCAGTGAGTCAAGGAAGGTGCATGAGAGGTTCTAACACTGGTGGTTTGAGATGAGTGCACCCCTTGCTAACCTGTAACAATACTCGGATGGGAAAGGAACACACCAGCGAAGATGCATCATAAGCTGGAAAGCAAGTCAACTAGCAATCCAAGGTGATGGTTAAACCAATCAACACATTTTTGAAAGATTAATACATACTCATATGGAACATTCCATACATGCATGCGTAAGAAAGAAAATACATATGTCATTTAGAGTAAACAAGATAGATGGAATACAATACAACATATGCATGAAATGTGTTGGCTCTTATTATATAAAGAAGTGTAAGTTCCATTCATACAATACATCCATGTACACCCGCTAGCCCCAATAGTGGAATGTTACAACCACATCTGCCTACTCCTCCAAAGAGATGAACTAGCTCTGTGCAGTGGAGAAGTGAAAGCGCATTACAATACTATCCAAGCTCTATCCAAATTAGTCTTATCGGAAGCTTCCCTGACCAAAAGCCTATCCAATGAGTTAGGAAGGACTATTTATAGCAAAGGGCGGGGTGACCCTTGACATTCCCCTTTGTGACATTTCAACTACCGTCATGACTCTTCATCTACTCTATCACTGTTACATCCAACTATCGATACTTGACTTACACTTGACAAGACATTACATTACAATGCACATGTACACCTGTGAGACAACATGGCTTGAGCAAGCCATGCAAGACATCACTGACACTCAGTCCATTGTGTGAGACCAACTCCTTGGCATGCTTGTGATGGTGAAGGTGATGAGCTGATGCCAAGCTTGGTTGTCCGTGATGGTGTGCATGCACCCCATGGTGACATCTTGCTGAATATAACTCTTTCCTCCTTTGCATCCAATGCATTGGTTATACAGCTCCTTCATCCAACTCGTCTCCTAACATGTGCATGGTCTTCTAGGGTGCGGTTGAACTGGTAACACACTGATGCATACCATCCGTGTTGATCTTCAAGTGTGTGCTGGTGGTCATGCGCATCAACTTGCCAAAGTACATGTTCAGCCCCAGTTGGACTTGTTTCTTGTCTTCGCCTTGGTGATTGTGCTGAATGTGTTGGATTGCATGTGTGCACACAATGACATGCATGCTGCTGAATCCCTTGGATGCGATCAATAACACTTCTCACCATGTATGCTCCATGTCAGCTACTTGGATAGATCTATAACTTATACGGGTGCAGTTTCATCTGCGAGTGCATGTTGTGCCCACTGTTGTTCCTGTTCTTGCTACAACTCATTCGTCTACCTGTGCAACTTCATGTTCTTCCTTGAGTTACTGCTTCAACACATGCAACTCCTTCTTTGTTCCATTCTCTGTCTTCGCACAATCTTCATGTCGTGTCGTCACATCATAGCCTGAGTCTCTAAAGTTGCTTTCATCATCAGTGGATCTACTTGAGCTTGCAACATTGTTTTGCCTCTATGTTGTCAACAACCTTCCTCTTGCATTCATTGCATTTATTTCATTTGTTGCATTTGGTATGCTGTCGTCAGCCTCTATTCATGATGCTGCTTGTTGTGATGTTGTTTCTGTCATATATTGATTTCCTTGTCTATGAACAACTTGATATCTTCGTGAGTAGGCAAGCTCATAGAAATTTTATCGACTGCATCTCGAGGTGTGCTCTGAATGGTGTCTTCAACTCTACTCTCTTGGAAACCATTGTACCTACACTACTGAGAGGTAGATGAACACTTGCAATACATGGAGACATGGAAATACTCATGGAAATCAATCTGTCAATCGAAAACCAAAATGAACTTGAGAACTACTTTGCAACATACCTGTTTGACTGATCATGAAGGTTGCGTAATTTTGGTCGGGAGGTCGGGACACTGACTTCCAAGACTACGCAAGGCACAGTATGGGCTACTGGGAGACTGACTAACTACTGGAACTACGTAACGCACATTCCAGTCTAGCTGCTGACTATTGGAATTGTGCAGTGCACAATCTCAGTTGGAAGTGGTTGCAGGATCAGTGATTTCATTGTGCAATTTTCTAGGCCAGCAGTCACTATCCCTCAAAAATGCACAAAACAATCCTGGAGGACAGTACCTAGGTAGAAATGCGCATTTCTGGAGGGGAAGACAAAGTCTGGGCCATGGTTGCCTAGACTCGCCAATAGGAAACTAAACACGAATGTGAGTGTGAATGCATGGTGATACTAAGTGTAAGCATAAGTGAATGATCATGCATGAAAACGGTGAATGACATATTTAGAAAATGAAACAACATGCATGTGGGTGAGGCTAGTGGCTGAATCAACAACCCTTTGTGAAAACTGTTTCATGCATGCGACAGCAGTGAGATAGCAACGAAAACTGAAACAGTGCTAGGACAAGTTAGCATACATGTAAACGACAGTAAGCATTCAAAGAAATAAAAAAACAATACTCACACAAGCAAAAACACAAAAAGCGATAGAAATGAAACACAAGGCATGGAAAGTAGGCTTACCCCAAAACAACTAAGCTAAATGTGTAGACTGCTCCTAGATGTGATGTGGGATGCCAGAGCTGCAAGGTTGATGTGAGGAATGAGCTCTAAAGCATCCAATTGATGAGTTTTGATAACATCGAGGTTGTGACGCGCATGCCACAAATCTAGGGAAAGTGACATTTGGTGGGAGGTTTTTGAAATGAACCTTGCATGTGACCTCCAACTACTAAACATAGATCCCTGAAACAAGGGATGCCTTTGCATGCTGCCTTGGGAGAAGTAGCCCATGCATGCAAGTCTATTTTGCTCAGTCCTTGAGGGAACTGGTCAACTCAGCTGCACATGCAAGAGGTTGCTCGACTGCTAGGAGAAAATGTGCATTTCTAGCTAGGAGCTGGGCTAGCTATCCAGGAGATTTGCACAATTTTTGGGCAAAGAAGCTGACTGCTTCCCAGATTTGTGTAGATTATGGGCTAAGCAACCCTGCTAGGGAAAATTGCGCAATTTTCACTGTGAGTATTGATTTCCAGTATTGCGCAATTCTAGAGCCCAATAGGTTGCCAGTCAGGATTGTGCAATTTCTAGAGGGAAGGCTGGTTGCCCTCCAGAATTGCACAATTTCTTGGGGGAGCTGCTCAGCCTGTAGCTTGACCAAGTCCAGGTGATCATCCTGTGAGGGGAATTCATCGAGCTATGATCGAAAGACTGCCTTTTTGCAAGAAAAACACTGAAGCTTGTTATCTTGATGAAGCAAGGCAAGCTGCTTTGAAGGTTGGAAGGGAGGCTCCAAAATGAAGCTAAGTCAAAATTTTGGAGGGTGATTGTAGACACTACAACAATAGAGTTTCTAGTTTGATGGGACACAAGGAAATAATTCCATGTTGAACCTTTCTTCTTCAGTTCCTCAATAACCAATACCTTAATCAAACCATAATGGAACAATTTATACCCTACTTGAATAACAATGCTAATCTGAACTGCCTTGGAAATCTTGATTAAGATCTTCAACATAAAAAAAGGAAAGTTAATATACTGACTAGATTCGATGTGCAAAAAGAGTTGGATATGATAAAGGAATGTTACTGAATAGCATCCCTTGCATGTGAGATAATTTTGAATACAAAAAGAAGGTTTCTCCATTTTTCTACCATATAATTCTAAGAAACCCCTTTCTTCTAGTCAACTTTATAATTTGATTCCATAAGGAATCACTGCCAAGATCCTCTTTCCACCTCAGCCTTCTTGAACCACTTCTCACCCACACAAGGAAGCTCTTTCACTTGGGAGATATGCTGTTCAAATACTTCAAACAAAAGTGTGTCAGTATTAGTTGTTCTACCATCAAAGCTACCTGCAAAAGCTTTTGTAATATCTAAATCAAACCCATCAAATTTATACAAAAAGGGAAGCCATCCTACATTCTGTAAATTTGGGAGGCTAGTCTCATATTTAGGGGTCCCTTCAATTTCCTTTACTGAACAAGGCTCTGTTCTTACAGGTTCCATAACACTTTCCTATGCTATCACCACAATTGACAAAGAGAACTCACCACCACTCTTAATTATAGCCCTGCAATTGCAATTCTTCGCACTTTACAGCCCTTCAGTTGACTGGAAACACAAGGTGCAAGAATAATTCCACACTACAAATACATAGTCTAGGAAAAAAATGAAGTTCAGAAATATGAAACATACTAAAGCTCCCCGTGCTCATAAAACCATAATTATTTTTTTATTAAAATTAACTTCCACCCAAGACATTCAAATCACAACAAGAATAATAATGGGCATGAATATAGGATGATGGCATGGATAACAATTATGGATAATGGATTTGAATGAAAGAGTAATGATTACGAGGCATGCAATGATATTTTCAATGGAGGGTGGAAACAACAATCAAATCAAAGGAAATTAACTCTTTAGTAATGGTATAGTACTCGGGATTCCATATAGTGATGATGAAAGAAATGGCTTGGGAATGAGCCATTATCATATTAACCTAGACCCTAATGAACACAATGTTTGAAGACTGAGTAGTTGCCTATAATTAAAATTAGAAAGTTGGGATAGGTTTATGATAAATCAAATATTCCATTCAATTCATTTATATATTATCAAGAGTCTATATTAAAGGCAAGCCATAAATACCAAAAGAAAAGAGCAGTCTTGTATCACTTCCCTTTTTTTTAAATTCAAAGGATAAAGTCATTGTATGTACAGAAACAAAAACATTAAGTTATATATGATCATATCCTTGAAACTACTTGATTTGTAACACAAAATAATTGATTAGTTCAGACAAGAATAAGGTAAATTAAACTCCATATATTCCTGCACTGATAAAACCATTTTTGCACTCCTGTTCAAAGATACAAAAAAGAATGAATTCCGTGTGCTATAACTATTTAGAGGAAGATAATAATTTATTGGCTATTCAAAGAGATATTTTTGTGCTGGATCATGACTAATATTAGTCTGAATTCTTTTCTGCAACACAATAATTTGATACGAGGGGTTTCCAACATGTTTCTTATGAGTCATAGGGAGATTCTTTTTTTAAATAGTTTCCAAAAGTTAAAAACCAGGGAATAAGGAGAAGGGAATAAGAGTGTGTATATAAGAATAAGAGGGGATATGATATTAGGGACATTCAGAGGGGAAGATATAATTTGGGAAAAGGAATATTTGGAGAATGGGAAGGAATAAAACTAAGGAAATATCATATGGGAAGACAAAAATAGGGACATGATTAGAATAAACAATGGTGGGGAATAAGACTTAAGAAGATATAGATGGGAAGAAAGAAACATGGACATGAATAATTTAAAGAATGGGAAGGGATAAAACTTGGGGAATATTAGATGGGACGATAGATATAGGGACAAGGGTTAAATTTGTAGGGGAGGATAGGGAATAAAGAAGCGGGAAATAGAACCAAACAGAGTCACCAAGTTTTGAATGTAATAATCTTGTTGTTTGTATTAATGTTGTAACCTGTGAGAGGAAAATTAGTTGCAGCGAGAGCATGATGCCAGTTGGATAGAGATAAGGCAAACTGACTGCCCCAAACTTGGTAAGGAACATATTCTCTATAGATGACTACCTGTTGCCACCAAACTATCTCTAGAAATACGTCTCTTCTTAGTGACAATGTTAGATTGCATACAAATTCCAGCATTATCTCCCATTTTATTAGAAATTTAAAAGAGGGTCTGCCCGCTAGTGCCCTGGTTTTCAGGTGTCCCTTTGCATAACCTCACTAGTAAGCTAGTTTTCACAATTGCACACATTTTTTATTATTATTATTTTAATTTTGTTTCGTTTTTTGATTGTTTTATCTTTTCATTTTTTTATTTCTTTTTTTTTTTTCAAAGGAAAATAAATGGTCAAAAAGTAATCATAGTAGGCCAAAGGTCCTCCTTTCTTACCAGTTCTAAATTTGGCTGATGTTTAATCTATCTATTGAATTCCCATGTGAATTCCTCCTTAGTAATGGGTTTCTGATACACTTTGAATCTATGCCCATTTATTAGGAAGGTAGTCTCATGCTCGTCAATAGTATTTACTTCAACAACTTCATTCTTGAAATCTATAATTACTTCATAAGGTCATAGCCAACATGTGTGGAATTTCCCCTTAAATTTTTTTAATTTAGAGTCATATAGGAGAGCCTAATCACCTAGATGGAATTGATTCTTCTTGATCAATTTATCATGCCAAGTTTTATGATGATGTTGAATCAAAATGGTATATTGAATAAGATCCCTCCTCATCTCATCAAGTTCACTCAAATGTAAGAGACGTTGCTATTGTGCTTCCAAGAGATCTAATCCAAGCTAGACTACAGTTCTAAAAGTCTTTATCTGTAACTATATCATTAACAAAACATGTTTTCCATGTACAAGCTCCTAGGGTGTATGACTGATGTTGTTTCTCCAAGTGGTTCTATATGCCCACAAGGCCTCAGATACCCTAACTTCCCAGTCCTTTCTATGAATGTTCACTGTATTTGTCAGGATTGACTTTATCACTTTGTTTGTAGACTCCACCTAGCCATTGGCCTATGGTTGATATGGAGATGACTTCCAATGCTTATTCTTAATCGGTCTATAATTCCCTTCACTAGATTAGAGGTAAATTGTGATCCATGGTTGGTAGCAATCTCTCTAGGAACTCCAAATCTAGCAAATATTTCATAAAAAAAAAAATTAATAATAGACTTTTTGGTAGCAAAATTAAAAATTCTATCCTTTGCCCACTTTTCCAAAAAATCAGTACAAAATAAAATATACCTATTGTTTAAAGATAAAGGTGCAATATGTCCAACAAAATAGATAACCCATTTTTTAAAGGGCTCTATCATAACCTGTGAACACAAGGACATTTCAACAGCTTGTATCGGTTGACCCATTCGCTGACAACTGTCACATCAGCTGACATACTTCTTGGAATCCTTAAAAAGGGAAGGCCAAAAGTAGCTTGCACGAAGCATTGTATATGTTGTTCTTTTGTCAGTGAAATGACTCCCACAAGGTTCATTGTGGGCTCCTTTTGAGGATTTCAAATGCATCTTCCTCTCTTATACATCTGTGGATGATTAAATTAGGCCCAATGTAAAAGTGTTCTCTCTAAATCTAGGAACATGAAGCATTATTTTTAACAATTCTTTTCCCCTCTCTAGCAGATAGGTAACATGGTGTTTTTCCTGTAACAAGATAGTTTGCTATATATGAAAACCAAGGTGAGTTAGTCGAGGTAAATGAATCATCTATAGGAATAAATTGACTATGATTGTCTAATTTAAAAATTTAATCGGCCACAACGTTTTATTTTCCAGGTCTATCAATAACTGTGATATTAAATTCCGGTAGTAATAAAAACCACCTGGAAACCATTCATATCTTCAGTAATATTTTATTATAAAGTGATCAGAATGAAAAAATATTTCATAACTTGTTATATAGTGTCTGAATTTATTAATAGCAAAAACTACAACTTAAAATACCTTTTCAGTTATTGTATAGTTTAATTCAACATGTGATAAGTTTTTACTGGAAAACTATATAGCATAAGGTGACTAGTTTTCTTCCTGTCCTAAGGTTGTGCCAACACAGTATCTAAGGCATCATTTTAGATATGAAAAGGGACAGACCAATTAGGTTCCCTCAGGATGGGTTCACTGACTAGTTTCTCCTTTAATTCCTCAAAGGTACACTGGAAAGCATTAGTCCAAGAGAAATCAATATCTTTAGCTAATAAATGAAAAAGAGGTGAAGATATCCTAGAGAAGTGCTCGATAAATATATGTAATACCCTACATGAACAAGAAAACCCCTCACTTCCCTTTGAGATTTGGGTACTAACAGGTGGATAATGATCTCAACCTTTGCAGGGTCCACCTATATACTCTCACTGGAAATCAAGTGTCCAATAATTATCCCCACTTTACAAATCAATATACACTTCTTATTTCTCAAAGCAAGGTAGGCTTCGTGGTACCTAACCAGTACTTTCTTCAAATTATGAAGGGCATTAGAAAAGGAATCACCAAATACATATAAATTATCCATGTAACCTATACCCAATTGAGATCAGCAAAGATAACTAACACTACCTGCTAAAAGGTAGACGAGACATTTCATAATCCAAAGGGAAGAACTCGATAGGTGAATTTTTCCCATGGACATGTGAAAGTGGTATTTTCCTGATCTTCATGTGCAATCTGTATTTGGTTGTACCATCTAAGCCATCTAGAAGTCAGAAGTACTTCTTCCCTGCTAGGGATCCAATACCTGATCGATAAATGGAAGTGGGAAGTAATCTTTAAGGGTGACTTTATTGTTTATCGATAATCAACACAAATTTTCCATCTCCCATATTCTTTCAGGACAACTACTAATGGGGAGACCCATTGGTTGTCATAAATCAGGTAAATAAGGCCGACATCTAGGAGATTTTGAAGCTCTTCTTTAAAAATGTCCTAGAGCATGGGGTTCATTATGCTCTAAGGATTTCAAAGAGGACAAACTCCTTATTGAATATAATTATGGTGAGTGCAATTATCAAGAGGGACACCCTTTGTTATGCAACTAGATCAAAAAGCAAAAGAAACAATAGATCAATGACTTGAAAATTCACCTCTTTGAGGGGGAAACCTCCTTTACACCCCATAAATGAATCATTCTTGAATGATTCAAATGACAAGACCTCCTTGGTATATATAGGAGTCTAAGGGGTCACAATATAATCAAATCCTACGTAACAATAATAATGCAAGGGCACAATAATAACAATAATGGGCTTCTATGGGGCACATCAATAACAATAAGGGGCTACACTAATAGTAACAATAAAGGAGCTACACTAGTATTATAGGGACCTAACATGCCCCTATCCTTCAAAAAAAGTGTTGTCCTCAATGCTTGAGTAGTTATGGATGCTTCTGTATAAAAATTTCATCCTCGCATTTGGAATCTTTAGTGGGTAAGTTCTTCCACTTATTGAGATATTTTGAAAGTGATTGATTTCGTAGTTATCAAGGTCTTGTTTCCATGAATGCTTTAGGATCCAATATGATTTTTACTTCCTCATCAAGTTTTGGCAATATTTCTTGAACTGGGAGCTTGTCACCAATAACCTTATTTAAGCATGAAACATGGAAAACTGGGTGTACTCGGGAAGATGCAGGCAACTCCAATTTGTATGCCATATATTTTGCAACACCTTGTAAGGACCATAGTACTTGGGTGATAATTTATTATCCTTCTTAGCTTTCTTGAGGGCCATTTGTTTCTATGGTTGTAGTCGTAAAAATACCTAGTCACCTACATCAAAACTTCTTTCATTGCAATGCTGATATGCTTGTTGTTTCATTCTATTCTGCACTAGAGTGAGGTTATCCTTTAAGAGTTGGAGAACTTGTTGTTGATGCTTGATGTGATCTTTCACTACTTGAACCTTAGAATTTTATCTTAAAGATGATGTGATGGACAGTGGATGATATACATAAAGTGCCATAAATGGGGTCATTTTTGCTGTAGTATGGAAAGAATTTTTATTCCACCATTCAATCAGAGGTAACCACTTGACCCATTATGTTTGTTTATCAGATACAAAGCAACGAAGATACCCTTCCAAATATTTTTTCACTATCTTTATTTTCCCATCATATTGAGGATGATAATATGAGTTATGAGCTAATTAAGTACCAAGATAAGAAAATAATTCTGTCCAAAATTTTCTATTGAAAATGGGATCTCTGTCACTTACAATAATCTTTGGGTTTCCATGTAACTTTTGAATTTTTTACATAAATGTAGTAATAACTGTACATGGTTTAAAAGGATGAGATAATGCGCAAAAGTGTGCATAGTAGGTAAGTCTATCAACTACCACCATGATGACACTCTTTCCTTAAGAATTGGGTAAACCTATGATAAAATCCATTGAGACCTCCTCCCAACGCTGACTTGGAATAACTAAAGGTTGTAACAAACTTGGGGTCTAAATTTTCTCAACTTTATTTTGTTGGAAAACTAAACATTCCACCACAAACTTATGAATATCAGATTTAAGCCCATCCCAAAAAAATTCCTTCTTGACGCTGTGGTAAATTTTTAAAAATCTTGAGTGCCCTCCTAAAGGAGAGGTGTGCAATTCCAAAAGAATATTTTGTTTGAGTTGGGAATTCTTACATATATATAAGAGATATGTGTACCATAATGAGTCAATTTTCTAGATAAATGTATCAAATTTACTTGGATCTTCTAACAACCTTTGAATGAGTGTCCACGACTCTTCATCATTCTTCCATTCCTCCCTTGCTTCAGTTATCTACTCAAGTTGGATAATAGAAATGGCATAGAGCAATGCTTCAACATCCTCATCCCTTCTTGAGAGTGCACCTGCAACAACATTTTGCTTCCTTTTTTTGTAGATGATTTCAAAGTAATAACCCAACATCTTAGTGACCCATTTGTGCTGCTCTTTCGAAGATAATATTTGTTACAAAAGGCATTTAAGACTATCATGATCTGTTTTTACCTTGAAGTGTCTTCCCATTAGGTAAGGGCACCATTTCTTCAGGGCATGTAGTATTGCCAACATTTCCTTCTCATAAATAGGTTTTTGTAAATACTTTCCCTTGATTGGACATATTTCAAAAGAAATGGGACTTCCTTCTTGCATTAAAACAACACCATTTCCATTTCCCGAGGAATCACGTTCCACCATAAAGGTTTTTGTGAAGTTTGGAGTAGCTAAAATTGGAGCTTGGCACATTTCCTCTTTAAGATATTCAAAGGACTTAGTTGATTATGTAGTGAAAAAAATGCATCTTTCTTTAGTAATTTTGTTAGAGGTGCTACTATATTCACATAATTCTTACCAAACTTGTGATAATACCTTATCAACTTGAGAAATCCTCGAAGATGCTTTTGTTTTTTTTAGATTTTCCATTCCTTAATGGATTTAATTTTGTTAGGGTCTACCTTAACACCCTCATGAGATACAATATGACCCAAATATTCCACCTCTTATACTCGAAAGAAACATTTGGAGGTTTTTGCATACAATTGTTTCTCCTCCAATAGGTTGAGCACCTTGTCAACATGTTGAACATGATCCTTCCAAGACTAGGTATAGATTAGTATATCATCAAAAAATACTAACACAACTTTTCTAAGGAAAGGTTTAAAAATGGAATTAAAAATCCTTGAAATGTGGAAGGTGCATTAGTAAGGCCAAAAGGCATGACAAAAAATTCATAATGACATTCATGAGTTATGAATGTTATTTTCAAAATGTCTTCAATTTTCATTCTAATTTGATGATATCCTAAACGAAGTTCCAACTTGGTGAAGTAAATTTCTCTATGTAGTTCATCCAATAATTCATCAATGATAGGAATGGGAAATTCTTCTTTAATAGTGAGCTTATTGAGCTCCCTATAATCTAGAAGCATACACCATGATCCATCCTTTTTGTGTACCAATTCTACTAGAGTAGAGAAATAACTTTGCTAGGTTGAATAATGCATACCTCTAGAATTTCTGCAATCGTACATTCAATTTCACTCTTTTGGGAATAGGGATATCTATAAGGTCTAATGTTTGGAGGAACACTTCCTGGAAAGTGAATAACATGACCATGATTTGGGAGGCCTTTGGGAGTCTCAAGTACCTTGGAATGATTATCTAAGATTCTTTGGAGATTTGGAAAAATAAAAGATTTTGATGTTTGAACATATAGTGAGATTAATTGTACAATTATGCCTTGTTGTTATTTCTTCAAAAGATTTGTCATGCCATTAGATTTGATTATCTCCCCTGGTTTCCCTACGATGACCCTTCATTCATTTCCTTTCCTTCCTAGTAAAATGTCAAGAAAAATTCTTGAAAATTAAAATCTATCATCCCCAAAGATTATAACCATTGGACTCCTAATACAACATCAACACCACCCATTGGAATGGAAAGAATTGGACTATTGAACACATATTCCCCCATGGTTATATTTGATACTATGGCACTTCCCTGAGAAATTTACAGTTCATACATTTGCAACCATCACTTGACACTCTGGTGTTGGATGTAGAAAGGAATTCAATTCATTAGTTATCTTATAATGAATAAAATTATGGTTACTACCAGAATCGATCAACACTATTACTTTTTTCTTTTCTTGATATATCCTTCTATGTTGAGAGTTTGAAGAGTTATAATTCTTGCCAATACATTACAATAACAATAAGGGGTCTACACTAGTATTATAGGGACTAGACACTGTTCATGTCCGCATAGCTCTAGGAAAATGTACCTAGATGATCTCACAACATATCTAACAATTTCTCTCATTGAGATGGTTCACGTTTAGGGTCAATATATAAATATTTTCTGAACTCACCTCAACAAGTGTAGGATTGGGCTCATGAGTATTTGAGGTGGCTACTAAGCTCTGTAGAGGTGACAAGGTTTGTAGATCACAATTATCTTGAAAAATCAAACTAAAAACATGACCAAATAGTCTAGATTTCTCCATCGTGTCCAAGATGACAAGAAAATCATGGGTATGGCTCTCCTCAATACTCTCTATATACTGATGTACCTAATATATGACAAAAAGTGACTGAGATTCCTCATCACTACTCTTATCATCTAACCATAGGGTATCATGATGCTCCTATATGGATCTAGCAGGTGGGTATAAGGTAACTTTCTTCCTTGAGTCCTCATGTGAGATAAACATATCACCGAAGCGTCAACTTAATGAATTGGTTCAATAGAATTTACAAGTTGAAGTTCAAAAAGAATTTAACTTTTATCATTAGAGGTAGCTTCTAAATTTCACCTTCATTAGTTAGTTTTCCTTCTAATTCAGTAGGAAGAATGATCTTGGAGCATTGTTGATCAAATGTCCTATTTGAGGGTGGCATGAGTAGAATCCCATCTACTGTGTATATAACATTGTCACCTCAAATTTTTTACGAACCCTAGGTTGATAAATAGAGTTGAGGATCCCTTGCGAGTTGTAACACTCTTGGTGCAATACCAGGGCTAAAAAAATGCATCAAACACACCTCTACCCTAGGAACTAGTTTCAGACACCCCCAATGTTGTGACTACTGACTCAATGTTCCAACCACACATAATCACTCAGACACCTTTCTTATATCCCCCACCTAGTTTTTTCTCGCACCAATTCATGGTAACATTGATGTTGCCAAATATGGCTTTCACGTTACTTGTTTGGTATTTGGCCCCTTAGGCCATGTCAGCAAACTCAGGTGTTACCTAGATGAGCATCATTCATGTAGCTAATCCACAGGAAGTCACCAAAAATGAGCTACACCTACATCAACAACAATAGGTGCCAACGAGAGGGACAAGCAGAAAGGAAATAAGGTGGTAGCCTGAGCCACTTCCTCATTTAGGGTACCACCACCCTGTGCATTATGTGAAGTAGTAGAGCACACTACCAACCTATGCCCAAAATTAGGGGAGTTAAAATCTCCTCTTCACACCCCAAAAGCACTAGTAGCCCCACCTCTACCCTTAGGAGATAAGGCTACAACAACACGTAATAAGGTATTACGCACCAGCCATGCATGTGTTATATGCACATAGTATGAACATTACAAACATCACTATACCAACATTCCTTGTTATCATGTTGCATTGGGAGCCCTCACTCAAGTAAATGTTGTGAAACCATCACTTCGTATCATGCCAATGACAGATGATGGGTCCAAAACCATTTACTGTGTCTTTGAGAAAGAAGTTTCATGCCTTATTCATCATTTTCCCATTATCATTCTACCTCTCACCCACTGTTGGTATCTAGAAGGATGGAAAATCTACAAAAGGCTGTATTTCCAAAACCTTCCCACTCCTATGCCCTATGCAACAGACTAGGCCACTTGATTAATCAATGTTGAGAATCGAGAAAAATTAGAGATGTTTTTCTCTTGTTGGTCCACATTCCCTAACCTACCCACTCAAACCAGTCTCAACACATAAGAAATCATTTTCACATTTATTCCCAAGTTCATCATACGTGAAACAGTTAATACCTCCCGTGATTTCAAGTAGCAAGAGAATCCTTTCATCAAACTAGCATCGGGGTCGCAAATCCTCCTTCCATCGTCAATGCTAATATCGAGAGGTGGCCCATACCCTTAAATGCCCCACCCCATGTGATCAGGTGCTCAAAATTATGCTCAAAAATCAAAGTGTCAAAATTTTGTTAAACTTAGCTTAAGATCGAAGAGCTCATCATTCTGATTCCAATGGTATGAATGGCACTCAAATCCGAGCTTGTATGCAGAAGTTAGAGCAAGTTAAAGTTTGGGTTTGACTTAGACACATGGCAGGATTGGATGATGTGGTAGGCCCTTCAGTGAATGAGGAGGCGCTAAGTGGCAAGCCGCCATTGGCCCCCGCATATCGCAATCACAATTCATAGGTGGGTCATGTTAAAGAATCGACCCCAAGCAAGGTCAGGGTTGCGATACGATAAATCACAATCGCACTTCACAACAAGGAAGGCATTGCAGAAACCGGCCTCGACAGGGATCAAGTTGTGATGGATCGCAATCACAGATTAGAGAAGGGAACAACACTACAAAATCGGTCTCGGAAGGTACTAGGTTGTGATGTGATATCGTAATCGCAATCCACAGAAGGCAGAGTCCTGCATTTTATTTCCGTCGATTACAATGTGTGATGGGATCCTAGATGCAATAAGTTATTCATTTTGGTTAATAATCCTGTTGGGTCCACTGATATCGCAATTTCACAATTGCCCATTTTATTCACAAGACCATAATACCATCAGGTTTTTGCGCCAATTGCGATATGCAATAAAGACAATCGGTGCCGACACATTATGGCCCGCCGCGCAGAAAATTTTTCACCAATTAGTGGTTTTTTGGGCTAATTTGTAGGATCATGCCGGATTTCAAGAAAATTGTGGAACAAATAGTGGGAAATCTAGGAGAAGTCATAAATTCTTCATTTCTTATCCAAATTGGTTGCAAAAAGAGTCAATGCTAGTAGTTTTGGCTATTCTGGACTCATTGAGACAGGTTTCAGAGGCGTTTGAGCATTTTAAACACACTTTTGTTGTAATTTTGAGAATAATAGAGATGCCCAAGCATTGGAAGTTGGACCAAGGAGATGTAGCCCAGGAGGGATGAATTCCTCATCAAATCTATGTGTTGTGTGTTGTATTTTGATGTTCTTTGTTGTTATTTTGTTGTTGTTCAACATATGGTTTATGTTAAATTGTTTATAACATTTACATAAGAAACTCTCATGTGAATCAGTTAATTAAGAAAAAAAGGTGTATCCTTAAGCACTTGATAAGAAAATGATAAGCATCTTGGGTTTTATTCTGAATGGGGAATTAACACAACATTACTAATTTTCTCCATTTCAGATCAAGTTGGTATCAAAGCACTGGTTTTTTCTTACTAGATTTGCTTATGCAAAAAAGGAGTATTGTTTGCTAGTTTTGTGTCATCCTAACAAGGTTAAAACTCAAAAGAGGAGAAGAAAGTTGGTTGGAAGCCCTGAAGTTGGGTCAAGGGGAATAAGAAAAAGGTTGCTAGAATCTCCAACACCAGTTTAGCCTCAAGTTGTAGTTGAGACTCCAGAGATCATGTGTCATGAAGGAGAACCTACAGACATGATAGAAGATGAGAAGACCTTCAGAAAGGATTTCTTTGATATGACAAAGATGGTGAAGGTCTTCTATGAAGAGAGGAATAGCAGGTTGCAAGGATAAAGTTCCAAAACTCCCAAAGGATAAGGTTTTTCAGGAGGAGGTAATGGAAAAGAAGGTAACAGGAATGGAGACAAACCTCCACCCTCTCCACCATCTTCTTCATATTCTTCTTCACAAGTATCTTCACATGCCTCCACTAATACAACCCTTACTCATACTCATCATCATTCTTCAAAAGGAACTGGCAAATAATCGTTTTTAAAACTTGATGTTAAATTTGATTTGCCCATGTATACTGGTGAAGTGAATGCAAAGAAGCTTGATAATTGGATTCGTCAGTTGGAGGTGTATTGTAGAATACAAAACCTTTAAGAGGATGATATCAAAATTCAATTGGCTTCATTGAGAATGGAGGGTGCAACACTCATTTGGTGGGAATCAAGAACTCAAGATGAGATTAAAAAACATGGTAAGATCTTTATTACTTGGTCTAACTTCATTGCTGCTATAAAAAGACAATTCTACCCTTTAGCTCATATGAAAAAAGCTATCATGAATTGGAAAAATTTGAAACAGTTAAAAGGTCAAAATGTGCAAGAGTATACTCACAAGTTTAGGAGAAGAGCTCTTATGCTAGGAGTAGACATGCAGTCACAAGATACTTTGCTGAAATACATAGGAGGTTTGCATAGCTATCTTTGACACACCATTCTTATGTTTAATCCCACGAATCTTTATGAGGTCTGTGTTCAAGCTACACACCTAGAAGGAAGAGGGAAAAATGTACAAGAAGAAGGTAAGAAGAAGCCATTCCAGAGTGCTGAGAAAGGAAAGAAATCTAAAGGAAAGCATAAGAAAAATGCTTCTGTTAAGAAAGAAGGGGAGAAACCGACGTGTAATAATCGTTCCAAAGAGGGCCATGATGAAGCGCATTACTAGAAGCTTCATCTTGAATTAAGATCGAAGAAATTTAACAATAAAGGGAAATAGAAGACAAACCCTGCTATACAACAAGACTTGGGCTCCGACTTAGGTGATGAAACAAATATTAAAGCAACAGTCACTAAACAAAAAGTCATTGCAAAAACAAGCAAAGAGGAAGTCATGGCAAGAACCAGCACAACAAATATCTACAACAGTTCTTCAAATGAAAAAAACATAATTGAGTTGTTCCATACCAGAGTTATTTCCAAACACACCAAGATTGATATGATGTTTGACAATGGATCCCAGGCAAATTTAATTTCTATAGACTTGGTCAACAAGTTGAATCTAGAAACTGTGCCTCATCATAAACCGTATATGTTGGGTTGGATACCCAAGGATGAAAATCTTCTGGTCACAAGGAAATGCGTTTTCAGGTTTGATATTACTACCGATTTCATTGATGTAGTCGAATTAGATGTAGTGTCACTGGATATTTCTAGAATTGTGTTGGGAAGCCTGTATTTGTATGACTGGAAAGCCGTTTTCCATAGATTTGAGAACAAATATCATTTGTTCAAAGATGGAGTGGAGTATATCATGAGAGCCCATTGTAGAAATCTTAATCTATCTTTAGAAAGCGCAAGGCAAATGAAGTGACTGGTCAATTCCAACAAGAATCTCATTCTCCTTATGATCAAGCAAAAGAATGACACAAAGCATGAATCCTTTGCAGGCTATGACGTGAAGTTGAAATCCAAATTGGTTGATGTGGTCAATCAATATGGAGATGTGTTTCAAGAACCAAAGGGATTGCCACCAAAAAGGGGAATTCAACATGAAATTCAACTATAGCAAGATTGTCCACTCCCAAATATCGATATGTATTGAATGCCAATTCTAGAAAGTTTAGAAATTAAGAAACAATTCCATGAATTGTTAGATAAAGGTATAATTCGTCCCTCTACTTCGCCATGTGGTTCACCAATTGTTTTGGTACCCAAGAAAGATGGAACTTGGTGCATGTGTGTATATTATCAAGCTTTGAATAAAATTACCATAAAGAATCAATACCCACTACCCAGAATAGATTATTTGCTAGATCAGTTGAAGAATGAAAATTATTTCACTAAATTAGACTTGAGAAGTGGATATCATCAAATTAGAATAACTGAGGAGGATATTTAGAAGATTGCTTTTAAAAACAAACAGGGATTGTTTCGGTCTTTGCAGTGCTCCAACTACATTCATCAGAGTTATGAATGATGTTTTAAGATCCTTTTTTGATGAGTTTGTAATTGTCTATTTAGATGATATTTTGATATTCAACAAATCATGAGAAGAGCATGTCAAGCATGTGAGGAAAGTGTTGGATGTCTTGAAAAATGAACAGTTATTTCTGATGATGTCTAAATGTGAATTTGGGAAAACTTCCTTAGTGTATTTGGGCCACATAGTTGGAGGAGGTGAGCTGGAGATTGATCCCTCTAAAGTTTCGGTCATTTTGAATTGCCCAATACCCAAATTAGTCATAGAAGTAAGGATTTTTCTGGGAGCAACGTAGTACTAGAGGAAGTTCATTGCCAATTTATCTTCCATAGCAGATCTACTACATGATTTGACCAGTGAGAAGTTTGTCTTCAAGTGGAGAGGCAAACAAAAAGAAGCATTCGATGCTTTAAAACAAAATATCATTTCAGCCCCAGTTTTAGCATTGCCGTATTTGAAACAACCATTTGAAATACAAACAGATGTAAGTGACTATGCCATGGGTGCAATTCTTTTACAGCATGGTAAGCCCATTTCATTTCATTCTGATATTTTTAATGGTGTTGTTATTAACTATCCTACATATGATAAAGAGCTTTACACATTGGTGAAAAGTGTGAAGAAATGGAAGCATTAATTAATGGGAAAAGAAACCATTATTCACACCAATCATCAACCTTTGCAATATCTACAATCTCAAACAAAATTGCAGCAATCAAGGCACTTTCATTGGATGGGATTTTTACAGTAATTACACTTGGTAATCAGGTACAAGAAAGGTATTTACAATAGAGTTTCTGATATGATTTCTAGATCACTTGCTAATGTAGCCATTTTACTCAAGAATCATTCTGTTTTGCTTGAAATTTATATTGAACAATATGCACATGATCCCGACTTTCAAGAGGTATATTCAAAATTGAGTCAAGGCCACCAAGTTAAGGAATTAGACTACATGTACATGATAATCTGTTGTATCATTTTGGAAAAATTTGTGTTCCACAGGGAGAGAGAGTAAATGTCACAAGGGAAGTGCACACTTCTCTTATTGCTGGACATTTTAGTGTTACTAAAACAATGGAAAATATTCAGAAGTATTTTTACTAGCCTCATATGCTTGAAAGTGTGTCATGTTTTATCAAAGGTTGTTCATTGTGTGCAGTAAATAAACCTAGTAATAGGAAACTAGGATTGTACACACCACTTCCATGGCCTTCATGTCCATCAGAGAGTGTTTCTATGGATTTTGTAGGAGGTCTTCCTTTATCAAGAAAAGGTCAGGATTATTTGTACGTAGTTGTGGATAGGCTCAGAAAGACGTGCATATTAATGCCTTGTAAAAAAGAAATTATAGCTGAACAAACAACTTAAATTTTCTTTCAAAATGTATGGGTTCATTTTGGATTACCTACTTCTATTGTAAGTGATCGTGATTCCCGATTTGTTGGGAATTTTTGGTCAAATTGATGGAACTTGATGGACACCAAGTTGAAGAAAAGTACAGCCTTTCGTTCGTAAAAAGATGGTCAAACTGAAGTGGTTAACATGATAGTTATTCATTTTCTAAGAGGATATTGTAGCAAACATCCTAAGTTGTGGGATGAACAGTTGCATTATATTCAACATGCTTACAACCAAGCAAAACACTCTTCTACACTAAGTTCGAATTTTGAGGCATGTCTTGGTTATTTTCCTAAATCTCCGTTGGATTTCATCTTTGAGAAATATGTAGCTATAGATGGACATAGAGACATAGAGAGAGAAAAGGAATTCATTGAGAAAATTCAGTTGATTCACCAAACAATTCAAAAACAACTAGAAAAGAGTCAAGGAAAGTATCAGGAAAGGCATGATAAGCATTGCGTGGATCATCAATTTCAAATAGGTGATGAAGTTTGGCTTTACATTAGCAAGGAAAGGCTTCAAGGTGAAGGTAAAAAGTTGAAACTAATCCGTTATGGTCCATTTAAAATTCTGGAAAATATTGGTAATAATGTTTTCAAGCTTGATTTGCCTTCATATATGCAAATTTATTCCAATGTTAATGTTGAAAATTTGAGATTGTATGAGCCTCCTTTGATTGAAGATGAAGGAGAAAGTGTATAGATTCCATCAATTGAATATTTTTCTCCATAATTTCTTGATGAGCTTCAGCAAGACACCATACTTGATAGACGAACGAGGTCATCAAAGAGGGGAAATGTTGATTATCTTTGAGTGGATCTCAAAGATAAATATCCATTAAAGGCCAAATGGATTGAAGAGGGGAAGGTGAGGGAACAATACCCTAATCTTTTCAATAACTGAATATAATATTTTGGGGTCCAAAATCTTCTAGTGGGGAGGAGTGATCACATGCTCAAAATTATGCTAAAAAATCAAAGTGTCAAATTTTTGTTAAACTTAACTTCAGATCAAAGATATCGTCATTCTGATTCCAATGGTGTGAATGACACTCAAATCTGAGCTCATATGCAGAAGTTAGAGCAAGTCAAAATTCAAGTTTGACTTAGACACATGGCAGGATTGGATGACATGGTAGGGCCTTCAGTGAATGAGGAGGTGCCAAGTGGCAGGCCACCATTGGCCCCCGCATATCGCAATCACAAGTCACAGGTGAGTTGCATTAAAGAAACGGTGCCAAGAAAGGCTAGGGTTGCAATGCAATAAATCACAATCACACTTTGCAACAGGGAAGGAATTGCAGAAATCGGCTTCGAAAAGAATCGGGTTGCGATGGTCGTAATCACAGATTGGCGAAGGAAACATCACTACATAATCAACCCCGGCAGGTACCAAGTTGTGATGTGATATCACAATCGCAACCCGCAAAAGGCAAAGTCCCACATTTTATTACGATTAATTCAGAACTGAATGCGATGTGTGATGGGATCCTGAATGCGATAAGTTATTCATTCCGGTGAATAATCCTATCGAGTCTGCCGATATCGCAATCACACAATCGCTCGCTTTATTCACAAGACCATAATACCGTCAAGTTTTTACGTTGATTGTGATATGCGATAAATACAGTCGGCGCCAACACATTATGACCAGGAAAAATTTTCGCCCAGTTAGCGGTTTTTGGGGCTAATTTGTCGGATCATGCCGGATGTGGAGAAAATTGTGGAACGAATAGTGGGAAAACTAGGAGAAGTCATAACTTATTCAGTTCTTACCCAAATTGGTTACAAAAAAAGTTAATACTAACAATTTTGGCTATTCTGAACTCATTGAGATAGGCTTCAAAGGCATTCGAGCATTGTAAACACACTTTTGTTGTAATTTTGAGCATAATAGAGAGGCCCAAGCATTGGAAGCTAACCAAGGAGACGTAGCCCAAGAGGGGTGAACTCCTCATCAAGTCTATGTGTTGTGTGTTTTATTTTGATGTTCTTTGTTGTTATTTTGTTGTTGTTCAGCATATGTTTTATGTTAAATTGTTTATAACATTTACATAAGAAACTCTCATGGGAATTAGTTAAGTAAGCAAAAATGGTGAATCCTTAAGCACTTGATAAGAAAATGATAAGCATCTTGGGTTTTATTTTGAATGGGGAATTAGCACAACATTACTAATTTGCTCCATTTCAGATCATCATGACATCAACCATGCGTCATCCTCACAAACCATGAGAAATGTTGATACACACACCATTTGTTACATTTGCATAGAACCTTCGCTATGTGTAGTACACCCATGTAACATTTGTACCAACAATTTTCATAGTTTGAAGACATATCCTATGTTGAAAATATTTGGACAACTTAGCATATGATGTCACCCGGTTTAGGACATCCATGTACACCCTCCTCTCACATAGGAATATTTATTGCCTCCTAAGATGCAAACATTATCTCAGGAACCATCTCCCACAGATCATCAAGCCACCATCACAAAAATTCTCCCACTAGTTGGTGTTGATGACACACAACAACACATACGATTCATTTCCTCGACTATAGGAACCTTGATTCATGCTATCTACTCATCATTTTTTGGTGTCAAGACCGCTACACCCACTGTAAAGTTGTACCAACCCCAACTGTGGAGACCCATGCAATTTTCACATTATTAACATCGTTGGGTTCTATAATAATGACCACCAAGTCATTCCCTTATTTTTCAACTAGCACCACTAGGTCCCAATTCCATCCTCATGACCTCCCGCAACCTCTATCAACAATAGGAAATATTTTTCACTCAGATGAGTGCATGATGGAGCCATGGTGTCCTTGGGATGCCATGCATCATCACTCTTTCTTTTTACATAAAAAATCATTCTCACCTATTGATGCAACCAGCCACAATATTTTCACAGGAGAAACAAAAGGAATGTGTACCACTGTGATAGGTAGATTGGTTAAAAAATACCATTCCTACCCCATATGCATTTGAGGAAGGGAATACGTCTAATATCTCACTTACAACCAAGGTAGATATTTCCACCAAGCCTGACATAGTTGAAAAAATCTCGTTGGGGGAAACACACTCCCAAGACAAAGTGGCCTCATACAAAGCCTTTTTTTAAGAATATAGGGATACATTTGCATGGTCTCACTTCAAAATTATAGGCATTAGTCCCATAATTATGGAGCACCACATTGACACATGGCTTGAAGCATACCTCATTAGGAAAAAAGTAGCATCAACTCCATGTTGGGCTTCAAAATTTTCCTTATTCTCATTCCATTATTCACCAATATCTTCACATTTTACCTTCATGTCACCTCCATTCCACCTCCACATCATTACATTTACCTCATTATTGGGTTATAACTATGCTTTTCCAAAGTTTATTAATTCTTAACATTTTAAAGTGGATTTATGGTTAAACTTTAGAAAATAATATGCTTATACTTATACCTAACAATTAGAATGAGTTTGTTGACATGTGTAGGTACAAAGGAAGCTTCCAAGGCATCTTTATGTGGCCTTGAATGATCAAATTCGAATTTGATAAGATAAGCCTCATGGAAAAGATCACGATCTCATGGAGAAGATCAAGGACAAAAGGGGGTTATGTGTCTAGATGGTTGAGAAATGTATGGAACTAAAGAGAGATTAGTGGATCATCATTATGAGTTTGTTATCTCATCCCATTGTATAAATAGGAGTACCTCATCCATTCCAAGGGGAGGACTCTTGGAGCATGTATCCAACTTATGATGGAATAGAATAAAGCTTCATTTTACACAAATTTCCATTATATAGTTTTAGATATAAATTGTGTTAATGTAGGATATGAATTTATGGAATAACTTGTCACTTTGTTCTTAGGAGAATTGAGCTCACTCTAAAAGGATCAAAGGAACATTTTATTTCATAATAGATCTTATTTCATTGCTTAGATGTTTGAGGATTTGTTTGTGATTGATGAATGAGTTTTAAATTAAAATCTTATCAAGCATATGAGGGAACAACCAAGGGTCTAAGTTAGGCTCTCTCTCCATTTGATTTGCATGATAATGAAACTCATTCTTTTGCTTTTATGTTTCAAGTTATTTCATTTCTTATGCTTATGAATGAATCTTAGTTTAGTTTGGATTAGTATATGAGGGGACAATCAAGAGACTAAGTTAGTCTTTCTCTCTCTTTGAATCTAAACAACAATTAAAGTTCATTCTCTTGTCTTTATTTCAAGTTTCTGGTTTTATGTAATCAAGGATTTCTTTTCAATCTATGATACTGTAGGGAAGGACAACCAGGACCTCCTTAATTAGGAGCCTCTTCCCTTGCATATTATATTGAATTGTAAATAATTTAGTTAGACATAGAGTTAGTTGCCTACTCCCGCATATATTTTGCTGGCATCATCACAAGCTTACGAGTTTCCCTGGTTGATAATTTAATGAAAGCAATTTAAGCAATTAAATTGCCCAACATTTTGGCGCTGTTGCCGGGGATGGTGCTAAGGGATCAGGCATTAGGAATTTAATTCAGTACTAGTATTTTTCTTTAGAAAAACTAACTTGTGAAACCTGGTGACAGCAGGATCTTCACAAAGGAGTTCAAGTTTGAGTTTTTTGATGTTTTAGTATTTAGCTAGTTTTAAATTCAGTCTTTTTAAAACCCCCCTACATAAATAAAAACAAATCAAGCGATTAGTATGCTCTCTTCCTGCGCTTCGTGCGATCAGGAAGATCAGAAAATCCATTGATTTATTTCAAATAAAAATACTCTTGCTGGAAAATTAATCTGCAATGCGACAATAAAGAATTTTGTGAGTAGGTAAAAGATCATCTTAAAATTTTAGATAAAATTTAGTTTTCTTTTAATAATCTTAAAAATAAAAATAAATTATGGCGTTCCCGGAAGAATCTCGAAAGGCTAAAATTCAAGGAAAACCTCCTCCTTCTTGCTATAGCTTGATTGGGAACTTTCTCTCCGTAACTAAAGATTTCAATTTTCCCCAGTGATTGTACGCAATCCCAATTATAATCTCGGAAAATTCAGTGTGAAAACTGTGCAGATCTGTTTTTCTCAAGCAAATACAAATTTTGAACTATATATATATATATCTCGATAATTTTGCTTGAACAAATTTGGATTGTGGGCAAAATGATGTGTTTGAATAAAAACTTGCAATGATAGCCTGAGGTGTAGGAATCTCGGTTTATTTGAAAATCGTTTGCATGGCAGTTGATCTTGTTGTTGTGGTACTCGTAGACTTGCCTGAATCTCTCATCAGAAAAATAAAAGCAGAACAAATTTCTTGAAATTTTCACAGTGTGTTGCCTTACGTCCTGTATGGTCCCCTGATTGCCAAAGCTGTGCACACCAACGTGTATGGGGGCAATGAGGTTGATAATTGGTGCTTGCACATCCTATTGCTTACGTTTCTCAGATATGTTACCTACCAACTCTGGGCCACTTACTCCAACATGTACTGCCTCTCTGCAAAATATAAAATTTGCAAAAAAAAAAAAGATGCGGAGTTCGATCAAATGGACCGAGAATGGGACTAGGACAATTTTCTCTTGTTGCAGGCGTTCATGGCTACTGCGACGCATCATTTCTTACCATTTCTCTGTGACATGCCTGCGTGGAACGCAGGAGGGCTGATTTTCCTTGCGATTTTGCACATGGGGCCAGTTGAGGCCTTGTATTATTGGGTACATCGTGCGTTTCACAAGGATATCCTCTTCCAGCGGTATCATTCCCTACATCACGCTGCGATGGTTTTGCAGCCTCAAACAGCTGGGACGGCTACCTTTCTAGAGCATTTTGGGCTGACGATCATCATGGCAGTTCCCATGGTGGGAGCCTCATGGATGGGAGGTGCATCAATGGGCATGATCTACCTTTACTGTTTGTTATTTGATTTTCTCAGATATATGGGCCACAGCAATGTGGAAATCGTGCCAGATACGATCTTCCGTTGGCTACCCCCACTCAAATATCTTATATATACTCCTTCGTATCATACTCTGCATCACACTGAAATGGACACCAATTTTTGCCTTTTTATGCCCCTTTACGATTATCTAGGGCATACACTCAACTCAAAATCATGGGATGTACATCGCTCTATGAGTGCAGGACAAGTGGAGGAAGTGCCAGACTACGTTTTCCTAGCTCATATTGTAGACGTGCTTTCATCACTTCATGTACGTTTTTGCTTCGGGGATTCTGCTCGACACCTTTCGCAACATGGTGGTTTCTCCTCCCTCTGTGGCCCGTGGTCATACCTTTTGCTTTGGCAATGTGGGTATGGGCTAAACCATTCGTCAACACAGGTCACAGATTGAAAGGCCGACTCCATCAGACTTGGATCGTTCCAAGATTTGGATTCCAGTATTTCATACCATTTGCTCAAGAAGTGCCAAACAGCTCAGAGTGTTGTGTTGAGAGCTGCACAGTCGCAAGCAAAGAAGAAACTGAAGCCGGTCTGTGGAGAAATAAGAAGGTAAAACGCCCGAATACAATGCAAAGTGATCTTGAAATCGCGGGATAACTCAGGTAATGGCGGGATTTACTTAGCTAGCAAACCATGAGTCGTGTTGAAACATTGCTGATATTTAATGACTAACGCACCTGCTCTTGCCACCAGTCAGCCAAACGCAGTCACAGGGATTCAGAGCGCCATTTAACACTCCTCAGCGCTCGTCAATAGCCAGGTAAAAACGCCGAAAAACTCTAGAAGCAATAACTCTAAGGATCAGATGACATGAGTTTAACAAATATGTGGCTTGGCGATAAGATTCATAGGTATAGTCGCATGTATCGTGGCATAAACACTATGGAAACAACGCAGTAATCTAACTCTATTTTGTTGCATGCATAACACGTTATTAGTATGGCCTCGCATGCATATTTTTCAAATCAAAATGGAATTTATAAAACAGAAGAGGCAGAGTCTTCACAGAATGCAGGCCTCTGGTCACAGAACGCAGGCCTCTGGAGAACTAAGGAGATAAGAGAATATATATTATGGATGATATATCTATGGGTTTAGATAGCTCCACAACTTTCCAGATTATTAGGTACCTGCGTCAATCCATGCATGCGTTAGATGGCACCACCGTCATCTCGCTCTTGCAGCCTGCTCCCGAAACATTTGAATTGTTTGATGACATTATTCTTCTATCGGAAGGTCAAATTGTGTATCAAGGACCTTGAGAAGACGTGCTCGGCTTCTTTGAATCTCTCAGCTTTAAATGTCCAGAGAGAAAAGGCGTAGTCAGAATGTTGTTAGCGTGAATGAATTTCTGGGGCATTCGTGGCATAAGCGTGTTGGTAATGAGACTTTAGGAGTAATATTTCTCAAATCTCGGGGTTTATTTCCATATGTGTACTGGTATTGGATTGGTGTTGGGGTTCTATTGGATTATGCAGTCTTATTCAATAGTTGGTCCAGATCTTGACAACGATTTTGCTAAGTCATGTTTTCTATGTTAGCAAATGAAACTGGAACTATCAAATTGTTTTCTCATAGACTAGATTACTTGTTTTCTGATGAAGTCTCTACAGGACAAGGTCACATGAGGAAAATCATGAACATTAAAAGGCGCGTCAGTTCTGATGGGTTGGTTGCCACCGTTTCCACTCATTCGCTCAACACTTTCTGTCGATGAGAGGGAAGACTAATCTTAGTAAGAATAAAATCCCAGGCATACGATATATGCCTATTTAGATTTCCATTTTTTATTATTATTTTTATTCTTATATATCACTTATCTTTTCATTTTTTTTTCTTTTCTTTAATATATTATTTAGATTTTTATTTCTTATTGTTAAAAAAAAAAAAAAAACAAAATACTAATTAAAAAAAAAAAAATCAAAACAACACAAAACAATTTTCTTGTGATTTTCTTATTTTTATTTTATTTTTAATAACAATACAAAACAAATTTAAAAAAAAAACAAACAAAAACGTTGATGAGTTTGGAAGACAATCCATTAATTAAAAAAAAAAACCTTCATTTTAGTTATAGTTTATTTTTAGAATTTTTCTTTATTAGGTTTTAATAAATAAAATTTTGTTGATTTTACAACTTAAAAAAAATCTCAACTTAAATAATAAATTAAAAAAATTTATGTTTTTTAATTTGTTGTTTAAAAAAAATCTAAATAAATAAATAAAATCAACATAAAAAGAAAATAAAAAAATTATGTTTTCATTTATTTATTACTTTTGATATTTTCTTTTTAAAATTTGTTGTTTAAAAAAATAAAAATAAATAAATAAATAAATAATAAATAATAAATAAAAAATAAAAGTTCACAAAATTCACACAGATTTGAAAATAAAAAAATGGAATACTTGGAAACAAATTTCAAAATCGATTTATCAAACATTGGCAGATTGTTGTTTCGATAGCTTCAAGTTGGCATTAACTCATCACATCTTTCTGTTAAATGCTTTTATGTGACATACTAATATGCAGAACACAACAGATATTTCTAATGTCAATCTTTTTGCCGAGCACATTTCATGAGTTATCTGACAAGGAGTATTACTTTTCATGGTTATATTTAAGAATGGATTGAAATTGATATCATGAATTGAGTTACTTTCAACACTTTGATTTTTCTTAAATCTGTTTTATTTGGTATGAAATTTTTGTATAAGAATCATGAAGGAAATGCGCAATTCTTCTTGAACAAACTTATGTTTTCTTTCTGCCAAGTTTTTTTACAGGTTACAGGATAATAAAGTGATCATTAAGGAGATTGCATTGTGACGACAATTAGTCTTCCAAAGACTAAATTCATGAAAAATTCTGAAGACAAATCCATCTCCACAACCACTACCTTGCACCTCCCTTTCTGAAAAAGATTTTGAATTCCACCAATTGTAAGCATGACATTTCCATATCCATTTTTCACAGCAAGAGTTCTTATTCATACACCATGCATTTCCTTACATCCATTCCTTACAAGCTTATTGTCATTTTCCATGTCATTACCATTCCCCTTCATTTCCGCAAATAAAACCCTGCTTGAGTCAATGTCCTAGAGTCTAAGTATCATTGAAAAAAACACCTAGAGGCTTGCATGCCTTAATGGCAAGTACTCTTGCCAATGAAAAATGGGAGTACATTAATATCCCTTGTTCATTGGATCTTGTAGGTGACTCGACCACGACAAATTTATTCGTACCTACAAAGATGTGTTAGGCATCCTGACTCCCATTGGAATCAATGGTGGGAGCTCTTGTGTTGGCTAGGGGCATTCATTAACGGCCACTAAGTCAACAACTTCTTGCTATGTTCGACATCGACACATTTAATCACATAGTAAGATTTGTGCCATCGAGCGTTGAAGACTTGAAGACCCATATTTTGTAGCAGATGAAGCCAATTTCCTTTCATTGTTTTTCAGTTTGTCATCACTTGAGGACAAGTCAATAAATAAGGCTGGGGGGGAAATGTAACTTCTATATTTTGTATACCTTCCAAGCCTTATACATTTTCAGCCGCATTTAGCAGCAGATTCCGAACATTCAGCAGAAGATCCAACAACAGATTCAACAGTAGATGCAGCAACAATAAAAGATTCACTTTTTCGATTTCATCCACCATTTTCACAACCAAGTAAAGAAGACTATGAACAACAATTTTTACAGCCACACATTCACGACTCTCATCCATTTTTGGAAGGGTAAGTCAAGGTATGATATTTTCTAACTTTTAACCATTAAATTCCTTGAAAAGTTAGAATAATAATTTTGGAAAAACTTCACTTCCTTTCCCCTTCCTTTCCCCATTTCACATAACTACCCAAACCATCTATTTAAGGGGAAGGATACATTTACATACATACTTTGTCACATTCATATAACATCCACATTCATATATCACATTCTAAACCCCACTTACCTTCAAAATATATTCACTATTACATGAGCATACAAATGGCTTTGTCAAAAGTATTTAAAAGTTAATTGGATGCCAACACAATCATGGTTGTTACACAAGAACCAACTATGATGCATTCCAACAAAAATACTCTGCAATAAAAATCACATTATCAATATGCAAAGATCATACATTGAATGCAACAAACAAAATATGGTTGAAACACAAGAACCAACCAAGTTGTAGTTCATCAAAATAACGCTTTGCAAAAGTTAAGTAAATGATATCATGCAGAGTTTAAGCCAAAGCTCAAGTACCAAAAAGTAATGTAATAGATTGCATGAGGACATGCAATACCTTCAGTTTGGGGGTATGTTGGGCTTCAAAATTGTCCTTATTCTCACTCCATTATTCACCAATATCTTCACATTTTACCTTCATGTCACCTCCATTCCACCTCCACATCATTACATTTACCTCATTATTGGGTTATAACTATGCTTTTCCAAAGTTTATTAATTCTTAACATTTTAAAGTGGATTTATGGTTAAACTTTAGAAAATAATATGCTTATACTTATACCTAACAATTAGAATGAGTTTGTTGACATGTGTAGGTACAAAGGAAGCTTCCAAGGCATCTTTATGTGGCCTTGAATGATCAAATTCGAATTTGATAAGATAAGCCTCATGGAAAAGATCATGATCTCATGGAGAAGATCAAGGACAAAAGGGGGTTATGTGTCTAGATGGTTGAGAAATGTATGGAACTAAAGAGAGATTAGTGGATCATCATTATGAGTTTGTTATCTCATCCCATTGTATAAATAGGAGTACCTCCTCCATTCCAAGGGAGGACTCTTGGAGCATGTATCCAACTTATGATGGAATAGAATAAAGCTTCATTTTACATAAATTTCCATTATATAGTTTTAGATATAAATTGTGTTAATGTAGGATATGAATTTATGGAATAACTTGTCACTTTGTTCTTAGGAGAATTGAGCTCACTCTAAAAGGATCAAAGGAACATTTTATTTCATAATAGATCTTATTTCATTGCTTAGATGTTTGAGGATTTGTTTGTGATTGATGAATGAGTTTTAAATTAAAATCTTATCAAGCATATGAGAGAACAACCAAGGGTCTAAGTTAGTCTCTCTCTCCATTTGATTTGCATGATAATGAAACTCATTCTTTTGCTTTTATGTTTCAAGTTATTTCATTTCTTATGCTTTTGAATGAATCTTAGTTTAGTTTGGATTAGTATATGAGGGGACAATCAAGAGACTAAGTTAGTCTTTCTCTCTCTTTGAATCTGAACAACAATTAAAGTTCATTCTCTTGTCTTTATTTCAAGTTTCTGGTTTTATGTAATCAAGGATTTCTTTTCAATCTATGATACTGTAGGGAAGGACAACCAAGACCTCCTTAATTAGGAGCCTCTTCCCTTGCATATTATATTGAATTGTAAATAATTTAGTTAGACATAGAGTTAGTTGCCTACTCCCGCATATATTTTGCTGACATCATCACAAGCTTACAAGTTTCCCTGGTTGATTATTTAATGAAAGCAATTTAAGCAATTAAATTGCCCAACACTCCAACCCTCTAAAACATAAGCAATTAAACAAGAATTTGATCAGCTCCATAAGGTTAGTTTCATATACCTGATTGCTTACATGTCTTGGGTTTCTAACCCTATACCCTTCATGAAGAAACATGGAACCATTCGAGTTTGTATTGATTTCAAATATCTGAAAAAGGCATGTCCCTAAGTTAATTATCCTACACCCTTCATCGATCAAGTAATCGATGCATGTACTAGTCATGAATCCTTATCCTTTTGAGTGGCTTCTCATGGTATAACTAGATTCAGATATGACATACCGATCAGTAAAAAAAAACCTTTACAACCCCATGTGGCACATTCACCTATCAAGTAATGCCTTTTAACCTTAAGAGAACTAGTTCCACCTTTCAGCGGACCATGAAATATATCTTCCACGACTTGGCTCATCTTATAATATCCTATTTGGATGTCCTACTTTGCGATCCAAAAAGTGCTTAGACCATTTGGAAGATATCTGCCTTGTTTTTTAGAGATATAGCCAATACAACCTATGCTTGAACCCTCTCAAGTGTGTATTTTTCATCAACGTAGGACAACTACTAGGATTCATCATTTCCCAACAAGGTATTAGAGTCAACCCTTTGAAGTTCCAAGCCATCCGAGAAATCCCACCTCCAAAAAATTTGAAGCAATTACAAAGCCTGCAAGGTAAGGCCAATTTCTTACACAAATTTGTCCCTGAGTATGCCACTTATGCACATAGTTTCTTACAACTTCTTCATTAGGACATTCCCTTCCATTGGGATGAAGTAGCCCAAAGATCATTCCAAGCATTAAAATATACATTATCCCAGGCATTGTTGAATAAACCTCTTGACCATACCAAGGACTACACCCTCTACTTATCTGCATCATAAGTAGCCATAGAGGGGGTATTAGTCCAAGAAGGAGCAGATAATAGAGAACATGTCATCTACTACATAAACAAAAACCTCTCTGATCCTGCTTTAAAGTATGAGCAAACTTAGTACAGAAGCTTTGGTACTATATCATCTTACAAACCACAACCATAATAACAAGCTTAACCCCATGAGATAATTTCTCACACACTGCATTATGAACCATAAGTATGCCCAATGGGAAGTGATTTTTCTAGAGTTTGAATTACAATTTTCTTCCCCTAAAAGCAAGAATATCTTGTCCTTGCAGAATTCATCGTGGATCTCCACATAGAATCCCAAGGGTATCCCATCAATGTCTATTTCCCAGACAAACAATAATTCATCATATCTATGAACAACTCCTAGTACGGTCATATCCTTCTCTTTCTTCAAACTTAGAAGTTCGACCCTCTGATCACCTGTGACAATCAAAGGCACATTCACTAGTAATCCCCCCATTACCTTCTTATGGGGGACGTCCTCTCTCGTCATGGCATCGACACCATTATTTGTCGATGCCTTTCATTTGAGAAAGTTGAATAGGTCTTAAATGTATGAATCAACCACCTATCAGGGATGGACACTACCCAAAACGTCCTCTACGCTGGTTATTTTTGGCCCACTTTGTTTCATGACTATATTCAAGTAGTCAAACGATGTGAACGTTATCAACGATACACTCACAAGAGCAAGCTCTTCTAGCTACCCTTCACCCAGGCGTTGTAACATTCCCTTTCTATAAATGGGGCATAGACTTCATGACTTACAACCCATAATATCAAGGTGACCACAAGTACGGTATGGTCACTGTCGATTACCTTACGAAATGGCTAGAAGCAATGCCCACCTATAATAACATCGTTGAAATGGCTGCACAGTTTTTCTTCAATTATGTCATCACATGGTTCAATGTTCCCAAAGAGTTCTTCTTGAATCATGGAAAACACTTCGAGACATTTCAAGATCTGTCCTGACACCTTCGTTTTTCACATGAGTTTTCTTCCCCATATTACCCCCAGTCTAACAGTTAAGTAGAAGTTGTCAACAAAGTCCTCAAATAAATGTTGCAGTGTATGGTGAACAACCACAAAACCAATTAGCATCACATGGTTCTGTCAGCCCTATGGGCGTATCGCAAACAGTCAAAGTGTGCACAGGGTTCACACATTTCCAAATAATGTTTGGGGTTGAAGCAATGCTCCTGATTGAGTGTGAGATCCCTACCTTACACTCAGCCATAGAGCTCTTCTTAGATACCTCACCTTTAGAGTAGAGGCTAGTACAGTTGGAAAACGTCGATGAAAGTATGCAGGAATCTCTCCAGAATAAAGAATCCCACAAAAAGGGGACAAATTCCTCCTTTGATCGCAATGTTACCCCTCGCCTATTCATAGAAGGGGATCTACTAGTCCTTCGTTATGATGTTTCCAAAAAAGCTTTAGGACTAGGGAAGTTCAAAACCTTATGGAAAGGACCATACATAGTTAAACATTGCCTCCTCAAAGGAGAATACATGTTAGTAGAGCCTGATGGGACTTGCCTCAAAGACCTAGTCAATGGGCTCTATATCCATAACATTGAATTCAACCCTAGAATGTACAATATGCACCATGACTTATTTTTTATGATGATCACCTCATCACGGATGTACACTAAAACCATACTCTCATTATGTTTCGCGGATGAATCACCCAATAGCCTATCATCATGGGTTCATTGATGGTGCTTCTTGATGGTCACAAAATCTCGTTGCAACAAGGCCATATACTCTCCTAAATTGACACCCTTCCACTAGTATGGGTTTTGCATCAAGTCAACCACCAAAAATCAAGTTGAATAGGATGGCATCATAGACTTCTTGATCGATGCCTCTCACCTAGGTATTAGCCATATGCATGTGTTCCTTAACTCCCAACTTGTCGTATCACATTTGAACAAAACCTTCAGGGTACATGACCCTTGCCTTTTTGAAAATATCTGCATTCACAAAGGTTAGCTCGTGGTTTTGATCATATCACATTTTCACATATACCAAAAAATCAAAATCATGTAGTTGACCGCATAGTTAATCAAATCCTAGACTGGCATGCATCACATATATATCATCATCGAGACACATAAATCATGATAAGAATATCCATCAATAAATGCAAAAGTACATCACATGTATGAAAAGCATATCACATAGACATATCATGAGAGCCATAAAAAACTAAACTCATATATATATATATATATATATATATATATATATATATATATATATATAGATATCATCATCAAAAAATATACAAATTTACATCTGCTAGAATGTGCCGAAAAAAATGAGTCATAAAAAATGGGAGCACCTTCATAATGGGTGCTTCCCCTAGTATATACAAAAAAAAATATATATACATCTAGGTTTTGGGCCCAACCTCCCTATCACCACTTGCACCCATACATGAGGCCCTCCTACCTCACTCATTGTTGGAACCAAGATTGGTCGAGAAGTAGACACTACCACTACAAGATGATAGAGGACATGGCATCTCATCCTATCATAGGCCATCATCTTCGCGATCACATCGTCCTCAAACATCATCCATCCCCTAGTGTAAGGTTTCTACACAATCCTATCCATCCTCGGTAACCTCTATTCATGCCTTAGTAGCCTCAACATGAGCCCACAATCTCTCCACCTCACCTCAAAGAGATGAAACCTCACCCTCTCCATAGGGGCCACCTATCTCTAGACATTGGCGTTGAACCGACCTGTAAGGGTCCCCCTCCACCTTTTCATCTACTTGGCATCACGGCCCACTAGCCACACCCACTCCACCTGGACACTGAGGATCATTGCCCACCAATATGGCCAATGGGCTAGTAGGTCCAACATCTGCAATCAAACATACATGGTATCAATATGGAGATATATCATGAGTACATATAAATCATTAAAATGCGGAAATCACAATCATATACTTGTTGGGCCTCAAGAATTGCCTAAGGGAAATCCCATCTCTATATCTCCACAGAAATCTACGCCAGCATAAGGGAATTCCATAATAACTCGAGGGTTAGACAAGAACCAACCCTCAAAGATGGGCGTCTAGTAGCACCCTACCTCTCCCCTACCTACCCGCAGCATCAATGGTACCCATCATCACATCTATGGATGCCTTTGTGGCCCAATCAACACTGCCAGCATAGGGTGCAACATTAGAACCCTCTCGTATAGAATTTTTCACATCACACTCCTATAGCAAAATCTCCTCGCCTTGCCTCTGTGAACTAGTGTCAACTATGCTATCATCCTCCTCTGAAGGAAACCCACTCGGTCATAGAAAAATATCACCTGAAGTCTCTCGAGGACTTTGAGTTGTGGCCCAAAAATTCAATCCATAGCTATTGAACCCAGTATCCATACAATCATAGCTGATGTTGTTCTCTTAACTACATATAAAATAGAGGCGATGCAGATGCACCCCTCCTAGAATGGATCCTCTTTGCAGTGCAAGTCGGCCCACATTAGCAGGTCCACTCGACTAAGAGGAAGCTTTGTTGGTATAACCTCACCTCAAGGCACTAACCCAATCATGAAATAAACATCCAACTTAGTGGTGAATGCCACATCCTGGCACTGGATGTTGAACACCTGTTGGTCTAACTTCCATCTCTAAATTATGAATCGCAGGAAGTCCTCCTGTGATCACAGTAGATGGTTTCGAACAAACTTCAATAACTCCCATCTGGCCATTTGTGCTCAAGCCTGAGTAACAGTAGGTATTTTTGTGTGTATGTGGTCCCAGTACTACTCACACCATGTTGCAAACATCCTGACCAAAGCATGGAAAAAAATTCAACCTAAAAATTTCACCTTCATCAGCATCGCATGACTGTTTTGCGAACAAGCACGCAATTGCACATCTGTTACAAAAACAGGTGTGTGATACCATGCTAATTTTTCCTATATAGTCGAGTGCAACTATACACCCCATAATTGTGAGGACCTTATCCCTAAGGTTGTATACATGGATGCGTGATACACATGATTGTTTCAAACAAATTCACGTGATTCATGCGGCTATCACTTATTAAGTTGTGAGATATTCGGCTCGAAAACCTCATAGTTGTCTCAGTCATAGTCGTGTGCATCACGCGATTGTATCACCCTTACCAGTGCACCCCCACACAACTATTTCGTAGTCGCCTGCATAGGTTTCCACTCTTTCCCTAAAAAGGTCCATATGTGCCATTCCTGTATGGCCTATTTAGCCTATACTAATGAAATCACAAAGATGGGGTCATGACCTCTTACCTGGCTCTCCTCATGCACTACTTGAATGCTATCACTGGCCACTACAAGAGAAAATAGCTCATGGATCTTGCTTTGGAGTCCATGTCAGCAAGTAATGAGGTGGCATGTGGCCCATACCCCCTATATATCATCCTCTTTATCATTTTCCATAGGCATGTTCAAGATTTCATGACCTCCTTTCACAAAACCATAAGTAGCACTGGGATCAGTACATCATCATCTACATCATCATCCCCTTCTTTTATTTTTAGCAACATACTCATTTTTGGGCTCGTTTCACTTTTCAAAGTACCTATCAGGTGTGTCTTTCTGTGTTTTTTGATTCATATTGTTTCGAGAATTTCAATTTACATTTCATTTCATCAAGATGTTTTCACTTGGGGTATTGGTTATCTAATTTGTAGGTTCCTTGCAATTTCTCAGCAAAATCAGTCCCTTGGTGATAATCAATGGTTAAGGTATCATTCTCCACTCAACATGATAGGCTTCTTTGAAATCTCTACATATATTGACATCATTTCTCATAAATAAACCATAGGGTCCATCATCTCGACCACATTTACCATGACCTTCCACCTACACATGGTAAATGTCCACGTTGGTCGATAACACCTCACCTACATGGATCACCTTATTTTGTAGTTCACCTTACACTATTGGGATCCATGAACATTCCCCAAAGCCTAGGAGTGATCTCATACAAATGTCTTGAAGATTAGTCTTATTCTCCTCTTCTTTACTTATTTCTTACCAAATCAACTCCTGTTCCACCATATTTATTCTTTATCAGATTGAATTGAATGCACACTCGCATTCTACATTTGGCCTATCACCCCTCCATACAACATAGCCCATTTTCGTGAGTTTATCTGCCTCATCAACTTAACACTGAGACCAACCAATCGGGCCCCCTTCCCTCAGCGAAAATCCCACCTACATAATTACATAGGCCACCATTTTCTCAGGGCAACCATCTCCGTGTTTCTACATCCCAAACCAATTTTACATTCTTTTGGTATGTGTACACAAATATTTTAAGGAAAAGGATTCTCACCCATATTTTTGTGTTAGTCACCTAGCGATAGTCCTTAGTCACCCTTGGTTTGAGCTTGCTTTCATCACCACACCATGACCCATATTCATTTATTACCTACCATGACAGTTAGAACATACTCATACCCACCCTAGATTTCCTACCAACTCCAAGGGAATTCCCCCCAAAAAAATGTTTTGGTTGCCGCCACTTGCATTACAACTCCAACCTTGGGTAGTTTTTTGTATCTACCCATACTTTCAACTCTTATTATCATGCCTTTATGACCCATCATATCACATCCAACTTTATTCCTTCAAAACCATTTCTCAAAACAACTTTTCGAGCAGTTGGCACTTCTTTCCTGTCTACTTCAACACTTAACTTCCAGGATCAAAGAAATATCTTGGTTACTTCCCCCCTTAAGGGACCACCTTGGGTGGCACAGTGGGAATCACTATTAACCATTGATGTCATCGGTCTCCCTGAAATTTGACACCAAAATGTATTTTCATTTGAAGATAGTATCATACTTTGTGACTGTTGTAGTTCTCTCATTTAGTCGAAGACCCATGCATCCTTTAGCACCTCATTGAAACGTTCTTACATTTCGGTGCATGGGAGGTAACCAAAGTTGAAGACCCATTCATCCTTTAGCACCTGATATAGCAGTACGTACATTTCGATGGATGGAAGGTACCTAGAGTCGAAGACCCATGAATCCCTTAACACCTCATTCAATAGTGCTTCAAATTTGATTCATGGGGGCACCTAGTTAAGTCTATTTTCCAAAGAAACCCTTAAGGGCTTCATCGACCTTCATCACATCATCCATGTCAATGTTAATGTGACAGGACCTTTTCGTGTATGATTGTAATACTTAGTCACAATCATCAAAATGAGTGTAGGATATGCCCGCCTCATATAGATACTTTTATATAGGTATTTACGCAGAGCATGGTTCTCTTTAGTTCTCAGAAAAGGATTTTCCCTAATCATCTCCACATTAAGTTTACCTATCTCTCAGGAATTTATAAGGACTCTCAATCAGATCAAAAAAAATGTGATGTATTTCAGCTATACGCTTGGTCCTAACGTCATACATTAGGGGACAACTGTTATCGTGTGAAGATTGTACAATCATCTGTAAACATTAGAAGACACTCAAATTCAGTGATCAATACATGCAAAGGTTGCATTTTCAGTTGAAAGGACCACGAAGACCAAATATTAAAATATTTCCTAAGTTTGAAGTTAAAATATTGAACCGTGTGGGTGCACCATTATTGGAAATTAACAGTCGCAAGACTATTTCTTCGATAGTCGCACAATTGTGAAAAATCTAGTGAGCACCTCGGGTCGCGAATTTCCTTAAGAAAGAATCCAAAACTTGACATGATGGGCTAAAAAATTTGAGCCTTGAGCCCCAAAGCCCCAACAAACCTTAAAGGCAAGGAAATGGTAGCTCTCATATCATTTATGGGGTGAACCACCACATTAATGAGCCAAGGAGGGGAGGAGTGTCCAAGAAACTCTATAAATACAAGTTCATGGAGAGCTAAGAAACAAGAAGAAATAGAGCATTGTTATGTTGTCAAAATTTCCCTTAGGAGTCAAGCATTTCATTGAGAAGAGAATTCCATCATTCATAGTATCTTCTATACTTATTTGAGAGAGAGAGAAATCTTGCAAGGAGATTGAGAAAGGAACTTCCTTGTTGAGTATTTTTTAGCACCATTTCTCAAACAATTCTCTCCAAGTGTTCTCTATTCATCTATTGTAACTCTTCTACATTCAGTAGTCAATAAAGGAGACCCTTTTCCTAACCCTTTTTTATGCATTTTCTTCATTAACCATTGTTTATGTGTTATCTAGTATATTTTTTAGTGTATATTTATTTATGCATTGCTTCCATTACTTTCAATGCTTTGTTTATCCATGTTTGTCCACTAACAATAACCAATTATCTGTATGCTCCTTGTAGATAAAACCAACTCCAAAGAAGGTGTCTTTGCTACTCCATAGCAACAAACACACCATAACACATGGGATGAAATGAAAAGTATATACCTATAAAAATACAAGGATTATTATATGAACTGCAACCTTAAGGATGAATTATTTAAGATGTCTCACAACAAGGATGAAAACCTTGAAGATTTGGCAGAAAGTTTTCCCTACAATATCAAAAGGACTAAGATGAACAATTTAGATGAGGAGACATTAAAGCCTCTTTTGCTAAAAACTATAAGGGATTCGTGGATTGATATTCTTAATTTAATGGGAAAAGGAGACATATCCCTACTATAGTTTGAAGAAATTTGTGAGTTGTGAAAACATGTTTCAAGAGGAATGGAAAGATATGGTAATAATGAAAGATATCCAGTCATGTCTTGAGTAAGAAAATTTTCATTCGGAATATCAAGTAGAGAAAAATTAGGAAATTTTCTTTATAATTTTAAAACAAATATCCTTAGAGATATTAGTGAACAACTAGATACTCTAAAGATACAAAACAAGAAAAACGTTGAGAATGTTGCATTATCTATATTCATTCCCAGGTGTAGGAAAAAGCATGTTCTACAAGAATTTCCCATCATATAGTGTTGATATATGTGTCATATGTGCAAAAATCAATAATACCAAAGAATTCCCTGCAATAACTTGGCTTAAGGTTGTTTTCCAACATGAAGCTAGAACAAGTCAAGCTGAATCACTTTGCTTTATAGCTAAGAAACCTTGGTAGCCTCAATAAGAAGGTATGGCACAAGGTCCCAATGCTCAATATCAATCATATACACAACCATAGAGAAATTGGAATGCACACATGCCTTGGAAAACTTGGCCACCTCAACCCCCAAATCTATCTTGGGTACAAGGTTGGCAAAATTTTAATGGTATAAATCCTTAGAATCCTCAATTCCAACAACAATACCCTCAATACCAGCCACAATATTACCCCACTCAACCTTTACAACCATCTCAACCACAATTTCAACCCCAATTGGTTAATCAACCACTTCCTCTTTGATTTTCCCCATTTCCTCAAAAGTATAATCAACTACCTGCTCAACAACTTTCGAATCCAAACAATAAAAATCCTCAAAAACCCATTTACAATGTTGAGGGTCAAAATTTCCAAGCCTGCATGATAGCTCCTCTAGTTTTGAACGATGTCCAACTTAGATCTGGAAGGGTTTTGTAGAAAAAGTCACCACCAGTTTCATCCAATAATTTAAAGAGGATAAAGTTCCTAAAAAAGAGACACCTCTTAATCAAGAAAAGACTCCTCCAAAGGAAGATGTTCCTACTCAATTAGGTGACAACCAAATAAAATCAACTCCTACAACTCCTCTAGTAGAGAAACCTTCTATTTCCCTACAAAATCCTCCTTTTCCAGAAAGGATTCAAATTGATAAGGGCATAGAAAGGAAAATCATTTTACCTGATTATGAAATGCTATATGAATTAAAAAATATGTGCATAAAAATTATTTTACTTCAAGCTATAAAGGAAATACCTATATTTGCAAAGAAAATAAATGAGTTGTGCATTAAAAACCTAGGAAGGAAAAGAAAAGATATAAAAAGCATTCAATTGGTAGGAAATATTTCAAATATTATGATGGGAAAACCAATAGCTCAAAAATATTTAGATCTAGGTAGCCCTATTTTGAAAATCAACATCAAATATATTGAAATTCCAAACACTCAGATTGATTTAGGAGTGTCCATTAATATCATAAGAAAGTAAACTATGGATAATTTAAGTCTAACCAACCTTCAATATACTACAAATTTATTACAGTTAGCAGATAGATCTGTTATCAAACCTGATGGTATATTAGAAGATGTATTTGTGTCTCTATATTCATGGGAGTATCCTCATGATTTCATGATTTTAACTCCCAAGAATAATTTAGGATGCCATCCATTGATCCTTAGTGGACCTTGGCTAGCTACAGTTGATGCATTCATAAGTTATATATCTAGTGATATGTACATTTATGATGCTAGATCTACTAAGAAATTCACGTTATATCCACCTGTAAAAACAATAACTGAAGTAGAAAGTGAAATTTGGATTAATGATGATAACGAAGACTTTGAAAATATTCAGCTTGTATTTACTCTTTCACAAATTGATGAAGTGGATCAATTAATAAATTTAATGAATAATAATCATTCTTCTTCATATTGTGAACAAGACCAAAGTTTTCAAGAGCAATGTAATATTGAATATTTATCAAGTCGCCAGTCTAAAATAGCTTTACATTCTATGGAAATGTTTGGAAATTCTTTAGTAGAAATATTTCTAGGTAAAACATTCAACATTTATAGTAACATGGAAGAATTCTGAAAGAGACAATTAATAAGGATGTTGCAAACACATTCTTATGCATATGCATGGGAATGCACTGATATGAAGGGAATTGATCCTAACACATGTATGCATCACATTTACATCCAATAAAATGATAAACTAGTTAGACAACCTCAGAGAAGGATGAATCCCAATATGAGAGAAACTGTTAAGCGGGAAGTACACAAATTTCTTAATGTGAATTTCTTTTATCCAATATCATATAGTCATTGGGTCTCACATTTAGTAATTTTTCCTAATAAGAATGGAAAATGAACAATGTGCATTAATTATATGGAATTGAATAACGATACTTTAAAATATCACTTTCCATCACCTCTCATTGATTAGGTCCTAGACACTTTAGCGGGGAAGAAGTATTTTTCATTTTAGGTGGTTTTTTCAATGGATATAACCAAATCCAATTGCCACTAGAATATTAGGACAAAACCACTTTGACATGTCCATGGGGTACATATGCTTATAGGGTACTTCCTTTTGGATTATGTAATGCAATTGCAACATTTCAAAGAGAAATTCTAGGAATTTTTGTGATCTCATTCATGATTGTGTAGAAATTTACATGGATGATTTCACTGTTTATAGAAACACTTTTGAAGAAGCTCTTGAAAAATTAGAAAAAGTACTCATTAGATGCAAAGAAGAAAATATTTCATTAATTCATGAGAACTATTTTATGATGTTTAATGAGGGAATTGTTTTAGGCCACCATATTTTAGGGTATGGAATCAAGGTGGATGCATTTATTGTAGAGGTAATTTCTAAAATTTTAGTCCCCACTTGTACAAGATATGTTATAAGTTTTCTTGGTTTTACAGAATATTACAAAAGATTCATAGATAACTTCGTAAAAATAGCTTCTCCACTCTTTAAACTTCTCAAAAAAGATTGTAACTGTTTTAACCCTCGAGACAACCCTTGACTGCAAGGAGTCAATGCCCAGGACATCCACAAAACTAGTAAAGATTAAATATCTACCCAAAGACCAAACACCTTTGAATGTAATGTCAACTTAAACTCAAAGACAAACTTAATGGACTAGGGTGGCCTTTACTTGAATGACTGCAGATTTCAAATTCATAAATGAAAGAATAAATAGTTGGAAACAAATTTTCTCACATTGGGCCAAAAGGAATCCAATGCTTATAGCCTAAGAATACAATGATGAATGAAACATTGCAAACAAAGGAAATGATATTGTTGAAGCTATAGAGTGCCCTTTAAGGATTTATCTAAATAAACCCATATATTTTCTACTATAAACTATAACATAGATAAATCTGTGAATGTTTAGGAAAGACCAGTTGCATCATACATCAACCTCACATGAATAAAAACAAACATGAAAAGAATACATAAGAAGTAAACATGACATACTACAATGCATCAATTAGGAATTGGAATCACACTAATCTTTTCATTAATCTCCAAGGAAATTTCACATTACATTTTTCGAAGAATTCCTTGATCTCTGAACCCCTCCCAAATCTAGTTCTCAAACTCTTATTTTCTCCCTACTCTAATTGTCCAAGAATTAGTCACAAAATCAATTAAAAGACAGTTACATAACTATATTTTCCATTTCTATAAACAAGATTTATTATAATGTGTAAGACTCATTTTAAAGTACCTTCATAGTTTTAATGTTATATACATAATATAATATGTATATAATATTATTTTATATCCTTCACTCCTTTGCCTTTTAAAAGGAATAAGCCTGCTCCTTTTACAAAGTTAGCCTTTGGGCTTTTAATTTAGTTCTCATTACATTTAAATAAAGTTCAATTTGTAAATAAATGAGAACTAGACCAACTATTGGCCTATGTGCTAATAGGAATGATAGTAAATGTAGATGGAATGTGGGTCCCACTATTAATGCTATGTATGTTTAAAACTGCCATTGGTTTCATGGAAACCACTTGTTGCCTACAAGAACACCTCTAGCTGTTTCAGAAAATTTTAGAGGTGATGCCGTAATCAACTGTACCCATAGATTTTTAGATGAGTGGCTTTAAATTTCCACTAAATCCAGGGGCACTCCCCATCTTAATATTTGTGCAATTTGTGCCACCGTAACTCCATTGATTTGGAACTGAAAAAATCTTGGTGATCCATCTGATTTACTTAGAAACAAAATTTAATTTGTTGTAGGAATTTACAAACGATAGGCCTATACCTTCTAGAAGAACTAGCAATATCTCTTAAACTGATTCAAATTTTAGAATTTTTCCACATTTAAGTCAATTGGGGCTACTATGCAAAAAACCCAGATCACAAATTTTTAAAATTCAACACAATTTGCTCAAAATGTGAGTATGAAATTCATGACCTAGAAATGATTGTGTTTTCTGTGTTTGTGATCTTCACCCCATCAATTTGAAATGTCAGCTTCTTTTGCCTCTCTCATTAAGTCCTCAGATAAAATTTTAGGATGTTGATTCACCACTACCTTAACCTAATTTATATTATGAGGAGCATCCCCATCATTTTAAGAAACCATCTTCCCAATCACACTATTCACAAACTTTAGGTTTATTGGTTATATTTTTAACAACAATGTGTTCCATAGTCATTGGTTCTGTATTTTTCAAAGCTTTTACAATATGTTGATTTTGTAGTCCTCTATCATTAGGTTGACATAATCTTTCATATTCGAATTTAAGCTTTTGTGATCCATATTTTGAATAAAAACATTTTCGGAAGAAATCACATCAGAAGAATTAGGTCGACACATTTCAAACCACTTTGTACTTGATTATTTCGGTATGGTTAACTCCTTAAGTGTGGCTGATTATTTCATTTTAATGGGAGATGAAAAATATCTCTCTTCAACAACTTTTTCAGTAACAGAGGCTGACATACCACTTTCCTTATGACTTATGAATTAGACAGAAAATTATTAGAGTCTTTATCTGAGATTTTCTTTCCACCTATAGATGCATTGCAAAAGCTCTCATTTTCAAAAATTATATCCACCATACCTAAATTCCCCACCTCATCTTTATTCATTTGACTAGTATCAACTTGGCTAGTAGGCATTTCATTTTTTTGAATATCTCTATTGCCATTACTCCCATACATAAAAGGTCGAGGGTATAGTGACGCTCATAGAATTTTGCTCAAAATAAAATAAAACTATAAGCACGGGCCTTCAGTATGAAGGAAATAACATGTAAACTGACTTCATAACACCATCAAAACAGGCTTCCTCTAATTTTGATTGCTAACCTCACTTCTTTCCCAAAAATCTAAATTTTTGACTTCATAACACCATCAAAACAAGCTTCCTCTAATTTTGATTGCTAACCTCGCTTCTTTCCCAAAAATATAAATTTTGATTGTGGAAATATTGGGCTACAACATCTGGCTCCACCTGAGGACAACACTTTGCTTGCAAAGCACTGAGAATCATATACCAGTGGCCTCTGGTTGCGCATGGAGTCAAACCAAAATTGCTTTCTAAAAATTGAAATATCCAGGTAGATTTATTTCCTAGATTGTCACTCTTTATTGAAGATTGTAAACCAAAATTAAAACTACTGGAATTTGAAAATTGAAAAAGAAATGCTCAATTACTGAGCCTATTTATTTACACTGACCATTTACTTAAGTGTACGTGAATTTCCAAAGAAACCAAGTGACTAAAACTTTAAGAGAAATAGTTCCTTTTGCATAGCTAACTAATGAAACTTGCAAATAACATAACCTGAGCCATAAAAACTTTTTCAAAAAAACATATCTATAGTTGGAAACTACCAATATGCTAAAATCTGCACTTTTTAAAGACTCAGAAAAGTAAGAATCCATTATGTTTGCCACTAGATCTTCAAAGTAGTTTTTTTTTTAATTAGATTTTGCACAAACTCCACTTTTTAGGTCTAAAATGTCAGAAGATTGATTTTTATTTTCCACTGACAACCATTTAGGATGAGTAGAATAATCCATAATTTGTTCCCCATATTGTTGGTGATTTTCATGCAATGCCAACTCTTGAAACTATTCTTTACCTTTCTACAATAACGCTTGAGAAACTATACTAGATCCTCCTTTGTTAATAAAATTACTAAAGTCATGAAGACTATAATGATCTTCCAGTCTTTCAAAATGTCATTCATTTTTTTCATCAAGTTGTTGATTAAAATTCTCAGAATTCTTGAATTCTTGTGTTTCAAGAACATGGGCATCCTCTGTCACCTCTTGAAATCCCCTCCTTATATTTAAAGTTGCATTTTATTGAAAATAATTTCCATTGTTTTCTTGGTAGACCCTCTTGTCTTCAACAAAACATTTTATTTCAATATGATAAGAATGTTTTCCACAAGCCCATATATGATCTTCAATCTCCTGTGCATAAAGAAACATTCGCTCCAATGTGTAAGGATTTCTCTCCTTGAGATAAAAGGCCAAGTTAATAGGATGAGCCTTTGAATAATACACCATAGTGGCAACTTCAGGAGGTCAAATTTCTTTTGGCATGCTGAAATACATTTTCTGAAACCTCCTATTAAATTCAATGACTGATTCACTACTCTCCCTCTGCATAGTATATAATTCCAAGAGGCATTGTTCATATGACTTGTGTTGTCCCCAATATCTAAGAAAAATATCCTAAAAATCCAGCCATGAGCTAATAGAACTTTCCTTTAAATGTTGGAACCATTGTTGAGCATCATGCTTTAATGAATGACAAAACAACCTTATAGCCACGTTTTCATGAGAAATTTCAAATATGTCCAAAAAATACTAAAACACGTTGTTCAGTTGTAACATCATCATTCTCTCCAAAGAAATGTGGCATAAATTTGAAGCTTTTTGAAGGATATTCATGAAGGATTGTAGGAAGTTCTAGGTGTTTAAATATTTCCCTCGTTTTGAGCTAAAAATTAGTGGATTTTTTATGAGGCATAGTGATATTTGTCAAATATGATGAATCATCTTCTTTATGTTCAGATTGTGATTGGTTATCTTCAAGAATTGTAATGCAATAATCAATTTTATCTTTAGATTAAGGAGGTGAAGTTGTTCCAAAATCAATAATACAATAAGAAGGGAGGTCTTATTTTTTCAATAAAGAATGTACTTTTTGGGTCTTACAATATTCTGAGAATATAAAGCAGGAAACAATATTTTTGATGTGTAGGGGAAAATGGACCACAAAGCTGATAATAAAAAATAGAATTTCCTTGAAAAACCTCAAAAGTCTGATACCTGAATTTTCAATGTTGCTTCCTCATTTTCTTGCTAGCAAAATTTCTTTTCTAATGGAGCCTTCGTTAGTGGAGTTTCCAGGTGAATAATAAGTAGCCAATTTTATATCTAAATCTTGTTCACCATCAAGAAATAGAACTTAATACCTAGGGAAAAATAATTTCGTGTCTCTGTTCCCCAGAAATGGCTCCAAAAGATGTTGTAACCCTTGGGACAACCCCTGGTTGCAAGGGGTCAGTGCCCAATATAGCCACAAAACCAATAAAGATTAAATATCTGCCTGAAGACCAAACACCATTGAATGTAATGTCATCTTGAAATTGGAGACAAACTTAATGGACCAAGGTGGCCTTTTCTTTAAAGACTGCATATTTCAAATTCATAAATGAAAGAAGGAATAGTTGGAAACGTAGTTTCTCACATTGGGCCAAGAGCAATGATTAATGAAATATTGCAAACAAAGGAAATGAGATTGCTGAGGCTATGGAGGGCCCTTTAAGGCTTTCTCTGAATAGACCCAGGTATTGGTTGCAATAAACTATAGCATAAATAAACTTGTGAATGTTCAGGAAAGACCAACTACATCATACATCAGCCTCACATGAATAAAAACAAGCATGAAAATAATACATAAGAAGTAAACATGACATACTACAATGCATCAAGGAGCTAGAATCACACTGATCTTTTCATTCATCCCCAAGGAAATTTCACATTACATTTTTCCCAGAATTCCTTGATCTTCAAGCCCCTCCCAAATCTAGATCTCAAACTCTTATTTTCTCCTTACTTTAACTGTCCAAGAATAATTTAGTTACAAAATCAATTAAAAGACAATTACATAATTGTCTTTTGCATTTCTACAAACAAGATTTCTTATGATGTGTAAGACTCATTTTAAAGTACCTTCATAGTTTTAATATTATATACATAACATAATATATATATATATAATATTGTTTTATATCCTTCACCCCTTTGCATTTTAAAAGGAATAAGCCTTCTCCTTTTACAAATTTATCCTTTAGGCTTTTAATTTAGTTCTCATTACATTTAAATAAAGTTAAATTTGTAAATAAATGAGAACTGGACCAACTATTGACCTATGTTCTTTAGGAATGATAGTAAATATAGATGGAATGTGGGTCCCGCTATTAATGTTGTGTATATTTAAAACTTCCATTGGTTTAAATGTGGAAACCATTTCCTACCTAAGGGAACATCTCTCGCAATTTCAAAATTTTTGGGAGGTGATGTTGTAATCAACTATAGCCGTAGATTTTTAGATAAGTGGTTTTACATTTCCACTTATTCCAGGGTCACTCCTCATATTAAGCTTTGTGGAATTTGTGCCACCGTAACTCCATTGCTTTGGAACTGAAAAAATCTTGGTTTTTAATCTAGTTTACTTGGAAAAAAAAAAAAATTGTTGCAGGCATTTACAAATGCTAGGCCTATACCTTACAGAAGAACTAGTGATATATCTTAAACTGATTCGAATTTTTGGAAAATTTCCACTTTTAAGTCAATTGGGGCTATTCTGCAAAAAACCTAGATCGCGAATTTTTAAAATTTGACACCATTTTCTCAAAATGTGAGTCCGGAATTCATGACCTGGAAATGCCTTCTTTTTCTGTGTATCTGATCTCCACCTCATCAATTTGAAATGTCAACTTCTTTTGCCTCTCTCATTAAGTCCTCCTCAGATAAAATTTCAGGATGTTGATTTACCATTGCCTTAAGCTGATTCAAATTATGAGGAACATCCCCATCATTGCAAGAAACTATCTCCCTAGTCACACTATTCATAAACTTTAGGTTTATTGGTTATATTTTCTGCAACAATGTGTTCCACAGTCATAGGTTTTGTACATTTCAAAGATTTTACATTATGTTGATTTTGTAGTCCTTTGTCATCAAGTTGACATAATATTTCATTTTTATTTACTTCATCCACTGCACTTGATTATTTTGATATGGGAAACTCCTTAAGTGTGGATGATTGTTTCATTTTATTGGTAGATGAAGAATATCACTCTTCAACAACTTTTTCAGTAACAAAGGCTTGACATACCACTTTCCTTGCCACCTATGAATTAGACAGAAAATGATTAGCCTTTATCTGGGTTTTTCTTTCCACCTGTAGATGCATTGCATAAGATCTCATTTTCAAAACTTGTATCTTCCATATTTAAATTCCCCAGCTCATCTTTATTCACTTAACAATGACTAGAATCATCTTATCTAGTAGGCATTTCATCTTTTTCAATATCTCTATTGCCATCACTCCCATACATAAAAGGCCGAGGGTATATTGATGCTCATATAATTCTTTCTTAAACAAAAATAAAACTATAAGCATGGGGCTTCAGTATGAAGGAAATAACATGTAAATTGATTTCATGACATCATTGAAACAAGCTTCCTCTAATTTTGATTGCTAGCCTCGCTTCTAACCCAAAAATATAAATTCTGATTGTGGAAATATTGGGCTACAACAATGACTTTGTTTGGAATTCTAAGTATGAGAAAGAATTTGAATTATTGAAGCACCAATCTTAAGAGGACCTAATTGGTATCTTCCTTTTCACATTTCAATTGATGCTTCAGATACAATTTTAAGAGTTATATTGGGACCAAAATATCTAACTTGTTATTTTATTTATTACACAAGTACAAATTTGACTCCTACAGAGTTAAAATATATAGTAACAGAAAAGGATATTTTAGATATTCATGCTATCAATAAATTTCGATATTATATTACTGGTTATGAAACCTTCATTCATAAAGATCATTTTTATATAATTACTAAACAAATTACTAATGGCATGATAACTAGATGGTTTCTATTACTATAGGAATTTAATATTACCATTCTAGATAGACCTGGATTCGAAGTTACAGTTGTTTATTTCCTTTCTAGGATGCATAATGATAATATTGATACCCCTGTAAAGGAAAATTTTCCTAGTGAATATCCTTTTGCAGTATCTACTAAATCTCCTTGGTTTGCAAATATTGATAACTATTTGTCTACAAGCAAGTTTCCTCCACATTTACCAGCCAAAGAAAGACTGCCAGTTATTAAGCTCAGTGCACCTTATTCATGGATAGAAGGACAATTTTATCAAAATGGACCTAATCTAATTATATGAATATGTGTTCAAGAGGATGAAGTACTAGATATATTGAAAGCTTGTCATGAAGAACCATGTGGAGGAAACTTTGCTGATAAAATAATTGCATACAAATTATTTATTGTGGATAATACTGGCCTTCTCTTTTTAGAAATGCTAAGGAATACGTCAATATGTGATAGTTGTCAAAGAATGGGAAAATCCACATAGTCAGATGAAATTCCTTTGCAACCTTAGGTAGTTATAGCGATTTTTTAAAAATGGGTTCTATATTTTGTTAGTCCAATCAATCCTTTATCTAAAAAAAGGTACATTCTTGTTTGTACATATTATTTTACAAAATGTGTAGAAGCTAAACCACTTCCTTTTGCTACTGAAAATGTTGTAGTTACATTTCTTTTAAAGGGTATTTTCACTCATTTTGGTGTCCTAAGGGAAATTGTAACAGATCAAGGTGCTCAGTTCACATCATAGTTGGTGCAGAAAATCATAGAGAAATACAAAATAAAGCACATAAAGTCTACTCCATACCATCCACAAGCCAATCGACAAGTGGAATCCACCAATAAGGTACTTGAAGAAATCCTGACCAAGACTATACATTTGCATAGAAGATATTGGGTAGAAAGACTTCTCGGGGCACCTTGGTCATAGCATACCACAAGGAGAAACGCTACTAGACATACACATTATGAGCTTGTCTATGGAAAGAAAGACTTTCTTCCAATTTAATTCCAGGTGGAGACTTACAAAACAACAAAAAAGTTGGGACTTGATCTATCTGAAGCTCAAAAGCAAATATTAGCACACTTGAATGAGATAGATGATATACGACAAGATGTTATTGACAACAAAGATCGAGATGGCATGATAAATTCATCAAAACCAAGAACTTCAAGGAAAGTGATTGGGCTCTTCTTTTTGCTCTAAATTCAAGGATTTTTAAGGAAAATTTCAAACTCACTGGCTTGGTCCCTATTAGATATATATTGTCTTTGATAATGGAGTAGTTAGAATCAAGGCTATTGATTAAGAAAATATTACCTTTCATGTTAATGGACATAGGTTAAATTTATATCATAATCTCTTAAAAAAAGAAGAATTTGTCAAATATTTGCAATCTAATTCTAATTTCAAGTTGATTGAAAAAGGAGATTTTTTCCTCATCCTCCAACTACATTGTAATATATATATATATATATATATATATATATATATATATATATATATATATATATATATATATATATATATATAAACCAATCAAAACCAATAACTTCAAGGAAAGTGATTTGGCTCTTCTTTTTGCTCTAAATTCAAGGATTTTTAAGGAAAATTTCAAACTCACTGGCTTGGTACCTATTAGATATATATTGTCTTTGATAATGGAGTAGTTAGAATCAAGGCTATTGATGAAGAAAATATTACCTTTCATGTTAATGGACATAGGTTAAATTTATATCATAATCTCTTAACAAAAGAAGAATTTGTCAAATATTTTCAATCCAATTCTAATTTCAAGTTGGTTGAAAAAGGAGATTTTTTCCTCATCCTCCAACTACATTGTAATATCTATATATATATATATATATATATATATATATATATATAAACCAACATTGTGAGCATATATATGTAGAAAATATTAATTAAAAACAATGAATTCTTAGCAGTTTGGATTTCCAAAATCCCTTGTCTTATATTTCCCCATTTCTTTTCTTCCCTTCTTCCTTTCATCTAATTTTCTCTAATAAAAATTTCCAGGTCTAATAAAGCTTTTTAGACCTGCTTTTTCCTTCAAGTATTCTAAAAAATCATGAACACCAACTAGGACCAACTACATCAACAACATCAGGGATTTCAAAATATTTTAAAGGAACAACTATAAATCTATGACATTCTACAGTAGATTACAAATTTTGCAACCAACATGAAATTTTCAGATACCTTGAATCTGTGGGATTGTCATTTTCTAAAAGTACTTCAAACCTACAAATGAGAAAAAATAATCAACATTAAAGGAATGTCTGATAAGGTATGCAATTAGAATGTTAGGTTATTTTTCGTTTAGAAACGATAAAATTGAGACTTATCAAATGATAATGATACACTTATTTCAATAAATGAGCAAATCATGACCTTAGAAAAGTATTATTCCATTACATATAATCATAACCCTGTCTTTCACATCAAGACCTCCCGATTCCATTTGAAAATCACTAAGATTCTAATAGTCCTATAAAAATGGATCTTCGAATCATGGTGAATTATTGACGGAAGATGTATAATTTCATAGGGAATCATCCACCACCTTAAGATAAACCTATTTTACTCTAAGCCATATGGAAACTTACCCCATCACTCATCCTCTAATTCCATTACTATCAAAGCCATTCACTATCCTCCTTTCATCCCTTTCATAAGATTTAATTTAAGATTGAAACTCCTCCTTCACCATAAGTTTCATTGTTAGATTTGAGCCCAATGGAATTAAATATCTTCAAGCATATCCATGGGTCAGAGATCAATTGTAGAAAGTAGGATGGCTTGATTTCCTTGAGAAATTTTATGGATATGAAGTGAAATTACAAAGGCATTTTCTTTGGCATTTAATGGAGTAGAGGTTGAAATTCGGGACATCAAGCTTATTGTTACAGATTCTAGGGGTAGATTTGTGATAGTTGTCAAAGAATGGAAAGATCCATACAGCCAAGCAAAATGCTTCTACAACCTCAAGTACTTATAGAGTGTTTTAAAAAATGGGCTCTATATTTTGTTGGTCCAATCAATCCTCCATCTAAGCCAAAAATGTACATTTTTGTTTGTACATATTATGTTACAAAATGGGTAGAAGCTAAACCACTTGCTTCCACTACTGAAAATGTTATAGTTACATTTCTTTTTAAGCATATCGTCACTTGTTTTGGTGTCCCAATGGAAATTGTAACAGATCAAGGTGCTTAGTTCACATCAAATTTGGTGTAGAAAATCATTGAGCAAAATAAAATCAAGCACACAAATTCTACTTCATACCATCCACAAGCTAATGGGAAAGCATAATCCGCCAACAAGGTACTTTAATCAATCCTAACCAATACTATACATTTACATAGAAGAGATTGGGAAGAAAGACTTTTGGGGGAACTTTGGGCATATCATACCACAAGGAGAAACACTACTGGACATACTCCATATGAGCTTATCAATGGAAAGCAAGTCCTACTTCCAATTCAATTCCAGGTGGAGACTTATAAAACAACAACAAAGTTGGGACTTGATCTATCTGAATCTAAAAAAAATTATTAACACAATTGAACGAGTTAGATGAGATCTGACAATATGTTATCCAAAGAGCCAACATAATCCAACAACAAATATCAAGATTACACGATAAATTCATAAAAAACAAGAACTTCAAACCAGGTGATTAGGCTCTTCTTTTTTACTCTAAATTCAAGGAATTTCAAGGAAAATTTCAAATTCAATAGCTTGGTCCCTACGAGAAAGATATTGTCTTTGATAATGGAGTAGTTATAATCAAGATGATTGAAGAATAAAATCTTAACTTTCTTGTTAATGGGCATAGATTAAAGTTATATCATAAGCCCTTAACAAAAGAAGAATTTTCCAAATAGTTATATCCAATTATGAAGTCAAGTTGGTTGAAAAAGGAGTTTTTTCTTCTCATCCTCCAACTACATTGTAATATATATATATATATATATATATATATATATATATATATATATATATATATATAGATATATATGATAGTAATAAGTATAGATATGAAAAACAACATTATTGGCATATCTATGCAGAAAATATTAACTAAAAACTAAGAATTCTTAGTATTTTAGATTTTCACAATCCCTTGTCTTATCTTGTCCCATCCCATTATATATATAACAGTAATAATAAGTATAGATATGAAAACCAACATTATTGGAATATCTATGTAGAAAATCTTAACTAAAAACCAAGAATTCTTCACAATTTAGATTTTCACAATCCCTTGTCATATCTTGTCCCATTTCTTTTCTTCCTTTCTTTATTTCCTCAAATATATTTTTTCAAGTCTAATAAAGCTTTTGAGACCTACTTTTTCCTTCAATTATTCTCATAAATCATCAGCACCATCTAGGACCAACTACAACAACAAGAGGGATTTTAAGAAATTTTAAAGGAACAACTACAAAATTTGTGACATTCTGTAGCAGATTACAAATTTTGTAGCCAATATGAAATTTTAAAATATCTTGAACCTATGCAATTGTCAAATTTCCAAAAGTACTTCAGATCTACAAAAGGTGAAAAAAGCATCAGCATTAAAGGTATGTGTGATAAAGTATGCAAGTAGAATGTTAGGTTATTTTTCATTTAGAAACAATAGACTTGAGACTTATCGAATGATAATGATACACTTCTTTCAATAAATGAGCAAATCATGACCTTAGAATATTCCTAGTCCATTAAATATAATCATAACCCTGTCTGTCACATCAAGACCTCTACATGCCATTCAAAAATCACTAAGATTTGAATAGTCCTATAAAATGGATATCTAAATTGGTGAATTATTGATGAAAGAGCTATAATTTCATATGGAATAATCCACCATCTTAAGAGCAACCTATTAATCTAATCCATCTGTCAACTTATCCCATCACTCATCCTCTTATTTCATTACTATCAACACCATTCACTATCCTCTTTTCATCCATATCATAAGATTTAATTCAAGATCAAAACTCCTCCTTAACCATGGGTGTCATCGTTAGATTTGATCCCAATGGAGTTACATTTATTTAAGCATATCCATGGGTCAGCGATCAATTTCAGAAAGTAGGTTGCCTTGATTTCTTTTAGAAATTTTATTGATATGAATTTGAGGGTACAATGGCATTTGCTCGGGCATTTAATGTATTAGAGGTTGAAATTAGGGACATAAATCTGATGATTAAATAGTCTATAATGGAAGAGGCAACAAGCTTACCGAGGAACAGAGAGAGTTGGTTCAAAATTAGAAAGATCAAAGAAAAGGAATGGATAGTCTTCCTCCAAAATCTTGGTATGGATAATTCATCTTCAGAAAAGGGATATGAATAATTACTTTGAAAACAAAATGGAGAAACCTTTTGCTAGTTATTCAGAAATTTTTTACTTGTGAAGGCCGATATGGCACAATGTTTTTCTATCATGCTCGACTATTGATGCACTTCATTAAAGGGAACGAGTTGAATTTACCATATTTCCTACTACGTGGTCTCAAGAAAATGGCCTCTAATGTACATCAAGACTTTAAAACCCTTGATAGTTCCATGTATCATCATGAATTAATCAAAATTCTTATTGAAGCTCATTTAAGGATAAGAGTGTATAACTAACAAAGTTTTCTAGTTCGATGTCATTTTATAGAGATTCCAGAAGAAGATGTAGTGATAAAAACTAGAAGAAGTCTGTGTGGGACAATTTTGAACCCTAACCCTGAGCCAACCAATGAAGAAGATGGTTTGACATTTAATGAGTTGGAAGCGATGGAAATCCTACGAGACTAGTATGAAGATAATACTCCCCTTAGTCATGTTTTGGAGAAAGTTAAACATAAAAATGAGAAACAAAATGTTAGAAGAAATAAACCTAGCTCAAACATCAAGCAATCAGAAGAAATTAAGGAGACAAATACATTGAGTAAGGAACAAAAGAAAGTTCAGAAACCAGGAAACAAGAGAAAATTTATATAGGTGGAGTGAAAACCAAAATTGTGAAGGTGCAAGCACATTTCTAAACTATCAATTGAATGACAAGGGCATCCAAAAAATGTCAATCTTGAAGAAGATGATGAGTATGAAGTAGAAACAATAATAGAGTCTCCATTCTATCAAGATCCAAATCCAACAAGGAAAAAACTTGAAATTGATCCTATTCAATAATATATTCATGACTACATTGAAACACTGGAAGAGAGGGCACAATACAAGGTAAATTCTCCTCTCCAAAATGAATATGAAGGCACTTTTAATGAAGAGGCCCTTTGACTCATGCCATTCCTAAAAAAGAACAAGGAATTGTAGATGACCTGAAACAAGATATACATGAGTTAGAATTATTAAATAGGCATCTCAAAGAATAAAATAAGGTAGTGAAAGTACAACATGAAATTTTGAGGGCTTGAGATGATAGTATGTTGTTAAAATTATGCCACTGGTATAAAAAAAATAAGATTCAATCTTAAGGACAAAAGCAAGATTCTTAGAAACAAATTCAGAAGATTACAGGGAAGGATCTTAATGAAAAATCGAACACTAGCACTCAATGTTAAAATTTGTATGGGATCCCCTATTTAGGATGTCTTAATCCAAGCTTTAGAAATCGTTTAGTAATTTTTTTTTTCCAATTTTGACATTTTGTTGCATGAGGACATGCAAAATCTTTGTTGTGGGGGAATGGCTATATCCTAAATTGTCCTCTTTTTGACACTATCTTTCCTTTGTCTCCATCTTTTCTATCATAATTGTGTTACATTTTCAAGCTATAATTTCACTCCATATATGCTCAAATACAATAAAATGCTTCAATCATTTGAAGTTTAAAGTCTCTAGTTTCTTTATGAAATTTAATCTAAACATTTCTATAGCTATCAAATTGCACTAATTATGTAGCTAATCAGAGATTCTACAGCTACATCCATGGTTGGACAAGTTCCAACGTGTTTGAAGGAGAACAAAGCATATAGGTAGATGAAAAATGGTGAAAAAATGGACATCCACCTATTATAACAATTTTTCAACTCACAGAGTTCGAGAAATCCAAGGGTCAGACAGGAAGTCAAATCTCGTTATAATACTCCAGTTTTGCATAGGATTTGAAGGCAGGTAATGGAATCATTAAGCGATGGTGGGATTGAACAAGAAAATTTTGGAATCAAATCTATAACATGGAAAATTTAAATTATAATAGAAATCATCTCATGATTTTCTCTTTTCGTAGCAAATCATGAGAAGCATGATTCCTATTTTAATTTTGTTATCTAGTTGTCAAAAACAAACTATATTCTCGATTTATGTCTCTTCAAACTATTATTCAAAAGGGGATTATAAAGAGATCTAGAGAGAGATAATAACCAATCCTTAAGTTCTATAATAATTTTTTCTATTGGAAAGGCTTTATGTTTTCATTAATACAAATACCTCTTTCCTGAAGTGTGGATGTGTGTTAGTCAATTTGGTTTGAATTCATAGTACCTTGCACTCAATGGGAGGGCCCCCTGGAGAGATGTAAGATAGTTTAGATGCTTTGTTTTTATTTCAATTAGTTACACTTGGATTTTTATTTCAATTAGTTACAATTGTAGCTAGTATATTTTGTTCATTTACTCACTATTGATTTTATTGCACACGATTGAGTGCTCTTTAAAATTGAAAACATCCAAAAATATTTTAATTGTTTTTTTCATTAAGATATTCCACTTAGTCTTAGATTTAGATGGTTGAATTGATTCAGATCTCCATTGCACACACTAGTAATCTATCACAAGTATAAATTTCATTTCTCTTTAATTCATGCAATAAGTTTGCTTTCTATCAATTGGGTTTTGGAAGTAGTTTGGATTATGTTGATATAATAGAATTTTAATTCATTGCAGTAGATCAAGATTTCATTTGAGCAATTATAATAGTATTTTCGATTTAACACAATCTAAATTGTTCATTCAATCCAATGCATAGTCTTTCCAATTTGGTGCAAGTAAAAATATTTAATTTCATACAATCTTGTTTTTAAAATCATAGTTTATCTTTTCACGTTTTGATAGAAAGAACATGTGCCTAAAGTTGAGATGAGTTGATCTTGATTTAATCCATTTTTGCAATTTTCTTTAATAAATACAAAAATGGCTTTGTCAATTTATAATAAAAAATGGAACTCCTAACATATATTGTGCACATGCACTTCATAAGTACACGAACCATTGTTGACAATTAATGAAGAAATTTAATCATCAATTAGATTTCTCAACATTTTGGTGCCATTTCCGGGGAAGTATATATAGGGTTTTATTTTGATTTTTATATTATATTACATACATTCATTTTCTAGATGCATAGATAAAAGCATATTAAAATAATTTAGAATGCGTGTACAGAGAACAAGATTTTAGGTGTATATTTATAAGTATAGCTAGAGGATATAGTTCAATACCAACATTACCTACCACCCCTACTAGACCATGTAGTGCTACACCATCCACCGACACTTGCATTCCATTTATAACAGGTAGACACATACTTCCTAAACTACATAGGTTTGAAATCCAATCAAGGGATTCACCAACCTCATCTATAAAAGCTATAGTTTAAGAACTTACATCCCTTACTAAAGGATTCATATTTCTCTCTTCAACAGGAGAACAACTCTTAGGATAGGATTTGGAAGTGCCTAGTGAAGAGGAGGAATTGTTTTTTGACATACCCCTAGTAGAAGAGCCAGAGGAAGAAGTAGACAATCCCATTGTTGAACCTTACATTAGCTCTGAAGAATCTACAATGGCAGGAGAAGGGGAAGGAGAAGTACATAATGGAGATGGTGGACCTAGGATTGGTATGGGAAGAGGTGGAAGAGGTGGAAGGGGTGGTAGAGGAGGTGGTAGAGGAGGTGATATGGGAGGTGGTAGAAGAGGTTGAGGTGATAGAGGTGGAGATGCAAATACTTTTAGATTCCCTATATTGGATGAAGATACCACAACTACCATGAAAAATATCTCACCTTCTATCCTTCCTAATTTTCATGGCTTAAGAACTGAGGATCCTAAAACATTTCTTTTTGAGTTTGAGGTACTATGTAGATCATATGATTATTTACTTGATACTCAAAAATTGAAATTGTTTCCAGCCACTCTAAAAGATGCAACTCTTAAATGGTTTATGGGCCTAGGAACACATTCTATTAGAACATGGGATGAAATGAAAAGGATATTCCTAGAAAAATACAAGGATTATTGTATGCACCACAACCTTAAGGATGAAGTATTTAAGATGGCTCAAATAGAGGAAGAAAAACTTGAAGAATTGGTGGAAAGATGTGCCTATAATATCACAAGGGCTAAGATGCACAATTTAGATGAGGAAACATTAAAAGATCGTTTTCTAAAAACTATAATGGATGAGTGGAATGATCTTCTCAATTTAATGGGAAAAGGAGATGTATCCCTGCTGTCATTTGATGAAATTCGTGAGTTATGAAAACATATTTCAAGAGGAAGGGAAAGATATGGTAATAATAAAAGAGATCCATTCCTATATAGAGTAAGAAAATATACATTCAAAACAATAAGTAGAGCATAATTAGGAAATTCGCTTTAAAATTTTAAAATAGATATCCACGGAAATCTTAGTGAACAAATAGGCACTCTGAAGATATAAAACTAGAAAAAAGCTGAGAATGTTGCATAATCTATCTTCTCTCCCAAGTGTATGAAAAAACATGCTCTATGATAATTTCCTCTTAATAGTGTTGAGATATGTGTCATATGTCTAGAAAACCATGATACCAAAGAATGTCCTTCAATATCTAGGCTTAGGGTTGTTTTCCAAGATGAAGCTCGAATAAGCCACACTGAATCACTTTGGTTTATAGATAAGAGACCTTGGTAGCCTCAACAAGTAGGTATGGCATAACGTCCCAATGCTCAATATCAATCATATACAAAACCTTGGAGCAATTGGAATGCACCTATGCCTTGGAAAACTTGGCCACCTCAACCAGAAAAAGCAACTTGGGTACAAGGTTGGCAAATTTTTTATGGTATAAATCCTCAGTATCCTCAATTCCAAGAGACATATCCTCAATACCAACTAAAATATTACCCCCCTAAAGCTTCAGAGCCTTCTCAACCATAATTTCAAACCCAATTGGTTAATCAACCACTTCCTCTTCCATATGCCCTATTTCCTCAAAATTATAATCAAATACCTCCTCAACCACTTCTGAATCCAAACAATAAAAATCCTGAACAACCCATTTACAATATTGAGGGTCAAAATTTTCAAGCCTGCATGATATCTCCTCTAGGTTTGAATGATGTCCAACTTAGATGTGGAAGGGTTTTGCAGAAAAAGTCACCACCAGTTGTCATCCAAGAATTTAAGGAGGATAAATTTCTTGAAAATGAGACACCTCTTGATCAAGAAAAGACTCCTCCAAAGGAAGATGTTCCTACTCAATTAGGTGACAACCAAATAAAATTAAATCCTACAACTCCTCTAGTAGATCAACCTTCTATTTCCATACAAAATCCTCCTTTTCTAGGAAGGTTTCAAATTGATAAGGGCATCATTTTACCAATTATGATATGCTAGATGAATTAAAAATTATTTGCATAAAAATTCCTTTACTTCAAGCTATAAATGAAATACCTATATTTGCAAATATAATAAAGGAGTTGTGCACTAAAAAATCAGGAAGGAAAACAAAAGATATATATATAAGATTCAATTGATAGGAAATATTGCAGATATTATGATGGGGAAACCAATAATTCAAAAATATTTAGTTCTAGGTACCCCTATTGTGAATATCCACATCAATGGTATTGAAATTCCAAACAATCTGATTTGTTTAGGAGCAACCATTAATAGCATGAGCAAGAAAACAATGGATCACTTAAAGCTTACAACCTTTAGTATACCCCAAATTTATTACAATTAGTAGATAGATTTGTTATCAAACTTGATGGTATATTACAAGATGTATCTGTGTCTCTAGATTCATGGGATTTTCTTATTGATTTCCTGATTTTAACTCCCAAGAATAATTTAGGAGGCCATCCATTGGTCCTTGGTAGACATTAGCTAACTAAAATTGATGCATTAATAAGTTGTATATCTGGTGATATGTACGTTTCTGATGCCATCTATACTAAGAAATTCACATTATATCCACCTACAAAAACAATGACTAAAGTAGAAAGTGAAACTTGGATTGATGATGATAATGAAGACTTTCAAAATTTTTATCCTATATTTACTCTTTCAAAAATTGATGAGGAGGATCAATTAATACATTTGATGAATAATAATTATCCTTCTTCATATTGTGAATAAGATAAAAGTTTTCAAGAAAAATGTAATATTGAATATTTATCAATTCGTCAATTTAAAGTAGTTTTACATTCTATGGAAAAGTTTGGCAATTCTTTAGTTGAAATATTTCCAGGTAAAACATTAAACATTAGTTGTAACTTGGAATATTTCTAAAAGAGACAATTAATAAATATACTACAAACACATTCTTATGCATATGCATGGGAATACACTGATATGAAGGGAATTGATCCAACACATGTATGCATCACATTTACATCCAAGAAAATGTTAAAACAATTAGACAAGCTCAAATAGGGATGAATCCCAATATGGGTGAAACTACTAAGGAGGAACTACAAAAATTGCTTAATGTCAATTTCATTTATCCAATATCAGAGAGTCAATGGGTCTCACATTTAGTAATTGTTCATAAGAATAATGGAAAATGGAGAGTGAGCATTGATTATATGGAATTGAATAAGGCTACTTTAAAGTATCACTTTCCATTAACTCTCATCGATCACGTCATAGACATTTTAGTAGGGAAGAAGTATTTTTCATTTTTATATGGTTTGAGTGGATATAACCAAATCCAATTGGCACCAGAAGATCAAGACAAAACCACTTTGACATGTACATGGGGTACATATGCTTATAGGGTACTTCATTTTGTATTATGTAATGCACTTGCAACATTTCAAAGACTAGTTCTCATAATTTTTTCTAACCTAATTCATGATTGTGTAGAACTTTACATGAATGATTTCACTATTTATGGAAACACTTTTGAAGAAGTTCTTGAAAAAATTAGAAAAAGTACTCATTAGATGCAAAGAAACAAATATTTGATTAATTCATGAGAATTGTTTTATGATTTTAATGAGGGAGTTTTTTTAGGGCACCATATTTCAAGGGATGGAATTAAGGTGGATGCATCTAAAGTAGAGGTAATTTCTAAAATTTCAATTCCCACATGTCAAAGAGATGTTAGAAAATTTCTTCATTTTACATTATACTACAGAAGATTCATAGAGAACTTCACAAAAATAGCTTCTCCACTCTTTAAACTTAACACAAAAGATTGTGAGTTTGTTTAGAATTGTGACTATCATAAAGCATTTGAATTATTGAAGTAGCAAAATACTGAAGCACCAACCTTAAGAGGACCTGATTGGTCTCTTCCTCTTCACATTTCAATTGATGTTTCAGATACAACTTTAGGAGTTGTACTCGGATAAAAATATCTAACACATTATGTTATTTATTACACAAGTAAAAATATGATTCCTACAAAGTTAAATTATGTAGTAACAGAAAATGAGTTTTCAGTTGTTATTCCTTCTATCAATAAATTTTGACATTATATTACTTGTTATGAAACTTGAATTCATACATATCATTCTTCTATTAGATATTTGATGAATAAACCAATTACTAATGGTAGAATAAATAGATGGTTCTATTAATACATGAATTCAATATTACCACTCTAGATAGATCTGGAAAGGAAAATACAGTTGTTGATTTCCTTTCTAGTACGCAAAATGATAATATTGATGCCCTTGTAAAGGAAAATTTTCCTGATGAATATTTTTTTGCAGTATCTACTAAATCTCCATGGTTTGCATATATTGCTAACTATTTAGCTACATGAAATTTTCCTCAACATTTATCAACCAAAGAAAGACAAAAATTTATAAATACCAACACTTATTCATGGATAGAAGGTGAATTGTAACATACTAGACTTGATGTAATTATCTGAAGATGTGTTCAAGAGGATGAAGTACCAAAGATATTGAAAGCCTATAATGATGGAACATATGGAGGACACTTTGGTGATAAAATAAACACATACAAAGGCCTTCTTTTGGGATGTTACTAGAATTCTCTTTTTAGATATGCTAAGGAATATGTCAAAAGATGTGATAGTTTTCAAAGAATGGGAAGATCCATACATCAGATGAAGTGCCTCTACAACCTTAGGTAGTTATAGAGCCTTTTGAAAAGTGGGCTCTATATTTTTTTGGTCCAATCAATCCTCCATCTAAACAAAAAAGGTACATTCTTGTTTGTATAGATTAGGTTACAAAATGGGTAGAAGCTAAACCACTTCCTTTTTCTATTAAAAATGTTATAGTTACATTTCTTTTTAAGGATATTTTCACTTGTTTTGGTGTTTCAAGGGAAATTGTAACAAATCAACGTGGTCAATTCACATCAAATTCGGTGAAGAAAATTGTAGAGAAATACAAAATCAATCATAGAAAGTATACTCCATACCATCCACAAGCCAATGGGCAAGTCAAATCCACCAATAAAGTACTTCAAGCAATCCTGACCAAGACTATACATTTTCATAGAAGAGATTGGGAAGAAAGACTTCCGAGGGAACTTTGGGCATACCATACCATAAGGAGAAACACTACTAGACATACTCCATATGAGCTTGTCTATGGAAGGAAATCCTTGCTTCCAATTGAATTCCAGGTCGAGACTTATAAAATAGCAGAAAAGTTGGGACTTGATCTATTTGAATCTCAAACAAAAATATTAGCATAATTTAATGAGCTAGATGTTATCCAACAAGATGTTATCTAAAGAACCAACAAAATCTAGCAACAAGGATCGAGATGGCATGATAAATTCATCAAAACCAATAACTTCAAGCGAGGTGATTGGGATATTCTTATTAACGGGCATAGGTTAAAGTTATATCATAAGTTCTTAACAAGAGAATAATTTGTCAAATATTTGTAATTCAATTCTGACATCAATTTGGCTGAAAAATGAGATTTTTCTTGTCATCCTCCAACTACATTGTAATATATATATGAAAAAAAACATTGTTGGCATATCTATGCAAAACATCTTAACTGAAAACCAAGAATTATTGGTAGTTTAAACTTTCACAATCCCTTGTCTTCTCTTGTCCCATTTCTTTTCTTCCCTTATTTCTTTCCCCTAATAAAATTTTTCAAGTCTAGTAAACCTTTTGAGTCTTGATTTTTCCTTTAAGTATTCTTAGAAATCATCAACACGAACTAGGACCAACTACATCAACAATGAGAGGGATTCCAAGAAATTTTAAAGGAACGACTACAAAATATGCGACATTCTGTAGTAGATTACAAATTATGCATCCAATATGAAATTTTCAAATACCTTGAGCCTGTGGGATTGTCAAGCTTCCAAAAGTACTTCAGACCGACAAAAGGGAGAAAAGAATCAACATTAAAGGTATGTGTGATAAGGTATGAAATTAGAATGTTAGGTTATCTTTCATTTAGAAATGATATACATGAGACTTATCGAATGATAATGATACAATTATTTCAATAAATGAGTAAATAATGACCTTAGAACATTCCTAGTCCATTACATATAATCATAACCCTATCTGTCACATTAAGACCTCTCCATTCCTTTTGAAAATCACTAAAATTCTGAGGGTCCTATAAAAATGGATCTTTGAATCCTGGTAAAATATTGATTGAAGAGGTATAATTACATAGGGAATCATCCACTACCTTAAGAGCAACCTATTTTACTCTAATACATCTACCAACTTACCCTTCATTCATCCTCTAATTTTGTTACTATCAAAGCCATTCACTATCCTCCTTTCATCTTTGTCATAAGATACAATTCAAGATCAAAAATCCTCCTTCACCATGGGTATCATCGTTAGATTTGAGCCTTATGGAGTTAAATTTATTCAAGCATATCCACGGGTCATATTTCAATTGCATAAAGTATGTTGGCTTGATTTCTTTGAGAAATTTGATGGATGTGAAGTGGAGATTACAAAGGAATTTTCTCGGACATTTATTGGAGTAGAGGTTGAAATTGGGGACATCAAGTTAATCATTAAAGAGTCTATAATGGAAAAGGAAACAAGCTTATCGAGGAACAGAGAGAGTTGGTTCAAAATTCGAAAGATCAAAGTAAAAGAATGCCAAAACCCAGGTATGGATAATTCCATCTTCAAAAAGGGATACCAGTGACTGTATTGAAAACCAAATGGTGAAATATTTTGCTAGTCATCTAGAAATAAATATAGATGTATAATATTGAAAACAAGTGTTTTCATGGAATGATTGTGGAAATAAGTTGAAACATATACATTTGAGGGATTCCTTATTAGCCTAAGACAACAATAGGGGTTTCCACAACATAATGAATGTAAAACGATGTTATAAGCATTATGTCACAAAAGATGAATTGGAAGAGATTCATTAAAGGTTTTCTTAGTGAAGCATCTAGTTCAAATGAGGTATGAGAGGATGAGATCCTGATGTAACCACTGTGGGAACCCTAGATATTCCACGAAGTGCCCCATCATCTAAAGTATGAAACGAGAAACTGACATAACCACCATGAGAAATCTATAGAGTTCACAGAGTCTCTCGTTATCCATGAAATTTTTCCACACCATGTTCCAGAGAATCTAAAAGATTTAAAAATAGATATTCATTTAACACTTGCTAAAAATAATGGAAGGCTTAAATTTTTTCATGAAACATACCTTCTTGAAGTAACCTCTCCTTGAACCTTCTTCCAATGGAATCCTTATTTAACAATACTTCTTCCTCCTATCAAGCTTCCTGCAAAAGAAATTAGTATTATAGGTGGCTCTTACTACACCACAAAAGAGAATTCTAATTTAACTTAATTCATGCATCTATATGACCTAATGCAGGATAGCAAGGACATTGGTTACTAAAGGGTAGTCAAAAATTCCCTTTGGTCACTTCTACTCCTAGTATATTTCCTATTTAACCAAGGTAATGAGTCCTAATTCTTTTGAGTGCCTCTCTGACAACAACGCCAAAAATGAAGGTGTATTTCTATGTTATTTATTTTAATTAGGTTTTGCGATACATTGTGAATTTTATTTGTCATACCAAGGTCACTAAGCATGCGATGCACCTCATGCAATACACGCAAGAAAAGGACTCTTCCCATTTCATAAATGACCTATACTACAGAAAGGAAATCCTAATGTGACACAACGTCTGGGTGGAAGACATTTCTACAAGTTAGCCCTAAAGCACAACTACATGGTACCTCACACATCCAAAGTTAGGGAGTTTATCTATGTTTCACCGATGGAATTAAAGTTGGAAAATTCTTCACCACATAGAACCCATGACAACTACTAAAAAGGTCTGTAGTAGTTGGATTCCATGGGAATCACCACCTTAAACAAAAATAACTAAAAAGTTCATTGGAGAAAATTAAAGCACACTTTCTTGCAAAATTAAATAAAACATGTTATAACCAAAAGTAATTAATCAACACACTAATCACACATAAAAACTAGAAAAGTAATTAACACTAATGATTAAAAGTAAACAATAAAAACTATCACAAAAATATGTATAGAGGATAAACAATGTCGTTGCCTTGGCATGGACACCCTCCAAGTCTTCGGTCTGTGTGTCGAACTATAAAATTGTCAACACACACTTTAGTATATAACACAAGACATTCACGACCAAGTCTATATTAAACTGGAATGTAGAAATTGCTAAGGGTCACATCATGGCGAATTCACCATCTCTAAATAGAGAGTGTTTCCTTATGTATATAACATATGAAGGTATCTTTTCTGCCTAGAATTAGAAATAACAACATCTTATATTCATGGATGGTATGTTGTTGGTTACAAACTAAAATTTAGAGTGTTGTGCATGGAGGTTGCACTAACGCTCATGTGAAACCCCAAAATAGTAATGCTCTACCTCTAAAATAAATATTTTAATAATTGAAAGTAAAAATTTATGTTAAATGTTGTGCAAAATCATGTCGATCCATAAATTTCCATGTTGTACCCTTTCTCCATGACTAGGAAAGCAAACCGATAACTAAGCTATGGGGTTCCTCATGAATTCCTTCCATATACTAGCTGTTAAAACAATTTTTTCTTCAATTCTTGTTGGTGTAATAGTTCAATAATAGGAGAATCTATCTAATTATGTTGCATATGTTCTATTGAATGGGATTACTTGTGGCATATTTCACTAATTACACAACAATTCAAAACTCCTTAATTATGTGCATTAATTGCACCCAAGAGAATACTACTATTTCTCTATTTCACGTGTTGGATTTGTCTTGGCCACTATATGGGAGCACCATGTGTCAAATTCCATAATAATACACTACAGGCCCAATTTTGCAACAAATAGGTTGTTATAGTTTTTCATAGCAAACAATCATAATTTCATAACGAGCAATTTAGTAGCGAACTGTTACAGAAAATTTCACAATAGATTATTTTGAACATGAAAACCCTGTCACTGTAGCAACAGATTTTAAATCTGTGGCAAGAGAAGTCCAATGACCATGATTGAAGAATCTAGAACATTCGAACCTTTGAAGAAGAACCCTGTAACAACTTGTCAATGTGTGAGCCAATACTTCAAAAGTAAATACATAGTATAGTACTTCCCCTAATGTTAATTAGAAATTTAATGAAATACTAAGAAATATAAATGGAAGGCACTTTGAGAATAATTCTCAGAGACGAGAATTAAGATAGATACTGCATAATTACCGAGATAGATATTATCTTTGATAATGGAACAGTTAGAATCAAGACCGTTGATGAAGAAAATATTACCTTTCTTATTAATGGGCATAGTTTATATATATATATATATATATATATATATATATATAGATATATATATATATATATATATATATATATATATACACACACACACATATATATATATATATATATGAAAACCAAGAATTCTTGGTAGTTTAAACTTTCACAATCCCTTGTCTTATCTTGTCCCATTTCTTTTCTTCCCTTATTCCTTTCCCCTAATAATTTTTTTCAAGTCTAATAAATAGTTTGAGACCTGATTTTTCCTTTAAGTATTCTCAGAAATCATGAACACCAAATAGGACCAACTACATCAACAACATGAGGGATTCCAAGAAATTTTAAAGGAACGACTACAAAATATGTGACATTCTATAGTAGATTACAAATTATGCATCCAATATGAAATTTTCAAATACCCTTAACCTGTGGGATCGTCAAGTTTCCAAAAGTACTTCGGACCTACAAAAGAGAGAAAAGCATCAACATTAAAGGTATGTGTGATAAGGTGTGCAATTACAATGCTAGGTTATTTTTAGTTTAGAAATGATATACATGAGACTTATTGAATGATAATGATACACTTATTTCAATAAATGAGTAAATCATGACCTTAGAACATTCCTAGTCCATTAGATATAATCATAACCCTATCTATCACATTAAGACCTCTCCATTCCATTCGAAAATCACTAAGATTTGAAGGGTCCTATAAAAATTGAACTTCGAATCCTAGTGAATTATTGATGGAAGAGGTATAATTACATAGGGAATCATCCACCACCTTAAGAGAAACCTATTTTACTCTAATCCATCTGCCAACTTACCCCATCACTCATCCTCTAATTTTGTTACTATCAAATCCATTCAATATCCTCCTTTCATGCTTGTCATAAGATTCAATTCAGGATCAAAAATCCTCCTTCACCATGCATATCATCATTAGATTTGAGCCCTATGGAGTTAAATTTCTTCAATCATATCCATGGGTCAGATTTCAATTGCATAAAGTACATTAGCTTGATTTCTTTGAGAAATTTGATGGATATGAAGTGGAGGTTACAAAGGAATTTAATCTGGAATGTAATGGAGTAGAGGTTGAAATTGGGGACATCAAGCTAATCATTACAGAGTCTATGATGGAAAAGGAAACAAGCTTACCTAGGAACAGAGAGAGTTGGTTCAAAATTAGAAATTTCAAAGAAAAAGAATGGATAGTCTTCCTCAAAAACCTAGGTATGGATCATTCCATCTTCAAAAAAGGGATACCAGTGAATGTATTAAAAACCAAATGGAGAAACATTTTTCTAGTCATTTAGAAATTTTGACTTGTGAAGAATGATATGGCACAATGTTTTTCTATCATGCTTGGCTATTTATGCACTTCATTGAAGGGAATGAGTTGAATTTACCATATTTCCTACTATGTAGTCTCATGAAAATAACCTCTAGTGTACAAAAATACTTTGAAAACCTTGACAATGCCCTGTATCATCATGCATTAATCAAAATTATTATTGAAGCTCATTTAAGGACTAAAGGGGATAACTGGAAAAATTTTCTAGTTTGAAATCATTTTATAGAGATTCCTAAAGAAGAGGTTTGATAAAAACTAGAATAATTTTGCATGGGACAATTCTAAATCCTAACCTTGAGCCAACCAATGAAAAAAAGGGTTTGAATGTTAATGAGTTAGAAGGGATGGAAATCCTACCAGACGAGTTTGAAGATAATACTCCCCTTCATCAACTTTTGGAGAAATTTAAATAGAAAAATGAAAAACAAAATGTTAGAAGAAAGAAAGCTAGCTCAAACATCAAGAAATCAGAAGTGGCTAAGGAGACAAAGACATTTAATAAGGAACAAAAGAAAGTGCGGAAACCAGGAAACAAGAGAAAAGTTGTGCGAGTGGAGTCATAACCAAAATTGCGAAGGAGTAAGAACATTTCTAAACTATAAATTAAATGACAAGGGCCTCTAGAAAATGTAAATCTTGAAGAAGAATATGAGGATGAAGCAGAAATAGTAGTAGAGACTCTATTTTATCAAGCTCCAAGTCCAACAAGGAAAATATCTGAAAGTGATCCTATTCAACTATGACTACTTTGAAACACTCGAACAGAGGGCATAACACAAGGTAAATTCTCCTCTCCAAAATGAATATGAGACACTTTTAATGAAAAGGTCCCTTTGATTGATGTCATTCCTAAAAAAGAACAAGGAATTGTAGATTCTCTGAACCAAGATATACAAGAGTTAGAATTATCAAACGGACATCTAAAAGAAGAAAATGAGGTAGTGAAAATACAACATGAAATTTTGAGGGCTCAAGATGATAGTATGTTGTTAAAATTATTCCACTGGTATAAGAAAAAAAATAAACTCAAGGCCAACAACAAGATTCTAAGAAACTAAGTTAGAAGATTACAAGGAAGGATCTTAATGAGAAATCCAAGACTAGCACTCAATGTTAAAATTCAGATGGGATCCACTAGTTTGGATGTCTTAATCAAATAAACATAATATTTTTCCAATTTTGAAGTTTTGTTGCATAAGGACATGAAAAATATTTGGTGTGGGGGGCGATCCTGAATTGTCCTCTTTTTGCCACTACCTTTCCTTTATCTCCATCTTTTATATGATAATTTTGTTACATTTTCAAGCTATAAATTCACTCTAAATATTCTCAAATATAATAAAATGTATCATTCATTTGAATTTTATAGTCTCTAGTTTATTGATGAAATTTAATCTAAAACATTTCTATAGCTACCGAATTGCGCTAATTTTGTAGCTAATCAGAGATTTTGTAGCCACGTCCATATTTAAATAGGTTTTAGCATGTTTTAAGGAGAACAAAGAATATAGGTAGATGAAAAATGGTGAACACATGGACATCCAACTATTACAACAATTTGGCAACTCACAGGGTTTGAGAAATCTGAGGGTCAAACCATAAGTCAACTATGGTTATAATACTCCAGTTTTGCATAGTATTTCAAGGGAGTTCTTGACATCATTAAGTGAGGGTTGCATTGAATGAGAAAATTTTGGAATCAAAGTTATAACATGGAAAATTGAAATCATAATCGAAATCATCCCATGATTTTTTCTTTTCGTAGCAAATCATGAGAAGCATGATTCCTATTTTAATTATGATACCTAGCTGTCAAAAACAATCTAGCTTTTTAGCTTATATCTGTTCAAACTGTTATTCAAAAGGGGATTATAAATATCCATGGAGAGAGATAATGACCAATCCTTAAGTTATATAATAATTTTTTCGATTGGGAAGACTCTATTTTTTCATTAATACAAATACTATGCTCCTAAAGTGTGGATGCATCCTTAGTCAATTTGGTTTGAATTCATTTTACCTTACACTCAACGGGAGGGCCCCCTAGAGAGTTGTAAAATAGTTTATATGCTTTGTTTTTATTTCAATTAGTTACACTTATATTTATTTCAATTAGTTACAGTTGCCACTAGTTTCTTTTTTTCATTTACTCACTGTTGATTTTATTGCACAGGATTGAGCTTTCCTTAAAAATCGAAAAAAACCAAAAATATTTCAATTGTTATTTTCATTAATATTTTCCACTTAGTGTCAGATTTAGATGTTTGAATTTATTCAGATATTCGTTGCACACACTAGTAATCTATCACATGTTGAAATTTCATTTCTCTTTAATTCATGTTATAAATTTGATTTCAATCAATTGGGTATTGGAACTAGTTTGGATTATGCTAATATAATGGAATTTTAATTTGTTGCAATATATCAAGATTTCATTTGAGCAATTAGATTAGTTATTTCAATTTGATGTAATTAGAATAATATTTTCTATTTAACACAATTAGCATAGTCTTTTTTATTTAACTCAATTAGAATAGTTCTTGTTGCAATTACAATAGTTATTTAACTCAATTTGGTGCAAGTAGAAAAAATTTAATTTTTGTCATTAATCTTGTTTTTGAAAGCATAGTTTATCTTTTCAAGTTTTGATAGAAATAACATGTGTGTAAAGTTGAGATGAGTTGATCTTGAGTTATTGCATTTTGCAATTTTATTTAATAGATAAAAAAATTGTTGTGTCAATTTATAATAAGAAATAAAACTCCTAGCATATATTGTGCACATGCACTTCATAAGTACATGAACATTGGTTGAAAATTAATGAAGTAATTTAATAATCAATTAGATTTCTCAACAAACACCATCAACCCTATCTTGACCTGTAAGCATAAACCTTTTAGAAATAATACTATAATTCAATTAGAGCCTCCTTTATAGAACCTTGGGAAACAAGTACCAAGAATGCTTAAGATTAGTGCAAGAATCAAAAATAATATTCTATTTCAAATAGGTATTTGAACATTTATTTTTTTATCTTGCAACAACACAAGCCCTATGGAATTATTTAAATGCACAACCAAGACATAAGAGATATTTACTCCTTCCTTGGTTTCTCAAGATCAAATACACTAGGTGTGTGTAAATAAATATGAATGTAGAATATTGAAAACAAGTGTTTGCATGGAATGATTGTGGAAATAAGTTGAAACATATACATTTGAGGGATTCTTTATTAGCCTAAGACAACAATAGGGGTTTCCACAACATAATGGATGTAGAACGATGTTATAACCATTATGTCACAAAAGATGAACTGGAAGTGGAATCATTAAAGGTTTGCTTACTGAAGCATCTAGTTCAAATGTGGTATGAGAGGATGAGATCCTGACATAACCACCGTGGGAACCCTAGAGATTCCACGAAGTGCCCCATCATCTAAAGTATGAAACGAGAAACTGACATAACCACCATGAGAACTCTAGAGAGTTC
>CM062818.1:709354184-709666684 GCA_031772625.1 Pinus tabuliformis | reverse complement strand
AGAATTTTGCGTTCATAGCCTTTTCTCCAAATAGTTTACTCAGATGCTCCCAAATTTCATTAGATGATTTTGCCAAATCAATCAAATGCATTTGAGTATCTGAAAGACCTAATCCAATTATAACCTTAGCCTTGTCTTCTCTCTTTTCCCATTCAATTAAAAGATTAGGATCAATAAGAGCTTTTTCGGTTCCTTTAACTATACTCCACAAACCCTTATTCATAAGGTGCATTTGAACTTTAACTTTCCATGTATGAAAATTGATGCCATTAAATTTCTCTAAAGGTAGAGAATCCATGTTACCTCTTTTGGACATGAATTTAATTCTTCTCTCACGCTACTATCGACACCTTAACTTTTATGCGCTGAAGACCAAAGACCAACTACCATAATTATAATATTTTAAAACTTTTTCACTAATCTCGTTACTATAATAATTCTCTATCAAAAAGTGCAACAATCATAAGACTCTTTGAACTTGATACACCATGCATCTACCATCCTTAGCATTTAACATCAATACCAACTTTATACTCTAACTATTTTACTATAAACATTAAAACCATTCCATTCATGTAGTAAATACCATGCTATGTTCAAGTTACCAACAAAAAAATTACTATGGCCATTATATAAATAAATAAACTAGCATAAAAATCAAGTTACCAAAATAACTTTATTTTTATTCAAAATTCCATTCATACTTCCGATAATATAATCCTTGAATAATTTTAACACAAACTAAGTTACAAGATCAAAGCGAGCAAAGTATATTATAAGACTTTGTAAAGGAATGGTCATATGACATAGTAGAATATTAAAAAGGGTTTCCAACTTTCCAAATATTAAAATCATCGGAAAAGTAAATTTAGAGGTTGATATTCATAAATTGTTTTAAATTTTAATTTATACCAGTAAAATATATATTAATTATTTTAATATTTAATATTTTTTTGATATTCGAGATTTGAGAATAAATTTATATATTATAATAAATTTATATTTTAATTAGAGATTATGTTATAAATCTAATTAAAATTAAAATTTTAAATTAAATTAAAATTCTTTTAAAAGTATAAAATTATATATAAAATATTTTTTTTTAAATGTATAAATTTATATATATATATTATATAGTTAGATTACAAAGTAGTAAGGAATAGTTCAAAATGTAGCCTTTGGAATAGTTTAATCGAAGCTGATCACATTACTAAGTATTATGTAAATTATAAAGGTTTAAATTTTCTTAATTAACTCATATATTATAAAAATTTATATAAACACCTAGAAATTATATTTGTAAAAATTCAAATTGACCTAATATCATACCGCTGTGAAATCAACCTAATTACTAATTTCTTTATACACACTAAAAACAAACTTAAAATAATTTCAAAATTTTAAAATATTATAATTTTTAAACCGAAAATAATATATATTTTTAATTTCAGGTTTAAATTTTCTTAATTAACTCATATATATTATAAGAATGTATATAAACACTTAAAAATTATATTTGTAAAAATTTGACCTAGTATCATAGCACTGTGAAATCAATCTAATTACTAAATTACACGTGAAAAAATTAAATCCCTCTCGACTCATGTCAAATCCATATTTAAGATAAATCTATACTAGTGATATACACTTCTATATAATAGCTCACCTATACATGTGAAATTTCACATGTGATTGTTAACCTTCCTCTTTCAATGAAATGGTTGCGTGTGACATTATACTTCATAACATTACAAGTACCAACCAACTCTATCGTAACATTTGAGAAAAAGACATTAGAAATACTTAGGAGGATCTTGTACTATAAATGATGAAACTAGTCCAAAGGCTTTGTACAACTATTAACACCAATTTTTATTCTACGAAAGCACATGGTTGCATGTGATAGTATGTACAACGGCAACCACCCTTGTCTCACATGGTTGCATGTGATAGTATGTACAACGGCAACCACCCCTGTCTCACATGGTGATATTGCGTACAAGGGCCACCACGATTCTCTGCAACGTGTGGAAATAAAATCTTTTGGTACGTTTGAAAATCTCCTAAGTGGACATAACATCAAAATATTCTTAAGCTTTAGTGGAAATCTTAAAATCATTTTATTCCCCAAACATAAAGGTGCATGTGATAAATTTGCATTAAGAAGGCATTGACACAAAGTGATTAAGGAGCGTTCAACTATTAACACCATTTTTGGGTTCTTTCCAATTTTCTGTGGTGGATCTTTTTACATAATTGTTTACTATCATGTTTAATAGTTTGTATAGGCCAACAAGTTGATAATTTTACTAATTATTTGGTCTAATTACATTGTTTATAATAAAATAATTTTATGTACTTTTATTGAGCAAAATTGGAAAATCGTTATTAATGGAGCAATCCAACTCCATTATTAATTCTTCCTACCTTTGCATGCGAGTAGTAATGAAGGACACATGGATGGATGATACCTTTGCATGCGAGTAGTAATGAAGGACACATGGATTGATGATATGAGTGGAATATTGAATATATTGAAACACAATGTCTATAGAAATATGGATTCTAAAGATCCAACTATGTAAATTCATAAATGAGTATGAAGGTCCCATGGAAATACATGCAACCATGATCATCCTTTGAATGGCATGGTCATTGGAAATGGTTGACCATATATGTAAGAAGGTGTTTGTACCTAGATACCTACATTGTGAAATGTGTGTTCCTAGTTAAGAATGACACTCCATTATTAATTCAATAATTCTTTGTACCGGTACATGCAAGTAGTTATGAATGACACATGGATGATATGAGTGGAATATTGAATTATATTTATAGAAATATGGATTCTAAAGATCCAACTTCTTGTTAAAATGTAGACTCATAAATGAGGGTCGCATAGAGATACATGCAACCATAATATTTTTTTTGAAAGATATGGTTATTGGAAAGGTTGACCATGTATTTAAGAAATTGTTCATATCTATATTTACATTGCATAATGTGTGTTCCTAGGTAGTTCAAATAACTATTCACATCTTTCAAAATTATTGTTTCTCCTAATAACTATTCACATTTTTCAAAGTTATTGTTTCTCCTAAGATGAGATATATAAATTTCTAAATTTCTAAATAATAAATCTCGTGATCATTGATGGCATGGATAAACATGAAATGGAAAGAAATACATAAACCAATGTTGTTTATCCTATAATGAGATATATAATATATAAATTTCTAAATAATAAATCTCGTGACCATTGATGGCATCGATAAATATGAAAATGGAAAACGATATATAAAAAAAATCTAGGTGTAGACTATTTTATAATTTTTTGCAAAAAATTATAAAGGATAAAATTTGATTAAAAGAAAATGTATACCTATGTAATGCAGTTAGATATTATTTTATGGTGTAGTCTAATATACAGATGAAATAACTTTTTTCACTGGAACTTTGTGAAGCAATGTAATGTAAAATTGTGATTTTTTATTATTTAAAATATATTTTTGAAAGCATAAATGGATTCAACACTCTGGAAAATTTTGAGGAAATCAAATTCTATAAATTAAATAACTGAATCTCAAGTTTTTAGAACTTTTTGTTGAATTTTAGTTAAAATTAACCACAAAAAATGCCCTGAAAAGGTCATTTTGTCTATTAGTTAGATTATGATTATATTATTGTTTTAATATAATATTATTTTTTCAAGAAGCCTTGTCCTACTTAAATATGTGCTTCAAGCTATCTATATGTATCATCTTTCTATTTTGGCGGCTCCTAAAACTATACTTAACTCCATCATTACCTCCTTTTGATTTTTATTTATGGAGAGGAGCACAATAGAGAAAAAAATGGGCGTTGGTGGCCTGGCAACACCTCTGCATTCCTAAGTTCACGAGGGGCCTAGGCTTACAGGACCTAAAAATTCTAAACAAATCCCTATGAGTGAAGATGTAGTGGTGATGGCTCCAAAGGGGAATAGATATTTGGAAACAAATATGGAACATAAAGTCCAAGCTCCTTCACTCTCAAGCCAAGAAGTTGCAAGAAGAGAGCTTCCCTACAAAATGCTCCATTTGGAATCTTGCTGAGAGTAACTGGGGGCTAATCCAAATGCATGCCTTTTGGGAGGTAAGAAATGGGAGCACAACCCATATTTGGTTGGAATATTGGTAACAACTACCTAAACTAAGTGATCGGAATGATATGATAGAGTTGTAGGTTTTTACCACAGAGAAAAGGTGTTATAAAGTTGTTTATTTATGGAGAGATAAGATAGAATAAAATCAATGGAGGCATTTGAAGTAACAGGAAGACTGGTTGAATCCTCCTCCTATGATCCAATGGAAAATCGTGGGTTAAGAACTAAAGAATCGAAAAATCGTCATTGATGAAAAACTTAACACTCTTTGATCGGGGTATCAGTAGAGAAACATGTTCTCCCTCGAGGAAGCCTATATATTGCTTTTCAATCATCATAATTTTCCTCAAGGGAACCTCTAGAAAAGAATATGGACCAATCAATTGTGGCCCAAGTTAGCTCAGTTTCTATGGATGTTGGGTAGAAGAAAGATTCTAATGTAGGATCACATCCAAAGGAAATAATTTCATGGCCCGTCCTACTACCCTATGTCAAAGAAACATGAAGAAACAATAGAGAATCTATTCAATACTTGCCAAATCTTTGATTCCATATGGAAAAAGGTCCTTGAGCTTTTTAGACACTCAGACAGATCACAACATAGTTTTATGGAGACCCTAGAACAATGGAAAACCAATATCTTTTCTAGCCTAGTTCTAAATAGAGCATGGTTGATTAATAATTGGATTTTTCATGTGGGTTGTATGAAAATAATGAAATAGAAGGGTCTTTATGGATAAGAAAAGTAATGAAGCTGGAGTCTAGCACATAATTAGACAGAGACTTAGGGAAACCATTCTAGCAGAGACCTAGTACCAAGATGATTGGAAGACTCAACCCCAGGAAGCAGTTAATCTAAGCACACTCAATCTATCTCCTTCTATGATATCACTCGCTTCACGGAATCCTCCTCCCATGCATAAATCAATGCCTATCTCCTATTTTCCTCCTCTAATGGGCTTTGTCAAACTTAATTTTAATGGAGCTTCGAAGTGAATCCCTGGTTTGGCTAGATATGGATGTTTGTTAAGAGATCGGGAGCATAAATTACTTTGTATTTATGCAACATATTGTGAAATTGCAAGTAATAATGAAGCGGAGTTCCTCACTTTAGAAAAGGGCATTAAATTGGAAATCTCAACGGGATGCTCCAAACTTCAAATTGGAGACTCATAATTGGTGATTTGAACTACTTAAAAACTAATTTAGAGTGCTTCAGTAGAAAAACTATCCAAGAGCTAGAGACTTATTAATTTGATCTCTTAAATTTGAATGTTTATTCTCACCATTAACTTTGTCACCACATCTCATGTTTGAATAAATGGAAACAAAGTGGCTAACCTTTTATCCAACCTTATATGCTCTTAGAGAAGAATAAGTATTGACACAGGCTGACCTCCTATTAATTAGGGGGACTGGCACAATAATTTGTATCATATTTTGGAAGCAAATAATTCTTAGCCAACAATGGGGATCGCTAATAAGGGACAAGGCCCCTCGATGGGTGTGTCATCTAGTTAATTTAAGGGCTTGGGGTTTGTACCTACCACCCCAAGGATACATGCGCATTCCATGATGAGGGTGGGGTGGCCACCCCCATGCAAACAAAATTGTTATTTTTAACTATTGGGAGTGGTCTGTAGAGTAGGACAAGAGTCCAAAGTCTTCAATGGGAGAGAGAAGTTGAGAAGAGTGAGAAGGATGTATTAAACCATACTATTCACCATGAGAGGCTAGTGCTACTTGCTTAGAGATCTTCCTTCGTCTTGAGAGTGGAGCAGGAGATTACCATAGTTTGGGTCACCCTGCATAACGTGGAGCATAGGAATTTATCATAGTGGTTGTGTGAAGCTTTGACATCAGGGGGGTTATTAATACACATTATTTTATTAGACTATGAGGGTCACAGGCTCTTCGCTACGCCTTCACCTCTTGGACTACAGAGTTCTCCTCCTACTCGAAATTTTGGGTATGCTGCAATTGTCTTACTTTGGGTAATTCTGAAATTCTCCAACTTCCCTCTGAAGTTTGATGTTTGCATTCAATTTTAGTTGTGGTGTTGGTTCAATTTCTTTCCTATTTTGATTTCGGTGTTTTATTATTGGTTTCTTTGTTAAAATATTTCTATTCTAGTGGCAATGCATCGTGGTTGCCTATTGTTGGGTAAAATTAATTGCTTAATAAATAAATAAAACAACTAATCACCTAGACATTAATTATCAACCCAAGGAGCGTATTTTTATTTTAAGGTAATCGGAAAAATATATGCATAACAATACCAACAGCTAACACTGGTTCTATATGATTGTGTTCTATACTATCAATCTCATCCAACAAGAAATAAAATGTAAGACTTGAATAACAAAACTAAAAATAAAAAAGAAGAAAGTAAATGACAAGAAAAACAATTATGCTAATCACACAAATTGAATCATTGCTAAATTAAATCACACATTGTTGAATTGGAAATTTAACTATTACATCCAACATAATTCAAATGCTAATCTAGAGCAACAAATAAAATGAAATCTAGAAGTTGCACGAAATAAAAAAATCTGGGAAATGCAACAACTTAACAAATTACTTGATTAAAATGGAAATTTACTTTAAAGAACAACGATTGAAATTCAATAAATAAGCACACAACTAAACTACTATAGATGTTCAAGGCAACGCCTCGTCCAAGGTAGTGGGCCCAACTACCCAAGACTCAGTTCCACCTTGAGAAATAACTCAGATCAGATTACAAATAACGGATGTAGAACTCAATGGATAAATTTCTTCATTAAAATATATGAGAGAAATAATTACAGCATAATGAAGCTCTTAGCTTTGCCTCAAATTCAACAATTGTTCATCCTCTCATCTCTCATCTCTTATCTCTTCTCCTACATCCTATCTAACAATCATCCATCTCCTATCTCCTAATTATCTCCCAATTATCCTCCTCTTCTCCTCTAATTCTCATCCTTCCTCCTCTCTTTAATCTCTGTTTTCATTTAAATACACAGAGAACAAAGGGAAGTTACAACAAATTTGATTACAAAATGATTTCCATTACAAATTTGGATTGTACAAAACAAATTGATCAGCAAGATCATATCTGAAAGATCTTTCCATCAACATTCAGCAGGAACAAGTCGAATTTAGTATTGCAACTGGAAGAATTTGGAAAATGGCCGCAACAACAAATCTGAGAAAATCGTCTTCGAAGAACCTTTCATTTCTCTCAATACAAACCAAATCTTGTAAAACTTCTCATCACAAAGCAAATTCGGCCCGTTCTAGACAAAACCCATGTTTTGGATTTGCTAGATTCTCCTTCATTTGTCCAAAACGTCCAATGAAAAATTGTCACGTCTTATTCCAACGAATTTCTGAGTTGGAATATTTAATTATGAGCTGGAGATCAAATTTGCAATCTGAAAAAGATCTTGGAGGCTAAAATCGTGAGTGATGTTACAAAAAATTCATTAATAAACCATCATTGGTAAAATCATGCATAATAATCATCAATTTATTAAAAATAAAGGAGAAAAAATAATATTTATCCATAAGAACATAAATAATTATAAAATGGAATTATATGATAAATTATAATAAATGACGTGATAAAGAAGGGTAGAAATGGATGAAATAGGCGTTAAAAAGTGATAATAATAATGACAAATTAGTAGCCCAATGTTGGGTCCCTATAATACTAGTGATTACCCCATTACTATTGTAGTTATACCCCTTATTAATATTGTTGTGCCCCTATTGCCCCCATATTGTTATTACTGTGCCCCATAGAATCCCTCTATTGTTATTTTTGTGGCTTTATATTATTATTGTTAGGTCGGCTGGGTTATATTGTGACTCCTTAGACTCCTATATATAGAAAGGAGGTTTTGTCATTTGAATCATCCAAGAATTGTTCATTTATGTAATGTAAAGGAGGTTGCCCCCTCGAAGAGGCTGAATTCTAAGGCGTTGATCTATCTTTTCTATCTTTTCTTGAGCTGGTTTCATAACATTTGGTATCAGAGCTTTGGATTCTAGGGTTTCGCTGCTCCAAACAGGTCATCGTGGAATTTTCGCTATAACTTTTTTTCTGTGACGTTTCAGAAGCTAAAAAAAAACCCATTTGAGAAGACATTGCGCTGAACCTTGGGTCCGAATTTCAGAGCTTTTTGCACTATATTTGCGGAGATATGATCTGAAGAAGTTTGTCTTTTTGCAGACTCCTGAATTACATTCCAAACAGGTGACCTGTGGAAAATCATCATAACTTTTTCTCTGAGCATCGGATTGAAATTTCGTAAGAAGGTACAGAAAGAGGATGGACTGTAGTTTCTTGTATATATTTTTCAGAGCCAAAGGACAAAACAGTGACTCGTGGCACGTCGTACAAGTTCGCTCTACTGAACTAGTCTATAATCAGGTCACTGTGGGAGATTTCGCATAACTCTTCCTTGGAGAATCCAATTTGGATCAGACTGGTGGCATTGGAAAGAGGACACAAAGGGCTACTACAGGTTGCAATTTCAGAACTGGATGATCTGAAAGTACAGAGATACATCAGAGGCAATATCGAGCTCCTACAAAGTGAAAAAAAGGTGTGTAGATTCTTTTAAATTTTTGCTTAAGCTTGGTTTGAAAATTTATTTTGAAGGAATTCAAAGGGCATAGTAGAGAATTATTATCGGTAACTGATGCCCCGAGGAAAGAAAATGCAAACACCTAGTAAGGAACCTGAAAGCTCTAGCATGACTCATGAAGAAGAGGAAGAAATGCTACATGATATATCAAAATTACAAGAACAAGTGCAACAAATGTCACTTGCACAAAAAGCAACAGAATCTAAGATGGATGGTTTAAGGAAAGATGTAGAAGCTAAGATGGATGGTTTAAAGAAAGGTGTAGAAGCTAAGATGGATTGTTTAAAGAAAGGCGTAGAAGCTAAGATGGATGGCATGGAAGCTAAGGTGAATGGCATGGACGCTAAAATTGATGGCATGGATGATAAGATGGAAGAATTGAAGATAAATATGAATCAGTTGCTACAAGAAATGGTCACTAATGGTGAAAGGGTACTAAAGGAAACTCATGATGAGAACAAAAGAAATGTTAATCATGATTCCATAGACTCTAATGTTGGATCGAAGACTCACCATATTCCAAAAATCGATATGAGGAAGTTTGATGGCAAGGATCCCGCCACATGGATATTACAGATGGAGCAATTTTTCGATCTCAATAATGTGCAAAACACACAAAAGGTACGTATGGCAACTTTATATTTGGAACCAAATCAGTTTGTATGGTATCAATGGCTTTGCTCTCGTAAACAATTTATCACTTGGGCAATTTTTACGGAAGAATTGATAGCACATTATGAGGATACAAAAAGCAACACTTTTTTTAGCCAATTGATAAGTCTCAAACAAAAGGGTTCAATAATGGAGCACATTGAGGAGTTCCAAAAATTGAACATAAGGGTAAAAGATATTCCAGAGGAGCATAGGATTGATGTGTTCATAGGGTCTTTAAAGGATAATATCCAACATGATGTTCGCCTTTGGGAACCTGATTCATTAGAGAAGGCATTCAGGTTAGCAAGAAAAATGGAAAGCAAAATTATGGCAACCAGGAAGCATACCACTCACAACTATAAAGACGGAAGTGTTGTTGCCCCTAGTCTTCCACAACCTATAAGGTTGACACCACAACAATTGGAAGAAAAAAGAGCAAAAGGGCTTTGTTACAGTTGTGATAGCAAATACACTAAAGGTCATAAGTGTGCTGAGAAGAAATTATTCTACATAGATTGTGAAGAGGAAGAAGAAAAGGAGCAAGAAAGGTCAAAAGAAGAGGATATACTCCAGGAACAAAGCCTAGATGAAGAACAAATAAATCCGACCATATCTTGTAATGCATTGGCGGAATTACCACTCCTCAAACCATCAAGATAGAAGGACAAATCAAGAAGAAAAAGGTAATAGTGTTGATTGATTCAGGAAGCACCCACAATTTTATTCATTGTAAGGTAGCAAAAGAATTGAATTGCTTCCTATATCCAGCACCAGAGTGTCAAGTGATGATTGCAAATGGAGGAACAATAAATTGCTCTGGAAAGTGCCATAATATCAAGCTATCCATGGGAGAATATGTATTGACTAGCCCAATGCTTTCCATTCCAATGGGAGGTGCTGATGTTGTACTAGGAGTCCAATGGCTACAATCCTTGGGTACAATAGCTTTTAATTTTCAAGAACTTTTCATCAAATTTTCTACGGAAGGAAAGGAAGTTGAATTAAGGGGTATTGCAGGGAAACCAGGAAAGATAATCAGCTCTAATGGTATGACAAAGCTTCTAAAAAAGGAGCAAAGAGGTGTAATTGCACAATTATGTTCGCTAGATGTTTCCACATTGGAATCATCTATTTCTCCAGATCTCCAAAAAGTCCTGGACAATCATTCCAAGGTATTTGAGACTCCCAAAGGTCTCCCACCTATGCGTGATCATGATCATGCTATTCATCTGATTCCAGGAAGTGTTCCTCCAAACATCAGGCCGTACAGATATCCCTATGTCCAAAAGAGTGAAATTGAACGTATGGTTGCAGAAATGCTAGAGGCTGGTATAATTCAACCGAGTCAAAGTTCTTTCTCTGCTCCAGTAGTATTGGTGCACAAGAAGGATGGATCATGGCGCATGTGTCCGGATTATAGGGAGCTCAACAAGCTCACTATTAAAGATAAGTTCCCCATTCCTGTCATTGATGAATTACTGGATGAATTGCATGGATCAATTTACTTCACCAAGTTGGATCTTCGTTCAGGATATCATCAAATCAGAATGAAGACTGAAGACATTCCGAAAACAGCATTTAGAACTCATGAGGGTCATTATGAATTTTTGGTCATGCCTTTTGGCCTTACCAATGCACCTTCAACATTTCAAGGTTTGATGAATTCAATTTTCAAACCATTCCTTAGAAAATTTGTGTTAGTATTTTTTGATGATATACTAATCTACAGCAAGTCTTGGAAGGATCATGTTGAACATGTTGACAGGGTGCTACAACTATTGGAGGAGAAACAATTATATGCAAAAAGATCCAAATGTTTCTTTGGAGTCCAGGAGGTGGAATATCTGGGTCATATTGTATCTCATGAAGGAGTTAAGGTAGACCCTAGCAAAATTAAAGCCATTAAGGAATGGAAAATCCCCACATCCATAAAGCATCTGCGAGGATTTCTCGGGTTGACAGGGTATTATCGCAAGTTTGTTAAGAATTATGGGAGAATAGCAGCACCTCTAACAACATTATTGAAGAAAGATGCATTTTCATGGACTCCGGAAGCAACAAAGGCCTTTGAACATCTTAAAGAGGCAATGTGCCAAGCACCGGTCTTAGCTACACCGGACTTCACAAAAACCTTTATTGTGGAATGTGATGCTTCAGGAAATGGAATTGGTGTTGTTCTAATGCAAGATGAAAGACCCATTGCTTTTGAAAGTCGTCCAATCAAGGGAAAGTTTTTAAGCAAAGCTATTTATGAGAAGGAAATGTTGGCAATACTCCATGCACTTAAGAAATGGCGACCCTACCTAATGGGAAGACACTTCAAGGTAAAAACGGATCATGATAGCCTTAAATACTTTTTAGAACAAAGATTATCCTCTGAAGAGCAACAAAAGTGGGTCACAAAGATGTTGGGTTATGACTTTGAAATCATCTACAAAAAAGGGAAGCAAAATGTGGTGGCAGATGCACTCTCAAGAAAGGATGAGGATGTGGAAGCATTGTTGTGCGCCATTTCTATTATCCAACCAGATTGGATAAACGAAGCAAGGGAGGAATGGAAGAATGACGAAGAAGTGTGGGCACTTATTCGAAAGTTACAACAAGATTCCAGTACGTCTGATACATTTAGCTGGAAAAATGATTCGTTATGGTACAAAGATCGCTTATACCTCTGTAAGAATTCCCAGCTAAAACAAAAGATTCTTATGGAATTGCACACTTCTCCCTTAGGAGGGCACTCAGGATTTTTAAAAACTTACCACAGGGTTAAGAAGGAATTTTTTTGGGATGGCCTTAAATCAGATATTCAAAAGTTTGTGGCGGAATGTTTGGTTTGCCAACAAAATAAAGTTGAAACAATTAAGACACCGGGTCTATTACAACCTTTATCCATTCCAAGCCAACGTTGGGAGGAGGTTTCAATGGATTTTATCACAGGTTTACCCAAGTCTGAGGGAAAGAGTGTCATCATGGTGGTAGTTGACAGACTTACCAAGTATGCACACTTTTGTGCATTATCACATCCATTTAAAGCCAGTACAGTTTCTACTGCATTTATGGAAACAATTCAAAAGCTACATGGAAACCCAAAGATTATTGTAAGTGACAGAGATCCCATTTTCACTGGAAATTTTTGGACAGAATTATTTTCTTGTCTTGGTACTCAGTTAGCTCATAGCTCATCTTATCATCCTCAATCTGATGGGCAAACTGAGATAGTAAACAAATGTTTGGAAGGATATCTTCGTTGCTTTGTATCTGATAAACAGACACAATGGGTCAAATGGTTGCCTCTGGCTGAATGGTGGTATAACACTTCCTTCCATACAGCAACAAAAATGACCCCATTTATGGCACTTTATGGGTATCAACCACCATCCATCACATCATATTTAAGAGAAAATTCTAAGGTTCAGGCAGTGGAACATCACATCGAACATCAACAACAAGTCCTCCAACTCTTAAAGGATAACCTCGTGTTGGCACAGAATAGAATGAAACAACAGGCAGATCAACATCGCAGTGAAAGAAGTTTTGATGTAGGTGATTGGGTATTCCTACGGCTACAACCATATAAGCAAATGTCCCTCAAGCAAGCTAAGAAGGATAATAAATTATCACCAAAGTATTATGGTCCGTACAAGGTGTTGCAAAATATTGGTACTATGGCATACAAATTGGAGCTTCCTGCAGCTTCTCGATTGCACCCAGTTTTCCATGTTTCATGTTTAAAGAAGGTTATAGGTGACAAGCTCCCAGTTCAAACAATATTGCCAGAACTTGACGAGGAAGGAAAAATTATATTGGAACCAGAAGCAGTCACAGAAACAAGAACTCGACAGCTACGAAATCGATCAATTTCGGAGTATCTTATCAAGTGGAAGAACTTATCCGCTGAAGATTCCACATGGGAGGATGAGAATTTTATACAGAAGTATCCAGAACTACTCAAGCGTTGAGGACAACACTTTTTTGAAGGAGAGGGGCATGTTGGGTCCCTATAATATTAGTGATTACCCCATTACTATTGTAGTTATACCCCTTATTAATATTGTTGTGCCCCTATTGCCCCCATATTGTTATTACTGTGCCCCATAGAATCCCTCTATTGTTATTTTTGTGGCTTTATATTATTATTGTTAGGTTGGATGGGTTATATTGTGACTCCTTAGACTCCTATATATAGAAAGGAGGTTTTGTCATTTGAATCATCCAAGAATTGTTCATTTATGTAATGTAAAGTAGGTTGCCCCCTCGAAGAGGTTGAATTCTAAGGCGTTGATCTACCTTTTCTATCTTTTCTTGAGCTGGTTTCATAACACCCAACATACCCCCAAACTAAATACGTTGCATGTCCTTATGCAACCCAAAGCCTCTGTATTAACCAAGCTATAAAAAATATTCATCCCAAGTCATGAAATTGATGGAACAAATGAGTTCTTACTCAAATAATGAATATTTAATTTTAGCAATGTTGATGAAGGCGTACCAATTTTCACATTGACTTTCAACCATATGTATATGAAGTTGTAGCAAAATATGATATAAGTAATGACAAACTTCATTAACCATGTTCTCAAAAACTACAAACCAGATTTTGGTGAAATTTTGCAACCAGATTTCTATTATATTAATGCTTCTATAATCCAAAAATCAGATCATTTTGACGTACGGATCATGATACATAAGCAAAATGGTTGTAGGTGACAGTGCATGATTTCTGAAATTTTATGAATTAATTTAATTTGAAATTTCTGGGTTTGTGTATTTTAATGATACCTCTTTGCTATCCAAAAATCAAAAGAATTCAATTCGTAGTTTTAAAGATATACATAAATCAATTTTTGCATTGTATAAAAATGAAATTGTATGCCTTAAATGAGAAAGAAAATAGAAAACATCCATCATGTGTAGCAATTCTTCCCCCAAACTGGAGAACTAGCATTCCCTCATGCAGTGCTAGAAAACAAATTGAGGTGGTTGCTACAATCGTTGTTGAAATCTATGCTTGGCGTAAAACAACATGGAATAAGAGAGGTTTTGAGAATGAATAAGGAGATCGATGGATGATGGCATGGTCATAATAAATAAATGAATGAAAGTAACATTCCCCCAAACTGAAAGTGTCTATGTCTTCGAGAAATGGGAAGTGGTAAAGATGTGGAATGAATTATGATAAATAATACTCAATGGATTTTCATGAAATTCTCTTAAACTTTTAATAAATCAGAAATTTATGCTATTTTACCTCAAGTTTTACCTCCGAAAAAATATGGAATGACATGTATGAACTGACATTTGTTGAAGCTAATGTAGGTTGAGCTGATGTTGAAAGTGATGCAAAAGTTGGAACCCATGCAAGCACATCCTGTCAAACAATTGTTCGTGTTCGCGAGTTGCGTGAGCCGCTTCTGTTAGTTGCAATAGTGTGGGCTTGCTGCGAATAGAGTTGCCCCCCATACTCGTTGTTCTCCTGTAAACAATTCACTATTTCGCATGCAATTTTCTTGAATCCACAGTTTTAGATTTGAACAACAATAGATAAGTCACATGCAAAAATTTCAATCAGAAAAAAACTTTTGTATAAATGAAATAATAATATTTTCTCAAATCAGCAAGTTATGGCGGAGTTTGGTAATTATTACACATGTTATCCCATAATGCATATCTTCCCCCCTCCAATTAGAAAAGGGCGTCCATGGCTATAAAGCATAGAAAAAAGGGAAAGGACATTGAGGATTCATAAATGCAGCAGGAAAATCAATAAAAGTGGTGTAAATATGGCAAAAGCAATCAGAGCAGTATAGGTCAAAAGAGTTGAAATTCCCATAAAATAAAACAGAGATTAGATCATTATGTAAATAGATATTTGCCTTAGGTGGAAAAATATGACGAAAGCATGACCAGCGATAAATGATAATGACTGCCGGTAAAGTGATTGGACAATAATGATATAACGCATATATGATATAGTTTACCATGCATGTTGGCTAATTGAATTAGAAATGTTGTTCAAATGGAAAATTCTCCTTTAGAAATAAATCCATAGGTGGTAATAGGGTAGAAAGTATTTGGCAGTGTAACATAGTACTTCTATACCACAAGCAGAGCAACTGCTACCAACAGGCATTCATAGCCTCGACAGGGTTTCTTTTTAATCCCAAAAATGAGCCAGAGTCCTCCATTTAGTATTTAGATGGTCTTCTGTTTTTTATTGCTATAAAAAAAACACTATGCTGGCATGATAACCAGATAATCATAGTTCCATTCACTAGGATATAGCAAAGTGATTAGGTTGGCTTGTGATGAGACTCCCTGTCCTTCTGACAGTTTTAACTATCAAGAAGGTCATTACCTTGTTTTGGTGGTCATTACACCCTTATGATCATGGTAGGCTGCCTCGTGATGAGACTCCCTATCCTCTTTAAAACAATGCTTGTTATATTTTCATATTTTTATATTTTAATGCTTTTATTGTAAAGAGAGGGAGGCTCATTTACTCCTTAAGAGTTAGGGATGGCGTAAGAAGTAAAAAAAATGCCAATGAAAGTTATGCTTTCCCCCCCATATCATCATATCAAAGGGATTTATCCATTTGAAAGTGTAAAAGATAAACTAGCATGGTATTATAATAATAAATCATTTTATGATGTATCCAAAGAGAATATATTCAACCAATCATTATATAGGTGCACCATGTCAGCTTCGGAATAAAGATGACCATCAAAAGGTTTTATAAGTCATAATGGTATTAATATTACTGTTTTTCTTTATCTTAGGCACAAATCCAACCAGATGGTTTTTTTATTCAAAACATAAAAGAGAAATAAAAATGAAAAAATGACTAGCGATGAAACAGTAAAGAGAAATTACAATTATTCCTAAAAAAACACAAAAAGTGTTGTTCAATTGATTGAACAATAATCGTTCAATCAATTGAATAACAAAATCGAAAAGAAAAACACGTAAAGGTGTTTTTCAATTGATTGAACAACAATCATTCAATCGTTTGAAGAACGTAAGTCAAAATACACAAAAGTGTTGTTCAATCAATTAAATAGCAATAGTTCAATTGTTTGAACAACAAAAATAAAACACGCAAAAGTGTTGTTTAATTGATTGAACAACAATTGTTCAATCGATTGAATACAATTGTTCAATCGTTTGAACAACAAAAGTCAAAAACGCAAAAGTTTTGTTCAATCGATTGAGCAACAATCGCTCAATCATTTGAACAACAAAAATAAAACACGCAAAACTGATATTCAATCGATTGAACAACAATCGTTCTCGTTCAATCATTTGAACAGCAAAAATAAAACATGCAAAATTGTTGCTCAATCAATTGAACATCAATCATTTAATCATTTGAACAACAAAATAAAACACACAAAAGTGTTGTTCAATCGATTGAACAACAATTGTTCAATCGTTTGAATAGTAAAAATAAAACATGCAAAAGTGTTGTTTAATCGATTGAATAACAACCATTCAATCGCTTGAACAGCAAAAATAAAACACGCAAAAGTGTTGTTCAATCAATTGACCAACAATCATTCAATCGTTTGAACAACAAAAATAAAACACGCAGAAGCGTTGTTTAATCGATTGAACAATAATCGTTTGAACAGCAAAAATAAAACACACATCAGTGTTGTTCAATCCATTGAACAACAATCATTCAATCGTTTGAATAACAAAAATAAAACATGCAAAAGTGTCGTTCAATCGATTAAACAACAATCGTTCAATCATTTAAACAACAAAAATAAAACACGCAAAAGTGTTGTTAAATCAATTGAACAACAATCGTTCAATCGTTTAGACAGCAAAAATAAAACATGCAAAAGTGTCGTTCAATCGATTGAACAACAATCGTTCAATCGATTGAACAACAATCGTTCAATCGTTTGAATAACAAAAGTTAAAAGTGAAAAAGTGTTGTTTAATCGATTAAACAACAATCATTCAATCGTTTAAACAACAAAAGTCAAAAAGTGTTGTTTAATCGATTGAAAAGCAATCGTTCAATTGTTTGAATAGAAAAAATAAAAATTAAAAAAACTCAAAAGTGTTGTTCAATTGATTGAACAATAATCATTCAATCGTTTGAACAACAAAATTGAAAATAAAAACACGCAAAAGTGATATTCAATTGATTGAAAAATAATCGTTTGAATAACAAAAGTCAAAAAATGCAAAAGTGTTGTTCAATCGATTGAACAGCAATCGTTCAAAGAATTGAACAGCAAACACGCAAAAAGTGTTGTTCAATTGAATGAACAACAATTGTTCAATCGATTAAACAACAACACACACAAAAATAAGTGTTGTTCAATTGATTAAACAACAATCGTTCAATTGATTGAAAAACAATCGTTCAATCGATTGAACAACAACACACACAAAAAATAAGTGTTGTTTGATCGCCAACGGAGTGGAAACTACAACTTTGAAGGAAGCAACACCTGAAACACAAAAACATAAGAGAAATCAGAAAATAAACAACACTTCATTTAAAAAAAGTAAATTAATTAATTAATTAAGCTACAACAACTATGATGTTATTTTCTAAAGGAATATCAATCTGTCAATGGAAAAAAATGATCTCTTGGAAAAATGTTTTGACAGTAGTGACACGAATCTTCAAATGGAAATCAATTCTCCATTTCTTCTATTATGAATCTGTTAAGTAATGAATTAACATTTCTTTCAAGAATCGCTCGTTCATAAATTGGCTTTCTTTATTCTCTTAGAACCTGCAAAAAAATGTGTGTCTATCTGCAATAAAACATTAAATCATGGAGAAAGAGAGGTAATCGGGTTCCCCTAATCCAAGAAGTATGCAAAAAAAATAGCAAGTAGTTACTTTATAAAACAAATCCACAAAAAAAATAAAAAAATGTAAAATTAATTTATTATCTGCGGGAGAGCAATGGCCAATCATGCTAACCTGCAGTGTTTTAATCATAACTTCTTTTCTTTTCGTCTGATTTGAGTGATTACAAAGCCAAATGAAAGTTAATTCAGAGGGATATCGTCAGTAGAAACATGTTTTAAAAATTCCATGAGATGATATGTCAATTTTACTTAGAAAAACCTGCATAACGGAGTCATTTTCCCAGCTTAGACAAACATTTGATATTGTAAGCATAACTTCTTCGTTTGATGACGAATTGCGCTGATTAAAATTGGAAATGAAAGTAGATTTATTTATTTATCTCCAATATAAATGGGTTTTGAATACAAGAATAATTGATGATTCAAATATGCAAGTGAACAGCAAGAAAAACAGAGTTTTAAGAGTGTTGATTTACAATAGACAGTCAGTATTTGGGTCATAACTTTCTCATACGATATCGAAATCGAGTGATTCAAATTTCCTTGTAAACTAGATTCATAGGGGAATATACCATAGAAACAGGTTTTAAAAATATAGTCATTTAGGCCTCCAAAAACTAACTATCCCAACTCTATTCCTGAGTTGCCTACTAGATACCCTGTCAATGTTTTGGTTATAACGTTTTCGTTTCAAATCCAAATGGATTGATTAAAATTGGGTTGGAAAGTAGACATAAAGGGCTACTTAGTATAGAAATAGTTTTTAAAAAATTCTCTTTTGGTCCCTCAAAACATGACTGTCCCGACTATGTTTTCAGAACTTTCATCAAGCCCGCAAGCCAAAAAATATGATATTCAAGCAATTTTTCCAAATTGGTGATAAAAATGAATATGAATGTTTGTATAAATGATATTTCCAATATAATACATCTACATACACAAATAAATTAAAAAATTTATCACCGATGTTGATTTCCACAGCGTGTTGCAACAAAAACAACTATTTTTACATTTAAAAATGTATTTATTTATGTCCTTATTTATTTTATTTTCTACACTAACATACTATGCTTTGAAAAATGAATATGCTTATGTATATGAGTACTTCCAGTGGAGCCATTTTCGAAATAAGGCCTCAAGTATGTACATACCCAAATTTGAAAAATATATGCTAATAAATAGTAGGGTATGTGAAGCCAACTTCCCTTGAAAAGATGGTGTCAAAAATTGTTGAAGTCTGGAGTGATGCTGCAAACAAATGATGGATTTAAACCAATCTTCAATATATCCTTTACTTTCTTGATTTCCCATAGCCGTCATATCATGAAGTTCTTGAGTTTCTAAAACGGCTTGTTGATGCAGACTAGAAGAAACCTCATTTTCTTCCATAACTTCTACAAGTTTTGGATTTGAAACATTCCCAACATCAATATAAGTTTTCTATAATGGTGCATGTGAGATAGAATGGGTGGAAAGGGTAGGTAAATTTTTCAGTTCAATACTGTAAGCATGTTGTACTGGTTTATTATGGTGAGGGTGTGGAATGAGTTGAGTAGGAAATTGTGTAGGGCATGAAGCATTTTGATGATGTAGTTGATTGGGTTGTGTGGATGATTTTGATGGGCAAGCAAGATGTTGTGGAAGAGCTGGTGAAGAATATGGATGATTTGTTTGTGCTACAAGATGAGGGAGAGTAGTCATGAAATCATAAGATGAATCATGCCAAACTTGTAGACAAGATTGGTGGGGGTTATATTGAGATTGACATGGCTGCCCTAACACATGAGTATTCCATAATGGATTATGCCAGTAAGAAAATGGAGAGGAGGTGTTTTGAACCATACATGTAGGCCACGATTTCCATGGTTTTGACATTTTTGCAACTTCCTCATCTCTTTTATATGCTACTTCCATCCTAGATAAGGAAGAGTGACTATCTATGGAATGCTCCTTTCAGTAATGAGGGAAAAACACTTCATCAAATTCTGTCTGATTTTTCGCAACCTGAAAAACATGCAATTGTGAATTAAGAGAGCTAATAAAATCATATTTAAAATTTTCAAATAAAACATTGATTTCAGCTCTTATGTCTCCTGTTCTTGTAGTAGATTTGGAAAAGAAAGAAGAAACTTCTCTAGAATTCTTACTAGCCTTGGAGATTCCTCTTGAATACCTTATGCATAAATCACAAACATCATCATATGATATCTGAAAAACATCGCCTTTTCCTATCAGATTTAAGAGTTCTAAAAATTCGTCTTTGATTCCTTTAAGAATGAGTGTTTTTAAGATCTCTTTTTCCAAATACTTATGCTTTGATTTTTTAAGGTTGTATTGAAATCGCTCTACATAGTCCTCCAAGCTTTCATCTTTCCCTTGTATCATACTGAAAATATCTTCATTGGCCTTGCAATAGTCTTGGTACTTCTTCAAGAATACATTCTTCATGTCCTCCCATGTTTGGATGCAGTTCCCACCAAGGCTCATGAACCATCGAAGAGCTGCTCCTTTTAAAGTAAGAGGAAACACTTTCAACCTTTAATCATTAGTACAATAATCATATCCTCTACAAAGTACTTCAAACTCAAATAAGAATGTATCTGGATCTTCATTTTCCAAACCATGAAAATTTGGTAGAGTAGATGGGGGAATGATGTGCATTTGTGTCACTCCTAGATCTCTGATAGGGAATTCAAAAGTAGCAATGTGAGTCATTTCTTACCAAAATAGAAGATGTTATTCATGTGTTGCTTTGAGGCTCCTCCTTCAAATGTTCTTATCAATTGGTTAGTGAAATGGGTGGTGCTTACATCACCACTTGAGTGGAATTTTGAGATTTTTTCAAAATTCTACCTCTAAAATTCCTACTTCTATCAGTGCATGCTATATGACCTAAGCCTGACCATTAAGGGTATACCCATCACTAGCTCCCTGGGATACACATGTAGGTTACCTTCCGTCTTCAATATCCAGCTCTCACGAAGTTAGGTATGCATCTACAACCAGATATTAGTGTGGTAGTGAAATTTAACTGTCTCCCCGGCAACGGCACCAAAATGTTGGGTAAAATTAATTGCTTAATAAATAAATAAAACAACTAATCACCTAGACATTAATTATCAACCTGAGTAGCGTCTTTTTATTTCAAGGCAATCGGCAAAATATATGCATAACAATACCAACAACTAACACTAGTTTTATATTATTGTGTTCTATACTATTAAGCTCCTTCAACAAGAAATAAAATGTAAGACTTGAATAATAAAACTAAAAATAAAAAAGAAGAAAATAAATGACAAGAAAAACAATTATGCTAATCACACAACTTGAATCATTACTAAATTAAATCACACATTGTTGAATTGGAAATTCAATCTATTGCACCCAACATAATTCAAATGCTAATCTAGAACAACAAATCAAATGAAATCTAGAAGCTACAGGAAATAAAAAAATCTGAAAAATGCAACAACTTAACAAATTACTTGATTGAAATGGAAATTTATTTTAAAGAACAACGATTGAAATTCAAATAAATAAGCACACAACTAAACTACTGTAGATGTTCAAGGTAGCACCTCATCCAAGTTAGTGGGCCCAACTGCCCAAAACTCAGTTCCACCTTGAGAAATAACTCAGATCAGATTACAAATAATGGATGTAGAACTCAATGGATAAATTTCTTCATTAAAATATATGAGAGAAATAATTACAGCATAATGAAGCTCTAAGATTTACCTCAAATTCAACAATTTTTCATCCTCATTTCTCATCTCTTATCTCTTATCCTACATCCTATCTAATAATTGTCCATCTTCTATCTCCCAATTATCCTCCTCTTCTCCTCTAATTCTCATCCTTCCTCCTCTCTTTGATCTCTGTTTTCATTTAAATACACAGAGAGCAAAGGCAAGTTACAAGAAATCTGATTACAAAATGATTTCCATTACAAATTTGGATTTTACAAAACAAATTAATCAGCAAAATCATATCTGAAAGATCTTTCCATCAACATTCAACAGGAACAAGTCGAATTTGGTATTGCAACTGGAAGAATTTGGAAAACAGCCGCAACAACAAATCTGAGAAAATCGTCTTCGAAGAACCTTCCATTTCTCTTAATACAGACCAAATTTTGGAAAACTACTTTTAATAAAACTAATTCGGTCTGTTATGGACAAAACCCATGTTTCAGATTTTCTAGATTCTCCTTCATTTGTCCAAAACGTCCAATGAAAAATTGTCACGTCTTATTCCGGCGAATTTCTGAGTTGGAATATTTAATTATGAGCTAGAGATCAAATTTGCAATTTGAAAAAGATCTTGGAGGCTAAAATCATGAGTGATGTTACAACAAATTCGTTAATAAACCATCATTGGTAAAATCATGCATAATAATCATCAATTTATTAAAAATAAAGGAGAAGAAATAATATGTACCCATAAGAGCATAAATAATTATAAAATGGAATTATTTGATAAATTATGATAAATGACGTGATAAAGAAGGGTAGAAATGGATGAAATAGGCGTTAAAAAGTGATAATAATAATAACGACAAATTAGTGGCCCAACACCTATGCTCCTCATTTTCAAGCATGGGTCTCATCCCCTATGCTACAAAGGTTGCTCTTGGTTTTACAATATCTTTGGTGTATTTTTGTCTTGTTACTTTATTTGGAGGTGGATATTCTTGTGTGGTACTTAGCTTTAGACTCGCCAAATTTTCCCCAGACTTGTCCTTTTTTTAATCAAGGTGTTGGCCTCCCTTAGCAACCTTATCTTCAATAATCCTTACAACTATGTAAAACATGGTAATCTTATATGTTTGCCCCCATGCAACATTAAAGAATGAGGACTCAATGTGCGGGGAGGGTAGGGGAGAGGTGTTTGAGGCCCTTATGGCTGAAATAGGGCCCAATAGCATGCCCATGATGTTGTTGCATCTTACGAGCCAATCATTCCTCCTGAGGCCAAATACAAAATCTATCAATTAGAAACTCTAACATCCAGAGCCAAATAAGCTAGGTTTTGATCCATTTATTATGGATGGGTTTTGTCAACAGATTCCTTACCCCACCATACCAGGGGAAGGAGGAAGCAATATTTTGGCGCTCTTTCCTTGTATTGGCAGATGAAGACCGTGCTGGGTAGAGTTCTCACAAACAACAAGGTTGACAGATATAACATTGTTTCGAGTGTTGAAGATGTCAAGCGGGTTCAAATAAATCAGTGATTTCTCCTTGAATGATTGGCTTAAAGGATGGACCAAATCGATGCCAAGTTAGATCATACTGAATGCCATATTAAATGTGTTGAAAGCATATGTGGGGATAAATGTGAGACTAAAAGTACTATGTCAAAAGAATGGTGACAAAATCAACTCTCAATTAATGACTTGCAAAACATGATACAAGAACATAACAACAACATAATGAGAGAAAACATGCATTAAGGAAGAATCAAATAGTTGAGACTAACTAAGACATACACTAGTGAAGAATGCTAGAAACCAAAAGAGAAATAGTTCACAATTAATCCCTAACATTAACATGGAATTGAAAGAAAAGATTCAAAGCCTACACACCAGCAACATGAAATGAAATAGTTCATAAACATGAAACCAATGTGTAAACCACATACATAAACAACAAGAGCATGAATAGTCATTACAAATTCCATTAACATGTATGGGAATCAATGCAGAAACTAAAGCTTCTCATTAACACTATCGCAAATTCAAGTACATGTACACAAGCTCATCAAAACCCAATAATGGGATGAGAGCAGTTCATAACATCTTCATGTTATAACACTCACCTCACAATCCCTCCACCTACAAGCTACCAAGAGCGAAGGCTTTCAGCTCCTCAAGCACAAAGTGACAATCCAATGTCTAGCCTAGCATAACTGTTAAAAGTCCCTTTTGCTCAAAGCATGAGGTTACATTTATAGAAATGAGGAGGGTGACCTTTCACCTTCTCCTATGACCTTTGGACTACCTCATGACCTTTCGTCTTCCACATTGACTCTTCATCTTCTCATTAGATTTTTAGCTTCTAAGTGACTCTTGAGCTTCTTCTTTTGTCCTTTTCCATGATTTTATATTTTTTCATTAATGACAAAACGATAATTAAAATTTCAACTTGTATTATTATAAAAGACATTGGAATTTAATGAAGACTTTATTATGTGCTTGGATCACCTTGGTACATAGTTGATACTACCAATTTTGATTGTGCTTCCCTAAAATGTTTGGCCATAAGCGCCCATACTCACTCTGTAATTCAAGTTCTGCAAGCACACAAGCATTAATTAGGACTCAAAATATTAATAGAATAAGATGTAATTATCATAAACTGAAAAAATAAGCAAATGAAATATTATGGCCCTGAGATAATGATATTTAAATGGTTTGACTTAGTCATCCTTCGCCCTTAGTCACAGTAGTTTTATCAATTTCTAGTGAAATGTCTTTGCTCACATGCGTACATCTTGAGTGGATATTAGTGTTTGTATGTGACCGTAATAACCTGGTCATTAGCACTCAAAATATACTTTTATGATGCAACGGTTTCATTGTCTATTTTCAGTAGTCATCACATATTCCTTTAATGTCTCCACTACAAGCTTTGATGACCCTTGAATGTGTGACCCATTGTAGGTTTAGATGTGTATATCCAGTACAACACCATGAACATTGTTCCCATGAACAAATGTTGCGTGTTTGGAGAGAAAACTCAACATTTGGAGCAAAAGAACCATCTAGCAGGTAGCAAATGGGCACAATTGGAATTTTCACAACCCGTACATTTGAGAAAAAACTGGATACTTATTTTCCTCCAATCCCTATGCTTTCATAAAATGTATTTTCTTGTGCATAGCCGATGAAAACATAATGTATCGGTTTTACAGATTCCCAATGTATGTAACTAGTAACACAAAACATTGGTGTCCTTTGAAATCTCATTTTGACAATTCATGGGTGCCAATAATGTCATCTTGACCTCTACAAGACATCCAAGAGCCTCTTGTAGTGCATTAGAAATTTGTATCTTTAGCCTTTAATTCTACACTTTCTGCACTTTGTGTTGTCCAAGTCTAAACTTCACATCAGCTATTACGTTAGCTTTGCATACCTGAAGAGATACAAACTTTGATTGGGATACTCTAGAGTAGTGGATTGGCTTCTTTTCAATACACTTTATCATATCTCCTCCATTTTGCATGGACTCATGGGATTTAGCTCCAACTTCCCTGCCTCAGTAACCCTAAAGCAAGTCATTAATGGTGTTGGGAGGCTATTATTTTTCATACCATGAGAATTAATAGGTTTGGTCATGTTTGTATTGTAAGAATGAATGATTGAGATCTTTGGAAGGTCACAAAAAAGTGCATTTCTCTTCTCCAGGTTAGGTTGAGTGGATAGCACGTGCTAAGAGCAAGACGTGCATCATTTGTCTGCTAAGGGTGTGCTATGCGTTGCCCAGGAAAAACAATAGGTGATTAGCACATAGCACAATTTGAAGGGGAAGATAAGATTGTTACTAGGTTATGATGGTGTGCCATGTGCCAAAGGAAAAGGGAAACCTTTTAATAGCACATTGTGCAAATGTTGGAAACAACGGTTTCAAGCCCATTGGATAAGAGTGTGCAATGCGAAAGTGTGAACTCCATGGTGACTGCAGGTTCATTCCATGCCACACATACCCTTTGCAAGTGATTTACAATGCTATAAGTCATAACACTATATAAGTTATTGTAATAATGTTGGTATGGGGAAAATGAAACACCATCTAGACGTCACAATTTTGGTGTGCTATCTAACTATGCATAAGTGGGCACTTTAGCAATGAGAAAATTGTGCTTGCTGCTATGAGTTTCCTCAAATCTCCAACGATACCTCATCACATGTTCTGAAGGCGATATTTAATGAATCATTATTTATCATTTGATGCATTGTTCATTCTTGTTCTCCCATGTGCTTATGTCATCGCAAGGACCAAAAGCACGGTTCCATAAGTATGAAGTCTGAGGTGCGGAGTGACCTTTCGTATCATGGCTTTTAGTATATTCTTTTGAAAGAATTTGAATAAATTTTTTTCCAAGAATCTCAATGACTTTCTTTAAATAAGGTCACTCATTTAAAGACGCAAGCGAGTCTTGTAGCAAGATTTTCAATCCCAATCCTCCTATAAGGAATTGCAAAAAAGGCTAGCCATGGATCCCTTCTAATAAAACTTCTCCCTTTTCTACCAAATATGTCATAGTGGAGCATTACTCCTCATTCTTCAATGAAAATGATGACCTAGATAACTATGGGTTATAACAATAAAATTCAAACACTGTTAGAGTAGAGAAAATGAAAATTATTGCTTAGGAGAAAGCTCTTTAGGAGGAGGTTCTTTTAAAGGAAGTAAAAGAGCATTGGTTGAAATGTAGTATGTACAATCTAGATGTTGGTGTTTTTTTCTTGAAGATGTTTAAGAAACTAATAATTTGTCTAAACCAGAGGCTAGCTTGAAGCCTAAGAAGGGAAGTGACTTGAAAATTCCAAAAAATGTTGCTAAAACTCTTAATATATGACTTTCCAATTGTTGTAGTGTTTTCTTCTCAATTATGTACGAAAAGAACCCACTTAAGATTGTGGATGACAAACAATCTCAACAATATAAATGGCTACTAAACATTGTAGATCTGTAACAATTGATAGAAACAAAACTTGTTAAAGTCTGGATCTATGCCACTGATCCAGGTGGATGTTGGTGGCCACCCACCTATCCCACTTGGACCCCCACAACTATCTCTTTCAGCTTTTCAGTTTCCTTAATTGTAGCATAGTTTACTATTTTTAGCAGTTTTTCGGGTCCTGAACTTCTAGAGCCGTTTTGAGGCCCTAAACAACGTTTTTTGGGAAAATTGGGAGAAACATGGGTTTATGGATTGATGTTTCTCTTCCCAAAGTTTGAGTGCTCAGATAGATCTTTCTAATGAGATATTGTGCGTGTCAAACGGAGATTGTATGCCAAAGTTACGACCCCGGGAAGTTGATGTACCAATTTACCCAAACGGGGCCCACAGTTTGGTGTTTCATCTTCTAGGGTTAGGTTTTTGGATGTTTAGGGTTTTCCATTGTTTCTAAACAATAAATTGGCCTTCAAGCCTCATTGTAACACAATTCAAAGGCATGTAGCCGCCACATCGCTTCTCAGAGATAAGCTACCATTGCCCTAGCTGGTTTATTTCCATTTCTGTTTGTAAGCATATTTTAGTATTTTACATTAATGAAATGAAGTATTATTTCCACTGCATCTCTGTGTTTATGGTTATCTCTATAATTTGTTGTGTTCCTATTCAAATCTGGATCAGTGGTATCAGAGCGGTCTGCTTTTTTTTCTCTGTTTTTCTTTGCATGTCCCCAACGAGGTCGGGATATAAGGAGTTAAGGCTTGAACTGGTCAAACCTTTGCAACACTAGCCTCGAAAATCCCAACGACCTCCCATGGCGAATGAAAAGAAAGATGAGGGGGTAGGAGATCCTATCAAAATATTGCTCGAAGAAGCCCTTGAGTAACAAAGGAACGCGATGATGGATAGCTTTTCCCAGATCCTTTAGCGGCTACCCATAGGCGACGCATCAGCTTCCAACAGTTACTCTGGAAATGCCACACCCTTTAAGTTACAAGTTAATTTTGAAATCCCCATCTTCGAGGGTCAAATAGATGCAGATTTTGTAGATAAATGGTTAAATCTGCTAGATGGGTATTTTTTTGTTCATGATTTTTCCAGTCGGGAAAGATTATTTTCGCTCTTCTCAAAGCAGACCCCCACGTCAAGGACTAGTGGGAAACCTACTGCGAGCAAAAGGATGAAAGTACGGGCTCACTATTTTCAGCCGCACCCACTTGGAATTCATTCCGGGACACCATCAAGGAGTAGTATTATCCTATCAAAAGCTATGAGGACAAATACATAAAGTGGACCACGCTGCAGCAAGGAAGGGACCAAGATGTGCCAGAGTTCACCAACATTTTTCATACCCTTCGCACAAAGTTGGGTATCAAAGATTTTGAGCTGCATCTGGTACTCAAATATCGTGGCTGCCTACACGGGTACATCCAGGAAGAGATGGAGTTCCTGAACATCTCTTCGCTCGGCACGGCGTACCGATACGCTGTCAAAATCAAGCAAAAGTTCGAACAGAAGAAGCGAGACTTTGGATCTGCGAATCCGAAGACCAAAGGACAAAGCCAAGGCGAGGTGACCCAAGACAACCCGTCAAAGCTGCAAGAAAATAACAACACCACGAAATCAAAGAAGGACACAGGAAAGTGGTGTGAGTTCCACAAGAGTCCCACTCATAACACAAGCGAGTGTCGGACCAAGCAGTCGCTGGTGGCTAAGTTGAAGGCTTCAGAATCAGATGCATGTTCCGACCCTGAGTCAGAACCCAACAAGGGGAATGGCAAAGGGAAGCAGATCATTGATGCGGAGCCCAGCGCCACTGTTGCCACCGCCAAGATCCAGAAGAATGAGCCCGAAGATCCAGAGGAGGGGGAGCGTCTTTTCCACTCACAGATGTGGGTGAAGGGTTCGCCACTGCAATTCATTGTTGACAGTGGGAGCCAAAAGAACCTCATTTCAGTAGAGGTCGTGAAGTGGTTGGGCCTACCGACTACACCACACCCATAGTTGTACAGTATCGGGTGGCTTCACCAAGGATGAGATCTCTAAGTTCGCCAACAGTGCCGCCTTCCCTACAGCATCAAGCCCTTCGCAAACAAGGTATTGTGTGATGTTGCACCTCTGGATGTTTGTGATGTATTATTAGGCCAACCATACTTGTGGAAGAGACATGTTGTGTATGAGTCAAGGCTTTGCATTATCATTATTTCTTTGTGTAATTCATTATAAAAGATACCGGAGGTAGCCCCACCTATCGCCACCTCTTTGATCACTGCTAAGAAATGCAGCAAGCTCATCTCCCAAACTAGGAAATTCATTTTCTGTCTGGTTCACTCCCAAAGTAAGGGGAAGATTGTCGCTACATCCATGACCCCCGCGAAGGGTTCCTCCACGCAGCAGCAGCAACAGAGGGATACGATCATGAAAGAACACAGGAACAACTTCTCCTCACCCACAGGGGTACCACACAAGTTTCAAGTGGGCAACAAAGTATGGTTTCATCTACAGAAAGAATGCCTTACAAGACCCCATCAGAAGCTCTGACCACTCCGACATGGTCCTTACACCAGTACCAAGGTTGTAGGAAACAATGCTTTGGAGCACAACATTCCCCCATTCCTTTTCCTACACCAAGTATTCAATGTGTACCGCCCTTAACCATGCTTCCCACCATTACTGAACACATCCGAGATTGCAGAACAACTCACCAGGGACCAAGTTCAGCAGATGGAGGAACTCAACGCAATGGGGACCATTGCTTCCTAAGGGGGGAGGAATGATCTAGGTGGATGTTGGTGGCCACCCACCTATCCCACTTGGACCCCCACAACTATCTCTTTCAGCTTTTCAGTTTCCTTAATTGTAGCACAGTTTACTATTTTTAGCAGTTTTTTGGGTCCTGAACTTCTGGAGTTGTTTTGGGGCCCTAAACAACGTTTTTTGGGAATACTTGGAGCAACATGTGTCCATGGACTGATGTTGCTCTTCCCAAAGTTCGAGTGCTCGGATAGATATTTCTAACGAGATATTGTGCGCATCAAACAAAGATCGTATGCCAAAGTTACAACCCCGGGAAGTTGATGTACCAATTTACCCAAATGGGGCCCACAGTTTGGCATTTCATCTTCTAGGGTTAAGTTTTTGGATGTTTAGGGTTTTCCATTGTTTCTCAACAATAAATGGACCTTCGAGCCTCATTGTAACACAGTTCATAGGCATGTAGCCGCCACATCTCTTCTCAGAGATAAGCTACCATCACCCTAGCTGGTTTATTTCCATTTTTGTTTGTAAACATATTTCAGTATTTTACATTAATGAAATGAAGTATTATTTCTGTTGCATCTTTGTGTTTATGGTTATCTTTGTAATTTGTTGCTTTCCTATTTAAATCCGGATCAGCCACAATCATAGTTAAACAACAAAAAGAAAGAGTAATAACTCCAATCATCCAATGGAAACCAGATATGTAAAGAATAATTTTATTATAACACCTGTGAAGGGAACAGATAAATGTTACCAGTCCCCCTCTATGGGATGGGTTCTTGGCTATCCTCAAATGTCTTCATCTTGTGTAGAGTCTCTCTCCTCTATAATGTGAAAACCCAACAAAAATATGGTGTGCGACAGTGAAAATAATCAGAGTTACAATAGTGAGTGCAACAATGAAAATAATCAAAAGTGAATAATGAATGGAAAACCCTTCTATTTATAACAAAATATTGAGTTATCCTCGAATAATGAGAAATAATATAATATTATTAATCCCATTCTTGGAATAACCACTTGGAATATTTTATTATATTTGTTTAGGAAGGGAAAAGTATTTAAACTTTTATTTAGAAATAATAAATAGATAAATGATTTATTTATCATCTCAAGGAATTAGTTAAAGAATAATAAACAAATAAGGATTTATTTAATTATTCCTAAAAGATTTAGTCAAATTTGACAAAGAATAATAATTATTTAGTGATTAATTAATTATTCTTGGAGAAAAATGAGATAATTAATGATTTATCTGTTTATTTTTCATGATTGGGTCAAATTTGACAAGGAATAATAATAAAACAGTGGTTAAATTAATTATTCCTAGAAGAAAATCAAATAAATAATGAATTATTTAATTATTCTTCATGAGTTTGACTATAAATTACTTTAAAAATGTGGTTTATTAAGTAATTTCTCACAGTGAAAGCAATTGTACTTCGATCCATCTAGTAAATTAGGCTAGATGATCAATTTTTTGGTGATAACACCAATGCATCTATGATGAGAGGAGTTTATTCAGTTAATCATATTTAGGCACAATACTTAAAAGGAACAATGTTCAAACTTATTGCTTGAAGAAATCTCAAAGCACATATTCTAATTCAAATCACAAAAGATGATCTTTCTAGCTTATTCACAAAATTTCATTACATGCCCTAAGGAACATCATGAACAATTTGGTCATGTATATTTTCAATGTTCACAGGTTAGATAGTCTTAGGGTCCCACTAGAGATGAAAATATAAAAGGTTCTCAAGTAGATTCCTTAGCGGAAAAATACGTATAACGGTTTCACCTCCTATAGTGAACCTATGACTACTCACAAAAAAATAAACTTTGTTGAAGGTTCCCTTATTTAAATCACTCTTGGTATTGAATGATTTCCTACTTTGTAATTGTATTATCCTCACTACAACAACAAACAACATTATGTGTCTATTAATCCTGGAAGCAATGAGAATGAAATGTAATAATTTATAAAAATTTATGTCAAATACAATAAAATATTTAATAGGATGAAGTATAAAAGGGAGTAACTTGTAGAAATTCCTTGTAGATTCAAACTGTTGATTCTAATTTACTAAAACAATAGACTTGAATATACTTTACTCATCAACGGAAACAATTAAATGATCATGAAATCACGAAGCATACAAGAGAAAGAATTCAATCAACACATTACACAATGATTTCTTGGGAAAAGCCTCAACTAAAAACCCCTGCTATCTGTATATTGCATTAGTAAGAAAATATGAGAATATTATAATGCTTTGCGCAAGCCTGAGAAACCTCTACACTATCTTTATCTGTCTCACAACTTCCTAGACAAGCCTAGGCCAATACTTAACCAATTTTCTGCTTGCCCAGGTCCCTATTCCCTTGTGTTGTTTCCTTGGAAATTACCCCCCTATTAATTAGGGAAATTCCTCAATGTGAATTGTGCAATCCTCCTAGGCCTTCCTCTGACTGCATGAACCACCTGTACAATTCAGATGATTATACAACTGATAGTACACTGCCCTTGAACTCCAATCTCAACTAGGTAACTCTCAAATCTGGCATGCATGATTGAATCATTAAGTAACTGATTGAACACATGAAGCAATACCCCACTTTATGACCTCCTACTAGTTCCTTCATCAGTTGGAACTAGTTTAACTAACTTTAACTCAATTAAACTGAATTAATTAATTACAACTCAAAATAAACTCAACCAGGGCTCCTATAAAGTAGGAGACACTCTACATGACTCAAGTTAGACCCTCAACTCAAACTAACTGAGCCAACTAAGTCAAATTAACTTAGTTAACTCATGCAAGTTGTCTTGTGATGTGGAATTACAATTTTATTCCTAATTTAATTCAAGGACAAAATTAAATCAGGATTTTCTTGTTGCATTTTCAACACTCCCTCTAAAAAAGAAATGGATTATCAAATACCCCAATCCTGCCTCTATGAAACTCGAATTTGCCTCTTGACAGTGCCTTAGTCAATATGTCTGCATCTTGTTCCTCTGTAGGAATGTACTCCAACAACATTATTCCCCTCTACACACAATCTCATAGATGGTGATACCAGATGTCGATATGCTTGGAACGATCATGAAAAACTGAATTCTCAGAGAGTTTGATACAACTTGGATTGTCACAGTAAATCACTGTAGGATCCATCTGCTAACCAAATAACCCAACAAGGATCTTCCTCAACCAGATAGCCTCACAAGTTGCTTGACTAGCAGCCATGTACTACTGCTTTTATCGAACTGAGTGCAACTAATCTTTGCTTCTTGCTATATCAAGAAACTGATACTGACCCAATACTAAATATCCCCCCTAATGTGCTCTTCTTGTCGGATGGACTCCCTACCCAATCTACATCTGTAAAGCCTTGCAGCTTCACTCCCTTTTTCTGTTTGTACCAAAGACCAAACTGAGTGGTGCCTCTAAGGTATCTCAACACATGTTTAGCTTCCTTCCAATAGAGTTTGGTTGGCTTAACCATTGCTTGACTAAGCTGCTAACTAAAAACATATGTGTAGTCGTGTGTTTTCCAAATACATACGTGAACCCACAAGTTGCCTATAAATAGTAGCCTCCACTACTTCACCTGAAGTAGCATCTTCCTTCCTCCAATTCCCTGTTAGAGGAGTCTCCATGGGTTTATTGTTGTCCATTTGGAACTTCTTCAGTATCTCGTTGGCATAATTTCCTTGAGAGACAAACAGGTCCTCATCTCCTTGTCATACTTCCATACCAAGGAAATAATGCATGAGCCTCAGGTCCTTCATCTCGAATTCTCTTACAAAATCCTCTTTTCAAGATTTTACAAGTTTCTCATCACCTGTTAGAATTAAATCATCGACATATAATACTATAATCAACAATTTACCTTCAACCACAATATAGTAAAGGTTTGCATCTACTTTACTTTTGGTGAAGCCCGACCTAGTTAAATAGTTTGCAGTCCTAGTGTACCAAGCACGGGGTGTGTGTTTCAATCCATACAACACTCGCTTGAGTTTGCACACATGCAACTCTCTGTTGAAGGTCTCAAATCCTTCCAACTACTCAATGTACACCTCTTCCTCAATCATTCTGTTGAGGAATGTTATATTCACATCCATCTTATGTATCTTCCATCCCATTTGCGTTGAAAGTGCTAGAATAGATCTGATTGAAGAGTACCTTCCTACTAGAGCAAAGGTCTCCTTGTAATCAATTACCTCCACCTGAGAGAACCCTTTGGCCACAAATCTAGCCTTATGTTTCTCAACACTCCCATCTGCTACTTGCTTTACCTTGTAAAGCCATCTGGAACTCACCACTGACTTGTCTGCTAGGTTTGGGACCACTTCCCAAACATTTTTTTTGATAATGGAGTCATACTCCTCTACCATGGCATCAACCCATATTGGTTTGTACATTGTTTCTTCGAATGAGGATGGCTCAATCTCTACACTCTTGCTCATCAAATCCATGTAGCTAGTGTACCGATCTGGTGACCTCCTCTGACTGCATTGTGATGTGGGTGCTCCCACATTCTCTCTAGCATCATGTATCAATATATCAACTTCTCTGGTGTGCTTCCTTCCATCTCTGGAAGTCTCTGCATGAGTGGGTGCTTCCACTCTCTGCTCCTCTGCATGTGGTTGCTCCACATCATCTCGAGGTTCTTCCTTTGGAGCTAAAAGCTCCTCATCTGCATGCAACTGAAGCTCCCTATCAAGGGAACATCTCACGGCATTTTCTTCATCAAAATTCACATCTATACGAACCATTATCATCCAATGAGATGGCAGGTACACCCGATAGTTTTGAGGTGTATTAGTGTACCCAACAAATATGCCCAACTCAGCTTTTGGATCTAGCTTTTTCCTCACATCCTTGGTACCATGACGGTAAACTGATGAACCAAATATCCTGATGTGTGCCACATCTAGTTTCTTACATGAAAAAGATTCTTCTGGTGTACTCATCCCGACAATCCAATGAGGACTCTTGTTCTGCACATATACATCTGTGTTGCATGCTTCAACCCACAAGTGCAATGGTAGGTCTTGATCATGTAACATCGCCCATGCATCTCCCACAATACTTTTGTTCTTCCTTTCAACTAACCTATTTTGTTGTGGGTTTTGGGGTGCTATTAAATCCTGTCAAATTCCTTCTGATGCACAAAATTTCTTGAATTCATTCGACACATATTCTCCATCATTATCGCTCCTAAAAGCCTCACTTTCCTTCAAGTGTCTTTCTTAACAAGTGCTTCAAACTCACAAAATTTAGAGAACGTATGATCATTCTTCTTCATGAATAAAATCCAACACTTACGTGAGAAATCATCTACAAATATTACATAATATTTGTGCTTGGCTATGGAGTCTATCGAGAATGGCCCACACACATCTGAGTGAACTCTCTCAAGAATCGCTTACACTAAATATCCTTATCATGAAAGGTGGCTTTGGTGTATTTCCCCAATGTACACCCTTTGCATGTATCTCTCTTCTCTAGTGCACCCTTGGGAAGTTTTGTAGAAATCTGTTGCATGATATTCAAAGCTCCATGGTGAAGATGACCCAATATTCTATGCCATAATTCACTGATGTCTCGACTCTACACCTTCTCTACTTTTGTGCTCAATGATGCACAATATTCTACATCCAATTTGTAGAGGTTCTTTACCCGAACCTTGATCTGCTTCACTTGTCTTGAGGCTATGTGACGAAGGAAATCCTTTCCTTTTCTAAATATCACATCGTAGCCATGGTCCTCCAACATAGCAACTGAAATTAAATTCTTCTTCAGACCCAGAACATACATGACATATTTTAATGTGAGAGGAGAACTAAACTCCCTCTGAAAAATAACAGTATAGATGTTGGTCGCACTATACCTTCCATCATCTCCCATTTCAATGTGCATCTAGAGGTCTTTCTCCTCCAAGTCAAAAAATTCTTTGTTTCTGGTCATATGGAATGAGGATCCACTACCCATACACCACACACTACCCATCACCGATGTCACCATGCAAGCAATGAGGTTGAAATCCAACTCGAATTATGAAACAAGAGCTTCACCTGTCACTCCTCCTGAGGGATTAATTCCGGCCTTCTTGTGTGGACACTGTGTGGCATAATGTCCCATCTCATGATAGTGAAAACATTTAATCTTCGAAAATTCCTTCTTCTTTCTTCCCTGACTGAAATATCCTTTGGATTGGAATTTATTTCCTTTCCCTTTCTTCGTCTTTCTAGCTAAGGCACAATTATCCTCATCATCATGCTTAGATGAGGCTCCATCTCTAGTGCTCCATCTTATCTCTTCTTGCACCAAGTCAGACCATAAATGCTCCCACTTTGGTAGATGCTCCCTCACATTTACCAAATCCTAGTAGCTATTCCAGCTCTTGGGAAGGCCTAGAAGTGCTAGGCTAACTAGATCATCTTCAACAACTTTAATATCAACGCTCCCAAGCTCATCCCGACATTGGGTGAACTTGCTCAATTACTGAGGTATTGTTTCACCCTTCTCCATCTTGTTATGAAACTTGTCCTTCAGTGTCAGCTTCATGTGGTCATTGCTATTCTAAAACAAGTTGACCAAGGCTTGACACATTGCATATGGTGTATCCTTCCCTTGGAGGTTCGAGACAACATGATCTCGAACTCCTTCTAGTATGATCCTTCTCGCCTTTGCAACACATTTTTTCCACTCTTCTATATATTGAGCATTTTTTGTTGGAGGCTTAGGAATATCTCTATCTATGAATTCCTTTAGCCTATTGTCTTCCAACACTACCTCCATCCTGTCCTTCCAAGCAATATAGTTCAAACTAACCTTAAGGTAATATTCGAATCTCAATCCATAGAATGAAATCCTGCTGGCTCTGAAGAATGATACTGCAAATTTGATTTCACCTGCAAAAGACAAACTCATATTCTCCTCTTCTAGAGTGATTTCTTCTCTGATACCATGCAGAAATTCTTTGTAGATTCAAACTACTAATTGCAATTTACTAACATAATAGACTTGAATATACCCTAATCATCAATGGAAACAATTAAATGATCATGAAATCACGAAGCATACAAGAGAAAAAATTCAATCAACACATTACACAATGATTCCCCGGGGAAAGCCACAACTAAAAAGCCTTGTTATCTATATATTTCATTAGTTAGAAAATATGAGAAGATTACAATGCTTTTCTCAAGCCCAAGTAACCTCTGCACTATTTCTATCTGTCTCATAGCTTCTTAGACAAGCCTAGGCCAATACGTAACCAATTTTTATCTTGCCCGAGTCCCTATTTCCTTGCATTGTTTCCTTGGGAATTATCCCCCTATTAATTAGGGAAATTCCCCAACATGAATTGTGCAATCCTCATAGGCCTTCCTCTGAATGCATGGACCACCTATACAGTTTGGATGATTATACAATTAATAATACATTGCCCTTGAACTCCAATCTCAACTAGGTAACTCTTAGATCTGACATGCATGAGTTATTTATGAGTTGAACACATGAAGCAATACCCCACTGTTTGACTTCCTACTAGTTCCTTCGTCAGTTGGAACTAGTTTAATTGACTTTAACTCAGTTAAACTGAATTAATTAATTACAAGTCAAAATAAACTCAACCAAGGCTCCTATAATGTAGGAGACACTCTACATGACTCAAGCTATACCCTCAACTCGAATTAACTGAGCCAACTAAGTCAAATTAACTTAGTTAACTCATACAAGTTATCTTATGATGTGAAATTACAATTTTATTCCTAATTTAATTCAAGGAAAAAATTAAATCAAGATTTTCTTGTTGCATTTTCAACATAACTAATTTGAATAAATAGTTCTATATTCTTTTTAATACTACTATTTGTGTTGTAGGTCTTAATCCTCTCCTCATTCCTTCGTGTTATCTTTTCTCTCTAATTTTATTCATAACCTCAATCCTTCATTACCGCTACCCCATCTCCCTTAAGATTATCTCATTTGTTACCATATTGCACAAGATTTGAGTAAAAATGTAAAGCAACTAAAAAATACAAATATTTAGTGTTTTATATGTCATTCTTCTCATGATATTCTAGAAATGGTCAATTTCATATAGGTCACCCCTTCTATTCTTTATCTATATTTTCATATTTTCTTTTTCTATACACTTCTATACTTTTGAGCATTGTTGTAAACATCATGTAGGTGACTAATATCATTAAGGGTCTAGAAAAGAAAATATTAGCAACATTGAGAACATATCACAAACTATCATCCAAAAAAAATACAAAAATAATGCATATGGGCAATATTTTCAATTGTCTTGCGAGAATATCACATCATTTTTGGGGATGAAAATGTTGTGGTATTTCCAAGCGATATTCATGTTGCCTAAAAAAATTGGAAAATCACAATAAAATTGTGATGTTTGCAACACTGCATTTGAGGATAGATCTCACGAACTATTTTTGAGTAATTGAAATGATGCTTTCATTTTTGTTGTTTAATATGTAGGGTCATTTATTTATATTGGTTTTTCCTTCCAATCTTGAAAGGTCCCAAAATGTTGTGGTATTTCCAAGCGATATTCATGTTGCCTAAAAAAATTGGAAAATCACAATAAAATTGTGATGTTTGCAACAATGCTTTTGAGGATAGATCTCACGAACTATTTTTGAGTAATTGAAACCATGCTTTCGTTTTTGTTGTTTAATATGAAGGCTCATGTATTTATATTGGTTTTTCCTTCCAATCTTGTAATGTGTCCATGGAATTCAAAACTATGTTTGATCTCTTATGCTATTCTTCCATGAATGTGTATTTATGACATAGTTTCCAATAAATGTGAATATACCTTTTACAACCAAGCACGATTCTATAAAACACTTGATTTAATTAAATACTTAACTAAGAACTTAATTAAACTTTTCGAAGGCTCATGCTTATAGGGATTTACTCAACTACTTCATGTTGTCGACTAGATATCAATTTCTAGAAATGGAAGAATGTGTACTTGTAGATTATGAACCAGTATCCCAAGTGAAAACCCAAATTTCATTAACATACTCAACTAGAAACATATTTTATTTTACTACTCTTTGTTTTTTGGAAATTTGATCACAGTTTCCATTTATATCCAAAAAATCAAAGTACATATGATCAACGTGCTTTACCCAATATTATGCTAGTTCGAAGACCAGAATGAAAATAAGTTCAGTACAAAAGTCACAATTGGATAGATACTAACATATCAACATCACAAAAAAATAGCAAATAGATTCCATTATGAGGTAATCACGACCATACAAAACGAAGAAAAAACGAAGAGAGAACAATTTAGACAGTTCCTACTAACCAACTCACTGTCGCCAAAATCAAAAGAATGATAACCAAAATAGATGAGTGACCATGTACGACAAACCCAAGAACCAAAAAGAGAGTCTCAAAGAGGCTTAGTCATCTAAGATAATCACTGGTTGGTCCAGAAAAGAGTCTGAAGTAGCCATATTTTTTGGTTGAGCATTTATAGCCCCTTCACCATCAGGAGGAACATTTGAATCTGTATTTGAATCAGTGACAATGTAGCATTCAATGTTACTCAAACGAACCACGATCTCATCCATATCATAAAGGTTGTCCCTGTAAATATGTTACATGTCCTTATGGCGCACAAAGAGCTTATATTTTTCAACCTGCTTGTCTCGGATAACCATGTTCAATAGAGTCTCCATCTGTCTGTGTGTGTATATAGAATTCATGAAGTATAACCTCCTCTTCTGGAGGTTTCTAGGATTGGGCACCCATTTAGTTCTATCAGTACTAACCTCAAAAATAAAAAATATGTGATCTCCAAAATCTTTCGCTTCTAGAGTTCTTATCTCCTTCCTGACTTCAAAGGGAACTGCATCAAATAAATTTGAAACTGACTCCTGGTCGAATAATCTGGGGTGCCTAGCAGAGGAATCCAGGTGTGATCCACCTCTTCGGCTAGTTAAACGTTGATGGGGGGGAATAATTATCAAAGACTTAAAAAAGGTCTCAATCTTAACAATTTTGGGCCAGATAGAGTGAATTGGTCTAAAAAGGGGATGAATTAACCCAGTAGGAGTGAAAAGGATTAGATAGGACTTGTCGCAAGAGCCATGTTGATAAGCAAGAAAACTAAATTAAATGTTGTCGTTGTGCGTACATAGAGAGAGACACTGACCCAATATAATTTGAGACCATTCAAGACTTAAATACCTAGAATTAACCACTTGAATCATTCGATAAAACCAACCGAGGATGAGGTCCAAACCAAATTGACAAAGGCGCGCTATACTAGACACCCACCACCAACACCGGGCAATTAAAAGAAATACCAGATAGCTCGATGGATTGGATATCCACCGAGGGTAAGATGATGACAGGCTCAAATGATGGCCCTGAGGAACTATTATGGAGAAAGCACACACACAAAAAAATTCCTAGAGTCCAAGACACGTAACCCTTAACCAATAAACACTTTAAGAAAATACCATGGATCAATGTCCTATGAATCAGCATCAATTCATCCAGACTACCTGATTGCAACCAAGATGAAATTAAACTCAGTGAGAAACTACACCATTTAACCTAACACAGAATGATATATACCTCTAACATTAACCAGGGAGAGAAATTAGATTGACTCCAAGATTGGAGTGGCGGAACAACATCCAAGATTAAAAAACCTATCTGAAAATTCATAGTAACATCTTGGAAAATAAAACTTAGAGGGTCGCACAACAAGGCATACCCTGAGTGCAAGAAAAAATAAATTATTTGCCTTGCGTCCACCTAAAGTGCTCACCAGCCTACATCCACTTGAAACATTCACCACCTTTGTTCATACACAAATCTAATATATAATCGGGTACGCTCAATTGACCAGTTAATAGTTTTGAGCCCAAGGTGAAAGCAAGAGCCTAGAAATCGCCAAGTGTTTAAACATTTTCAGAGAAGCAGTATCCCAAGGAAATGTCGAGAGGTGAGGTCATAAATTAGACCTGATCTCCTATCAAACCAATTATTTGTCGTATCCATCCCCACGACTATACTCATGACCTTACTAGCTCCAAAACACAAAATCATCTCGCGATTATCATGTAAAATAGCATGCTTCCTGCTCACCCTTATGAGTTTATTGTGTCATCTCTTCCACCATACGAAGACCTTACGGAGAACAAGAAGTTTCCACGCATGGAATAAATGACTTCAGGTGGAGGCAATGGCACTACCTCTGAGGCATGCCTCTAGCTAGACCAAACAATTTGTGTGCATGTCAATGATTAACTGAGTCAAAACCCGTTCGCCTCGGGACCAAGAAACCGACAACCAATTTCCGACAAGACACCCCATTGGGAAATATTTATTTTTAATTTGACTATTATCCTTCTATTTATATCTTATAATTCTCAATATAATTCCAACCAATTCAAAAACTAAATGTACCTCTCAATTTTTTAGATTATACGCAAGAATATTTAAATATCAATATACGATATTAGATTGTCTGACATATTATATGTGATAATATCAAGTCATTAGATATTAAGTTATTAATTGGGTGATGGTTGACATAATCATTCAATTTTGACTTCCTCTTCAAATTGTTAAATATCAAAATCATTTTCCATTTTCACTTTTTATTAAAAAAAGAAAAACATTATTGTATTAATAAGCAATAGCCATTATCAAATTTATTCTTTGAGTTATTTTATTTGTTTATTCTTCATTATATTATCATGGTGACTTATTTGTATTATATGATATCAGAGTTACGCTTTGGTTGTTTATTCTCCATTGCGTTATCATTATGCCTGCTATTCAACTAAATATTTATCTTATATTGTATCAAAGCTACACTTTGGTTGAAGGATATTGTCTATGTGTTGAACCTAATTCCATTTTTGATTATGGGAATATTAAGCCATAAAATTGTAAGGTTATTGGCAAAAGCACGAGATCCCTAGATTTTAATCATTACTCAAGAAGTTAGTCTCGCCACCTACTATCTTATGAGGGAATCTATTGTTGAGGGATATGAGATGCATGAGGTATGGGCACTATGACATGATTGATTATTTTAATATGAATCTTAATTATCTCTTACAAGTTTGTCGCTACAAATATTATAGAGATAATATGCTAACCATATAAATTCCTTAATTAAGCTTTGACATCATGTATAAAGGAACAACCATTGAATTAAGGGTAAAATGCATTAATTCAATCTTCGAATGTCACTGGGGAGTTGGGGTGGGGGATGTTTGTCACTTGATAATATACATTGATTGATCTTCTTTAGAAGCCTTAAAATGAGTGTGAAAGAGTAGATCTATTGGTGCATAATTAATGACTACATTAGGTGGAAAACAATTCCACTATAAAGTATGTGAGAATAGGAAACCTACTAATTTCGCCCTCTTACCACCAGAGGGGAAACTCACCCAATTCTGCTTCCTGTATACACAATTTTCACAGAAATCAAAATCCAGAGAGCTATCACTCATACCTTCTACCATACCTTTACCAAGAAGTATTCGAAGGCCCTTCTCTCCAATATTTCCAAGCCTTTGATGCCACAGCATGGTCTTTTCTCCAAATACCACTAGATTTTCTACCCCACTTTCAGGAACCACGGAACTGTTGCACCCATCAACAATAGTGCTACCTTGCAGCTTGTACAGAGTTCCAATCCGAACTCCCCACATCAATACCAGTTCTCCCCAAACCATCTTGCAAGTATCCTTCTCGAACACTGTTTTTACACCTACATCATCCAGCTTACTAACAGAAATCATATTTCTGGCTAATTCAGGAATATGTAGAACACCCAAAAGTGTTCTAACCCTTCCACCTTGTAGCTTCAACTTTACTTTTCCACGACCAATGATTCTAGCCTTCCTTTCATCCCCCAAGAAGACATCACCACCATCATATTTCTCATACTCACAGAACCACTCTCTATGGGGAGTGAAGTGAAGGGATGCACCTGAGTCGATCAACCATGCCTCATGATCTACATGTGTACTTGAAGAAGCCAAATACACATCCCCACCTTCATCTGAGGTGGTTTTCACCTCTACAGAAGGAGCCCCATTAGATCCCTTTCCTTTGTCAGGAGCTTTAGCTTTACAGTCCCTTTTGAAGTGGCCTTCCTTTTCGCATTTCTAGCACACCACCTTTACAGGTTTTCCTGGAGATTTAGATCTCCCTCTAGATTTAGATCTCCCACTCGATGACTTATTTTTGTTTATGTTCTAGGACCGTCCTCATACAGACAAGGCATCACCATTTTGGCTCTCCATATTTGTCCATCTCATCTCCTCCGTCAACAAGGCTGAGACTATTTCATCAAGCTGCAAAGCAGTTGCATTGCTACCTATTGCAATAACCAGACTATCCCACGAATCTGGTAGAGAACACAACAAACTGATGCACTTATCTTCATCTGAAATTTTAATATCAACAGATGCTAACTGACTTACCACAGTATTAAATGTGTTCAGATGCTCTGTCACCGAGTCTCCATCTTTCATCCTCAGGTTATACAGCTTTTTCCGCAGGAACAGTTTATTCACTAGAGACTTAGATTGGTACAAAGTCCCTAACTTGTCCCACAAAGCCTTTGTTGTAGCTTCCCCTGATACATTCAGCAATACTGAATCTGAGACACACAATCATATTGTGCTCTTTGCCTTCCGATCCAACTTCTTCCATTCTTCATCAGACACTCCCATTGGTTTAGTACCCGGATCTACCACGATCCAATGATCTTTATCCACCAACAGATCCTCCATCTTGAGTTTCCACAACTCAAAACTCTGACCATTAAATTTCTCGATCTCTATCTTTCCACTGCTCGCCATATTCTTTCACCACCAGAATCGATCTCGCAGATCTCCCACTGAACAGGGTCTACCACAGGCTCGAGCAAAACCCCTCAGCAACAAAGGCGTCCCCTTGAAGCCAAATCTGCTCCAATACCAAATGTAGCTTTTAACCCTGTACAGAAATTACCTGCATACGAATTCAAAAACACAAAAAATAAATAATGCGAGAGCAGAACACATAAAACACATATACACAGAGATTTTTCCTGGATCCCAAAATCGAGACTACCAGCTTGTTTTTTTCATTATATTCCTTTCAATGTTATAATACATATTTATACATGTCGAAGCATCCAATACCATGGACCGAAAACCATCGCGTCCAAAAAACATGTGCGAAAATCATGCACAAAACCATAGGTGGGTCCGCCCAACCTAACATAGGGTCCAAAACCAGCGCCCCGGACCCCATAAAGTGGGGTTACAAGTGCCCCTCAAACCCCTTGTTAACTACGTGGAAATAATATAACACAACCTAACATTCTCCCACTTGTTTTTTTCTTTCCACAGGGGGCCACAAGAGAGCTTAATCATTTTTCCAGCCCTGAAATGCCCATTGTCTCTCTACACCAAGAGAACTTCTCAGAGCTCACAAATTTTGTCAATGCATCTGCAGTATTCTTCAAAGTGTCCACCTTTACTAGCAACACCTTTTTGTCTTCTATCATATCCCTCATAAAGTGATACTGAACATCAATATGCTTTGTCTTTGAATGATATGTGGGGTTCTTTGCCAAGAAAATTGCACTTTGGCTATCACAGTCTATCCTTATAGCTTCCTATACTAACCCCATACTTGAACACAATCTATGCAACCAAACTGCTTCCTTGCTTGCATGAGTGGCTGCCATGTATTCTACCTCTGTAGTTGATTGTGCCACTACAGATTGTTTTTTATTCATCCAACTGACTGCACCTCCAAATAGGTTAAACACATACCCACTTGTAGATCCTCTCTGATCCAGATCTCCAACCCAGTCTACATCAACAAATCCATGAATATCCAACACTTTGTCCAATCCTGGTCTTCCTTGGTAGCACAAACCATAATCACTAGTGCCACACAAATACCTGAAAACCCGCTTCATTGTTGTCCAGTGCTCCATCCCTGGTTTTGACATAAACCTGCTCAATACTCCCACTGCATGTGCCATGTCTGGTCTAGTACAGACCATTGCATACATCAAGCTACCAACTGCACTTGCATATGGAACACGGGACATGTCCTCTTCCTCTTCTTGTGTCTTGGGACACTGTTCAGTAGATAACCTCACACCTACAGGAATAGGAACCTTCACTAGTTTACTATCCTTCATATTAAACCTCTGCAATATTGTCTCGACATACTTCCTCTGGTCTAACCAGAGCTTCCTCTTTGCCCAATTTCTTTTAGTTTCCATGTCCAAAATATAGTTTGCAGCACCAAGATCTTTCATGTTGAATTTGGAGGACAATTGGGTCTTCAAATCCTGGATAACTTCTTTGTCATTTCCAACCAACAACATATCATCCACATACAATACCAGATAAATAACACGGTCACCAATTAATTTAAAATACACACAGTGATCTGCTTTGCTTCTGGTGAAGCTAAGTCCCCGTATAAATGTATCAAACTTTTGATACCACATCCTTGGTGACTGTTTTAACCCATATAGAGACTTCTTTAACTTACATACCAGTTCTTTCTTACCCTTCACCGCAAAGCCTTCAGGTTGCTTCATGTAGATCTCCTCTTCCAGATCCCCGTGAAGAAATGTTGCCTTCACATCCATCTATTCTACCTCAAAATCAAAAGCAACAACAACAGATAAAAGTAATCTAATAGAAATTACCTTGGCAACAGGAGAAAAAATATCACCAAAATCAATTCCTGACACCTGGGAATAACCTTTTTCTACCAACCGAGCTTTGTATTTCTCCACTTTTCCTTATGCATTTGTCTTCTTTTTGAACACCCATTTGCTGCTAATGGGTTTCCTTCCAGCCGGCAACTCCACCAGATCCCAAGCCTCATTTTTGTGCAAAGATGACATTTCATCAACCATGGCCTCTTTCCAGAGTTTTCCATCCTCTAAATCCACTGCTTCCTTCACAGTTCTAGGATCATCATTAGTAACAGAAAATGCAAAATTTGAACAGAAAGCAGATGGACTATACCTTTCTGGCTGCCTTCTTTCTCGAATTGATCTTCTCACAACCAGAGTTTGTGGCTCTTCATTTTCTGATTCCTCCTCTGCTGTAGAGTCTGATTCTTCCTCCTTTAGCTTAAACTCTATCTTCTCAGGTTCCTTTGGTTGGACTTCATGTTTAATAACATATTTCACATCTCTGAACACCACATCTCGGCTGTACATAACCTTCCTTGTTACTGGGTTCCAAAGCTTATAACCCTTTAAACCATCCTTATACCCAATAAAGATGCACTTTTCATATTTACTATCCAACTTTGTTCTTTTCTCCTTTGGAACATGTACATATGCATCACATCCAAATACCCTCAGATGTGAAAGAGAGGGTTTCTTACCAGTCCATACCTCTTGTGGAGTCTTATCCTCCAACGCTGATGAAGGTGACCTATTGACCAGGTAACATGCAGTATCCACCGCCTCTGCCCAGAATTCCTGTCCTAACCCGGCACCACTGAGCATGCTTCTTGCCCTTTCCATCAACGTCTTGTTCATTCTTTCTGCAACTCCATTTTGCTGAGGTGTATATGGAGTAGTCTTCTGCCGTGCTATACCACACTTCTTGCAGAATTCTTCAAATTCCTTACTGCAAAACTCTCCACCATTATCTGTCCTCAACACCTTTATCTTCTTCTCTGTCTGGTTTTCCACTAGAGCCTTAAATTCTTTAAACCTATCAAAGACTTCAGATTTCTTCTTAAGGAAATATATCCATGTATTCCTTAAGAAGTCATTTATAAATGATACATAGTACACAAACTTACCCAGTGATGGAACCTTCACAGGTCCAAACACATCACTGTGCACAAGCTCTAATATATGTTTCGCCCTCTTACTACCAGAGGGGAAAGTCACCCGATTCTGCTTCCCGTATACACAATTTTCACAGAAATCAAAATCCAGAGAGCTATCACTCATACCTTCTACCATACCTTTACCAAGAAGTATTCGAATGCCCTTCTCTCCAATATTTCCAAGCCTTTGATGCCACAGCATGGTCTTTTCTCCAGAGACCACTAGATTTTCTGCCCCAATTTCAGGAACCACAGAACTGTTGCACCCATCAACAACAGTGCTACCTTGTAGCTTATACAGAGTTCCAATCCAAACTCCCCGCATCAATACCAGTGCTCCCCGAACCACCTTGCAGGTATCCTTCTCGAACACTGTTTTTACACCTGCATCATCCAGCTTACTAACAGAAATCAGATTTCTAGCTAATTCAGGAATATGCAGAACACCCGGAAATGTTCTAACCCTTCCACCTTGCAGCTTCAACTTCACTTTTCCACAACCAATGATTCTAGCCTTCCTGTCATCCCCCAAGAAGACATCACCACCATCATATTTATCAGACTTATAGAACCACTCTCTATGGGGAGTGAAGTGAAAGGATGCACCCGAGTCAATCAACCATGCCTCATGATCTACATGTGTACTTGAAGAAGCCAAGTACACATCCCCACCTTCATTTGAGGTGGTTTTCGCCTCTGCAGAAGGAACCTCATCAGATCCCTTTCCTTTGTCAGGAGCTTTAGATTTACAATCCCTTTTGAAGTGGCCTTCCTTTCCGCATTTCCAGCACACCACCTTTACAGGTTTTCCTGGAGATTTAGATCTCCCTCTAGATTTAGATCTCCCACTCGATGACTTATTTTTGTTTCTGTTCTGGGACCGTCCTCATACAGACAAGGCATCACCATTTTGGCTCTCCATATTTGTCCATCTAATCTCCTTCGTCAGCAAGGCTGAGACTATTTCATCAAACTGCAAGGCAGTTGCATTACTACCTATTACAATAACCAGAATATCCCACGAATCTGGTAGAGAACACAACAAACTGATGCACTTACCTTCATCTGAAATTTTAATATCAACAGATGCTAACTGAATTACCACAGTATTAAATGCGTTCAGATGCTCTGTCACCGAATCTCCATCTTTCATCCTCAGGTTATACAGCTTTTTCCGCAGGAATAGTTTATTCACCAGAGACTTAGATTGGTACAAAGTCCCTAACTTGTCCCACAAAGCCTTTGTTGTAGCTTCCCCTGATACATTCAACAATACTGAATCTGAGACACACAATCGTATTGTGCTCTTTGCCTTCCGATCCAACTTCTTCCATTCTTCATCGGACACTCTTGTTAGTTTAGTACCCGGATCTACCGCGATTCAGTGATATTTATCCACCAACAGATCCTCCATCTTGAGTTTCCACAACTCAAAATTTTGACCATTAAATTTCTCAATCTCTATCTTTCCACTGCTTGCCATCTTCTTTCACCACCAGAATCAATCTCGTAGATCTCCCACTGAACAGGGTCTACCACAGGCTCGAGCGAAACCCCTCAGCAACAAAGGCGTCCCCTTGAAGCCAAATCTGCTCTGATACCAAATGTAGGTTTTAACCCCGTACAGAAATTTCTTGCATACGAATTCTAAAACACAGAAAATAAATAATGCGAGAGCAGAACACATAAAACACATAGATACAGAGATTTTTCCTAGATTCCAAAACCGAGACTACCAACTTGATTTTTTCATTATATTCCTTTCAATGTTATAATACATATTTATACATGTCGAAGCATCCAATACCATGGACCGAAAACCATCGCGTCCAAAAAACATGGACCGAAAACCGTCGCGTCCAAAAAACATGTGCGAAAATCATGCACAAAACCATAGGTGGGTCTGCCCAACCTAACATAGGGTCCAAAACCAAAAATTTTCGGAGCACTGCCCCAGACCCCATAAAGTGGGGTTACGGGTGCCCCTCAAACCCCCTGTTAACTATGTGGAAAGAATATAACACAACCCAACATGTTTGTCACTTGATAATCTACATTGATTGATCTTCTTTAGAAGCCTTCAAACAAGTGTGAAAGAGTAGATCTATTGGTGCATGATTAATGACTACATTAGGTGGAAAACAATTCCACTATCAAGTATGTGAGAGTAGGAAACCTACTAAAATTTGGACATTGGAATTGAAATCCTCACATTGTGCACCAAAGGCAATGAAAAATTCAAATTCTTAGTTAGATGCTTGCTCAAGTTCAAGTTTTGGTTTTCTTTAACAAAGGTTGTCTTTATTGATTTTGCGATGACATTATTTCTCGATATTTTATATGTTTGAGATATGATCAATTCTTCTCCTTCACTGGACAATGGCAATCTTAACATAAGAGACGAATTAGGTACATGATCAAGGACAAATACATAAATTAACTATGATAATAATAACATTCTGCATTTTAAGAGGTTGACACCTTAAACATGTGAAGAGATGTAATGAAGTGAAAGACAAATAGTTGTTCAATAGTCCAAGATGCTTATGGATTAAAGAAACTATATCTCATTGGGGTTATGATAAATGCATGTGGGGATTACCATCCAATAGTTCAAGGGAGATCCAAGATCTGAAATTTTGGTCTCATAACTTTACAAGGGTTATGAGACATTTCATGTGGTAATGATGTCTAATGATGTTGAAAAAATTGGATCACAACTAGGAGGCTATACCTTCCCATGGGAAGGAGAAACTTGAAGGACTCTTACTCATTCAAGCATTGTTTTCAAAAATGAAACTTCTCAAGAATGTTTGGTTTTTTTTTTAGTTGTGTTTAGTCAATGTGTGTTTTCTTTCAGCGAGTTATGTTTTTTGCGGTATAAGATTTAAGAGAGCATGTAAGATTATAAAGTTTACTTATGTAACAATGTCAAATTGTTAGACATTAAATTTGTTTGCCAAGAGTTTTTTGTAGTGGTATCAATTTTAAAAGAGTATGTTAAATTATAAAGCTTACTTATAAGTGTTAGACATTAATTTATCATTGGATGATGGTTAAGATAATCACTCAACTACTTCCTCTCAATAGAAAATAATCAAATTTCATAATCATTTACAATCTCTTTTAAAAAAATTAACACTAACTTATTAATAAATTAGAACTAGTATTAAATATTTTCATTAAATTTTACTTATTATTTATTCTTCTTTACATTATTAATTTATTATTTATTCTTCTTTACATTATCATTATACCTTCCTTTAACTAAATATTTTTCATATAACAACCATTTAAAAACATAAAAACATAATCCATTAATCTATTTTACATACATTGCCCACAAAACAAAACAAAAAACAAAAAAACTTGTGTGAACTGACAAAAACAATTCAATTCATAATGTGTGTACATTAATCCATTTCAGGTCCATTACAAATACCAAAAAAATGACACTTTTGCCACTCAACAAAACAATTCAATTCATAATGTGCATATATTCAATGGTAATATTGGTCCCTATTGTAAATGTATACTAAGGATAGCCATCAAATCAAACTATTTTCCATCACAATAGCAAAGCCTTTCAACCATACTGAAAAGACCAACCCCCTTCAGTTTTGGCCCCAAAGGAAACTCATATCATTTGGGAAAAAGTACAAAATGGGCACCACCTTCAGTTTTTGGCCCAAAGAAAACTAATATGATTTAAAAAAATACATAATGGGCCATCAGTTAAGTTTCCCCACTGGACCACCAAATGTTATCACATAATTTGTTCTCCATTGGTCCAAAAACACACTCGTATCATTTGGGAAACTTACAAAAATGGGGCCATCACTTTAATTGGCCCCAAGGAACCATCCCATGTTATCGCATAAAGTATTTTCTAAAATCTTGTTTCCAAATACATCGACTATGATTATATGGTGGGTTATATGCGTATACCTTCTCAGTAGAGGCTATAGGTGTAGACTTGCCCATGTTATTTAAAATGAGGGTGGTTTATAGGGTTATTGCGGTGGAGGAATTGGTGGACAGTTAAAAATGGTTGGAATAGTAAAAAAAAAATCAAAATTTTTTGTTTTGAATTGTGTTTTAGATGGTGGAAATGGCTTCATCACCATCAAAAATTTCTAAGACACCCAAAATCTTGAAGTTTGATAATTGTAACCTGGATTTACAAAAATCCTTGCCATTATCAAAATATTACCGAAATTTCCATGAATTTCAAAGAAAAAACAATCCGGTTAAACGACTTCTAGATATAATTGAGAATTCACTATTTATTTACCTTGTAATAGATGATCACTAGTTTTTAGTTGGAACTAATAATTAAACTATTTTAGTGCTCATCAAATATAAAATTGATTCTAAAAATATTATTATAATTACTAAGTTTCTATTTTTAAATTATTTTCATAAATATGATTGAAACAAATAAACTTTTCCAAAAAATATCTTAACAACCTACTTTTTTCAGGACAGAAAAAGCATAATTGTATTTATATAAGAAATATAAAAGGGTCAAAATGTACATTCATCCGAAACATAGAAATATGTCTCATAGATCTGAAGAGCAAGATCTGAAACTGCTCATAAGCAGAGCCATATTTTGAAAAGAAACATGATCAGGCCTTTATAAACCGCTGAGATAGGTCATAAAAGAAACACTTTGCTCCAAGATGAGACCAAGTCCTTATAAAACCATATACAAAAACAAAATCTTATCAAATATAGTCCGCAACCAGCAGGCGATGGGACCACATATGCCACCCAGGAACGCCAAGAGATTCAGAAGAAGCATGCTCAACCGACACATATGCAAAAAACTAGCTCTCAAATAAGAAACCATATACTCCTGTTGCGCCAAGAGCTTGAGATGGTGCCTGCTCAACCGAAACATATAAAACAAACTGATATATTGCATAAGAAGAAAGGTTAAAGAGAGCTATGAAACAGAAAAAAAGATCCATGATAAACCAACTATGCTGCCATAGAGAAAACTATAAGTCAGGAGGGAGGAATTCCTGTATGGGAAAGGATTTTCCCCCTGAGGAAACCTGTAGATGCCAAAAGCCCGGAGCTGCCTGGAGCCCCATTTTTGATAAGGAATCCGCCTTTTGATTTTGGTCCCTGCATATGTAATTGACTGAGCCACCTTTTAAAGAGTTCCAAAAGAAACTGATCCGATCAAGCCACCCCACGAGATGAGGCCTGGAGATGGAGTTTTTCCCAGTGACATAATCCACCAGAACTTTTGAATCTCCAAAAATAGAAACATCTTGGAGATTTAAAAAGAGACAGAAACTCATGAGACCTGCAAGAGCCATGGCCTCAGCCAACATATTTGTACCCCTCCTCCCATTCCAATGAATGGAAAAAAGACTGTCCTCAGAAGCTACAATGTGAAAACCGCGGCCACATGAACCCTTATGCTCCGCACCATCGAAAAGCGCCCTGGGCAAGGAAAAAGATAACAGTGAGAGGTTTTTACCAACCTGTTCCTTCAGCTTTGGAGAGGAATGCGGAATTTCCTCAAAGAGAGCAATAATGATAAAAAAGATTTCCATAAAAGGGGGTCTTTTGTCATTGAAAATGTAGTTGTTCCTCCACTTCCAAATGCACCAAATAGTTATGATGAAAATAGATCTCCATGAAACATTTTGTTTGCTACTCCAAAGGAATGCTTCATATATCGAGGCATGAGATTTGTGCTGAATGCCAAAACTTTTCTCCAACTGCATCCATAATTGACGAGAGCCTTTGCAATTTAAAAATAAGTGGATGTTGTTTTCCCCTACAGATTTGCAAATGGAACATATACCCGGACCCTGCCATCCGCGCTTGTTTAAATTCTCCCACGTAAAATTCTTATTATGAAAAGTCAGCCAAACGAAAAAGATCATTTTGGATGGACACCCCAATTTCCAAAAATACACGGGAATAAGTTATTTTACAACTGATCATATACTGATATATGTCTTTTACCCGGATGAAATCCATCATGTTTGCATTCCTCCAAATAAGACAATCCTGTTCAGATGAACGAAAAATGCTAACCCTCTTATATACGCCATAAAACTAATTAACAATAACATTATTTTAATCATACCTTTGTCCTTTCATAAATCCGCTCATTAATGCATATTCTTGCTGGTATTAAACCCGAAGTCCTAAGTCCCGAGGGTCTTAATTTGAAATTCGTTTGTTAGTTTGAAATTTTTTAATCGGGAAAAAATGACGAAACAACGATAGGCTTCACGAGATTATTAAAATGAAGTTTTTGATTGAGGATTAACATATTATAAGAATTAATTGATTTATAATGTTGGGAGTTAAATCAATTAATTTCTTATCATGTTGAGAGATAGACGGGTGTTTTATACAATCGAGATGTATTTCGTTTATAAAGGAATATATATATAAACTTTAAAAAATATATATATTTATATTAAATAATTGTTATTATTATTAAAAAATTTATTATAATAAAAAAATTAATATAAATTTATAAGGTTTAAGGGTAATACATAAAATAGGTTTATATTTCAAGAAAATATATATATACATTTTTTGTTGATTTAATTTATGGGAATTTGAATTTTGAATCTCATGCTACAATATTACTTTGTATTAAGGTGATAGCCAATTGAATTACACTTCATGGACTTCAAAAGATTGCATATCTCTTTCAACAATTAATAAGTTTATAGGCTTATTGCCAAGACAAAAGATTTGTAAATATTTACATGTCGGCTCAATTACATTATAATAAAAAGTTAAAAATAATATAAAATCTAATATGGAATGATTTTGTAGTGTCCATAAAAAGTTAAAAGTAATAAATATAATAAAATTCAATTTCTTATGAGTTAAGATGATTTTACCTTATAAATTAAAATAATTATTTGTAACCATATTTAAATTTAATTAATAAGCACATAAAAACTTTAATACTTACAATAAGCTTAAAATATAACAATATTTTTAACCATGGATATTCACACCTACTTTACCATAGATATTATTAACTTGTAAATAGCCTTTGTTACAATACCATGGGCGGATACCATGGCTTATCAATACCACATGCCCAAAAACCATCTCTCCTTTAAGATATATTACTTTTAAGATATATTATAATAATTATAATTACTTTTAAGATATATATAAACCTGTATCACATTAAAATATATAAGCTATAAATAATAGTTATATATTAAGATCCATTTTATCTTATAAGTTAAACTAATAATTTTGCGATCATATTTAAATTTCATTAATATGCATATAAAAAATTAATACTTACAATATAACAAGATTTTAACCATAGATATTGACCCCCACTTTACCATAGATATTACTAAGTTGTGAATAGGCTTTGGTACAAGACCATGGGCCAATACCATCCAAAAATCATCTTTCATCTCACAACCAAAATATTTTACCAGCATAGATCTAACATGAGTTGAGAGAGATCATAATTCCTTAGGTGCAAACTTCTTTTAGAGTACAAAATACAATGTCTAATTTTTCATTGTTTAAATTGTATTTTTTAACACTATAGTCCAAAAAATCTTTTTTGAATTTTAACAAAACAATATATACCTCAAAAAGGATGGACCAAAGTGTAAAACAGTGAAACCACTTCAAACATTTTAACCACAAAACTTATTTTTTTAATAGATTTATATAATATATGCATAACTAGTACAACCACATTAGAAATATTAATTGGTATAGCCAAAGGCTTCATAAATATAACAAAAACAAACTAACATAAAAAATGTCTTACTAATGTAAACATTAACAATGTATAAAAAGATTATGGGTCAACTTTAACTTAAGTAAAAAAAAGGAATTACCCATCTTATTGTAAAATGAACCATTTTGCTAAATAAAATTTGCTTATATATGAGTGGGCCCAATGGTTAAGAGCATATGTTTCCTCCTAAGAGGTCACAGGTTCAAAACTAGAGGGGTGTAGATTATGTATGCTTCCCTAGACAAACAAGGGGGTCTCATACACCAATTTAGAATCAAACAATAATAATATAATGAATGTTATAATGGGGCTCAAAGTCCCATAAACAAGGGGGTCTCATACACCAATTTGGAATTAGATAATAAAAATTAATAAATGAATGTTATAAGGGGGTCTCATACACCAATTTAGAATCAGATAATAATAATATAATGAATGTTATAATGGGGCCCAAAGTCCCATAAACAAGGGGGTCTCATACACCAATTTGGAATTAGATATTAAAAATTAATAAATGAATGTTATAATGGGTCCCTTGTCCTACAAACAAGGGGGTCTCATACACCAATTTGGAATTAGATAATAATAATAATAATGATGAATGCTATAATGGGGCCCAAAGTCCCACAAACAAGGGGGTTTCATACACCAATTTGGAATTAGATAATAATAAATAATAAATGAATGTTATAATGGGTCCCTTGTCCCACAAACAAGGGGGTCTCATACACCAATTTGGAATTAGATAATAATAATAATAAATGAATGTTATAATGGGGACCCAAAGTCCCACAAACAAGGGGGTCTCATACACCAATTTGAAATTAGATAATAATAATAATAAATGAATCTTATAATGGGTCCCTTCTCCCACAAACAAGGGGGTCTCATACACCAATTTGGAATTAGATAATAAAAAATAATAAATGAATGTTATAATGGGTCCCTTGGGTCCCTTGTCCCACAAACAAGGGGGTCTCATACACCAATTTGGAATTAGATAATAATAATAATAAATGAATGTTATAATGGGGACCCAAAGTCCCACCAACAAGGGGGTCTCATACACCAATTTGAAATTAGATAATAATAATAAATGAATCTTATAATGGGTCCCTTGTCCCACAAACAAGGGGGTCTCATACACCAATTTGGAATTAGATAATAATAATAATAAATGAATGTTATAATGGGGACCCAAAGTCCCACAAACAAGGGGGTCTCATACACCAATTTGGAATTAGATAATAATAATAATAATAAATGAATGTTATAATGGGTCCCTTGTCCCACAAACAAGGGGGTCTCATACACCAATTTGGAATTAGATAATAATATTGATAAATGAATGTTATAATGGGTCCCTTATTCCACAAACAAGGGGGTCTCATACACCAATTTGGAATTAGATAATAATAATAATAAATGAATGTTATAATGGGTCCCTTGTCCCACAAACAAAGGGGTCTCATACACCAATTTGGAATTAGATAATAATAATAATAATAAATGAATGTTATAATGGGTCCCTTCTCCCACTAACAAGGGGGTCTCATACACCAATTTGGTGTGTGGGTTGGTTGTGACCTTAAATTAGATAATAATAATAAATGAATGTTATAAATAATAATGAGGAACTTATCATGGAGGAACTTATTAGAATTAGAATAATCTCAAATCCTTAGGAAATTGGTGGGTGGGGGCCACATGACACCGAATCCAATATTTTTGATTTATTAAAAGTAATGGACTATTTTGCTAAATAAAATTTTCTTATATATAAATGAATGTTATAAATAATAATGAGGAATTTATCATGGAGGAACACGAATCTAATTTTTTTAATTTATTAAAAGTAATGGACCATTTTGCCAAATAAAATTTGCTTATATGTAAATGAATGTTATAAATAATAATGAGGAACTTATTAGAATTGGAATAATCTCAAATCCCTAGGAAACTGGTGGGTGGGGAGCCACTTGGCATCAATATAATTTTTTAAATTTATTAAAATCCGATACAACCTAACAAACTCTGTAATACACTACAACCATTGATAAATATTAAGACTAAGCATATGTTGAGCACATTCCCTTAGAATCAATCTAGGCCGTTCAAAAAAAAAAAAATCAACAGATCCTCATCCACCTTAAGTTGAAATAAGAAGCATTTGGCATAATTTTAAAGCAATATATAATATATACATAGTTGACATTAAAATATTTTATATAACATGTGATTGAGACATTTTATCCAGTCACATTAAAATGGCTTTTTGTTATTAATGTATTATAATATTTTATTGATAACCCATATTGAATATTTTATTTTAACATATTTTTTCTATATATAGATATATATGAAGTTGATATCGAAACAGTTAACATAGATTTTCAAATATTTTGTTTAAATCCCATATTGAAGTATTTTTGAAAAGTACAAGGTTTAAACATCTTACTTATAGATTTCTTTTACTTCTAATTTCTTTACATGAAATTATATTATGTCATATGGAGAACTAACTAACTAAACATGAATAACATATTCATTTTGTTTTGTATTTTCGTTGACATTGCAATATTTTATTCTTTTTAAGAGGGGCACATGTCAATTTCACTTTGAGCACGGATGTACTTACATATGGCCCTCATACTGGGTTGTAGAATGATAAGCATTTTTTAGTTAATTTAATTACATTTTTACATTGAACACTCTCAAATCCAGTATGGAAGAGATGTTGTAATGTCATGTTATGTTATCTAAACATTTTAACTATGTATATATACACATACCCTCCCCCCTTAAAGCCAGACATAGCAGCAGCCGCCAAGGTGGATATGAATTCGATGTTGATGTTTAATGTTGATTAACGTTGGCGATTGCTTACTTTTATTTACTTTCACCCCGGAGGACTAGTTATGTTAGGGTAGGACGAGAGAGATAGATAATAGGGGTGGCTCGATTCAAAATCATTTTGATTTTTCTATCCGAGAACTAAAATGATTAGGAAATAGATACATTACATGGGGAAAGTCGTGTGCAATGAGAATTGCAAGCACGGTTTGGGGAGAGATTTCTCACTCTTACTGATACTGAAGGAGCAAATCATCCACTCCATCCGACGAGCTCCAGGTTCGAGTCCCGAGCAACCCGGATCAAATTTCTGATAGGTACTTTTAGTTTGTGGGTGGGTGGGACAAAGCAAAGCTAGGCTTCTTTTTTAAGGTTCAGGCCAATAAGTACCCTTTCTGGATCATGGATGTGGATGTGGATATGGAACTTGAAAAAGAGGTAGTGTAAAAAGGAGGAAATGGACCTAGACTGAAGCTAGCATAGATGTGGGCTCCCTTTTCGTCTGTGATAAGATAGCCAGCATTCGAGAATCTCCGGGCATTCTCCCATCTGTGCATAATGGGTCATTCGTTTAGGGTCATTCTCCCCTTCCCTTCCTTATGAATTCAATAGGAAGGGATTTAAGAAGGAATGAAGGAATGAATGGAAAGAAGGATGGGAAGAGAAGGAGGTTGCAAGAATATACATCATCCATTTACTCCATATATTGCATATATATCGTACGGTCTACCTTCTACTTTTTTCGGTCAAGTTAGTAATAGAAGCTCATGCTTCAATGGCTGTCGAGTTGGTTTTCCATTGATCAAATTCTTCAACCGGTTGTTTTCTAGTAAATCCTCCTCTACATGTATGGGCCTCGTGCTATGGGAATGGGGGCAGTATAAGCAGTATCCATGTTTCCCCTCTAGTCTAGGGCAGTATCCATGGGCTCAGGTGATAATTCAAAAGTATACCAAGAAAAAGTGTTACTCTTTAGAGTAAAAAAAATAGGATTCTTAGTCAGAACCAAAAGGATCAAGGGACCAACCATCCTGGTTGGGCAACCCCAAACACAAGGAGTCAGTTATGCGTCGGTCAAAGAACAACAACGGGTCCGACACAATAGACAACTCAAGCTAGAGAGTACCGGGACCCCAGCTCCACACAGGGGATAGATTGTTTTATAAACACAACGAATCCATCAGAAAATGCTCAACTTCGAGCAGCTAGGTGGACAACGAGCACCTGGAGGAAGGTGGGGATGATGTCAAGTCCACATGGCCCTTATGGGTTGGGCCACACACGTGCTAATAATAATGGAAATGAAAATGGGAAGCAAGGTCGTAAGGCGGAGCGAATCCAAAAAGATTGCCTCAGTTCGGATTGTTCTCTGCAACTCGAGAACATGGAGTTGGAATCGCTAGTAATCGCAGATCAGCATGTCGCGGTGAATATGTACCCGGGACCTATACACACCGCCCGTCACACCCTGGGAGTTGATTTTGCCCGAAGCATCAAACTAATGATCACCCTATCTATATATGTTCCACTACGACTTGACTAGTAGCCACAAAGGGAGACAAAAAAAGAGTCTCCTATATTGCTCTAAACCTTTATAATAGTGTTGATAATCAATGGTGTTAAATCTATGATATAGAGCTTACTAACAGCTATAGTAATGTAAACAAGCAAGTTCCATATCTACTAACTCGATCCAACTAGTGTGATTCTATAATCAATAAGGAGGGGCTTAGTCGATGACACAGATATGTGGAATAAGGTGAATCAATGATGCCGGATACGGGTATAGTAATTACTCTTATTCAAGCTTACATAACTAGAGCTCCCCTTAGGTCCACCAGTTATTATACCTAGACGAGTGGCACCCTATAGCAATGAGGCAAGGCTGCCTCGGATCCCTAACCTGGGACACCCCAGCAATGGGCTGCGACATGTCAGTCCCCTCAGGTCCACCAACCTAAAGTGAGTGGCACCATATTGATGAGGCAAGGCTGCTCATTCGGTGAGCATGAAATGATCTCTTTCAGTGAGCATGAAATGCTCTCTTTCTTTCTAGCTGGATCAAAGGAAAAAAGTACACCAAAAAAAGTGTTACTCTTTAGAGTAAAAAAAATAGGATTCTTAGTCAGAACCCAAAGGATCAAGGGATCAACCATCTTAGTTGGGTTGGGAGTCAGTGGATTCTTTTTGTCTTGGCCCTTCCTCTTTGATTGACTATTTTGATTGCCCGAGTTTGATTCCAACTCAAGATAGAGCAATCGCATATATACTGATCTTATTGCATGTCATTTTATACCTCAAGATATAGGGGGAGGATCATATATAATGAATGAGTTTCTTGGTTGTCCTTGTCTAGCGTCTGCCAGTTTGCGAGCTATCGATCGCTGAGTGACTGACGTCTGCTTCATTTAAGCTGTCTCTTAGCAATATGTCTTTCTAGTTTAGTTGAATAGATATAATGCCTCCTATTCCTAATGCTAGCGGTAGCGATCTCCTAAACCTCTTCAACCAATAATGTAATGTGATAATGTGATAGTGCGATTCCTCATTGCCTGAGCTGATGCTCTTCTCTGACAATTAGTTTGATGTTGATTGGCGTTGGTGATTCAATAGTAATGGTGTTGGCAAGCAATAGCGATCATGATGAACGATTAACGATGGATATGGCACGTTGGCAAGGGCAGAGAACAAACTCTGTTTTTTTGTTAGGGAACTTGCTCACTCCATGCCTGAATTCCATGGGAGGCTAGGAAATAGTTACCCTACTTCCTTCTTCCAGTTAAGGGGCTTTGGCGACAAATAAAGGTAGGCATGTATAAAGAGGTGGTTTTTATATGCTTTCCAGGTTATTACGCTGCTGGCCGGTTTCAGTGAACAGAGAGAGGTGTTTGATTCTAAGTGGGCTGCTTGCCCGTTGACCGCTTGCCTCCTTGGTACCCATCCATCTAAGGCTTGAAAACTGACTAAAAGGTCATATTTGCACGTAGAAGAAGTCCCCAGACTTAGGAGGTATAAAGTCCAGCCAGTAGAAGAAGTCCCTAGGCTTGAAAGATCTAAGTAAACAACTCGAGGTACATGTCTGTTCCTATCTCTATTTGAGATAGGGCTTATCACCGAGCTATCAATTAGGAGGGAATGAGTCAGATACTGAGAATTATGTCAAATAGGGTTATGAGTATGCCATTAGTAATCAATAAAATCTTATTCTGACTATAAACTCTATTGGAAACTACCTATATGTATGTTATAGTACGCTTGTTACTATATATATCTAACATTTTAACTCAATGAAATTACATAAAAATAGAAATTAAATTAAGAAAATTAAACTAATAATTATAAGTATTAATTATTAATAATTTATCTATGTTAACTCTTGATTTATAAGTTCTAGGAGGTATTAAATCTTTCAATATGCATATCTTTCCTCAAATTTTATACTAAAAAAAAAAGTTTACACCTCCAGAAATTTAATCCCTCTAAAAACTTGATAGATCTAGAATTAGTAGTTAAAATAAAACTATACTAATACATAAATTAACATATTTACAAAATAGAATATTACTTCTCAAGTAACATGTTAAAATTTCTAGCCCACGGGGCTTTGGATTGACGGTGAATGGGTGTGTTGTTAAGGCACTCCTTGCGATAGGTCACCGGTTCAAATCTCTCGTGGGTACTTAGGTTAGTCTTAATTAAAAAAAAAAAAAAAAAACAAAAAAAAACATGTTAAAATTTCTTTCTTTAGTAATAGAGGTGAACTAAGAAGTGATATCTAATTTCAAAATTTAATAAATTCAAGTTCACAACATCTTTTACAACTAAGTTATGAAGATCAACTTATCGAAATTTTGACTGCTTGTGGATAAGGTGTCATTTTACAAAGTTTAGTATTGACATGGGTCAAATATTTAACATAGCCTAACCTGAGATCTTCAAGTTTAAATCTAAAATTTAGATATTCTATAAATGATATCTTACTTTACCTCCATATAGAATTTTATTGAAAAATATAGATATTATTATATATTTCCAAGTTCTCAATTAAGTGTGCTACAAAAGAATAAATCACAATTTATTGATTGATATATATATATATATTTCGAATTTATCTTATTGTTAGTATATTAAAAGTATGCAAAGTGGATGCTCATGTCATATAGAATTTGACTCTACATCAAATAAGTATCTTTACTTACACTTTGAGTGAACCTACAAGAATACAAGTAAAAAATATTGTTAAAAATATAATTTTCTTTATTTCTCTTTAAAAAAATCGTTATTCTTATCTACTAAGACAATTTAATTAACATTGTATTATGAAGTATTATATAAATTGTGAAATTCAAGATTCAAATTTCATATAAATATCTAAAAAAAATCCAAAAATCACTTTTATTTTTTTATTCTAACTATTAATTATCTTCATTATACTTCAAATTTCCCTAATTTAAATATATATAAATATAAATATAAATATTAAGTCAAGAACACACAAAGAACCCAGAAAAATGGTTGAAATCCAAAAATTGAAACCAGAGTATCTTTCAATAATTAATCTAATTAATCTAAACCAGCACATTAGTAAATTATGAAAAAGACTTGAAAATAAATTCTCAATCAAACAAACATGCATCTTGAAAAAGCATGTGATATATGGTAAAACTATCATTATTCCACGTATCCACAAATGGAGATAATCATATATTTGTCCTAAAAATCTCAATGAAAAGTGATGAAATAATTTAGATGAAGAAATGATCGAAAAATTAAGAAAGCGAAATTTTCCTAGTATAAAATATATGAGAAATATAAACTATTCAAAACATGAGAAGAGGTGGTGGAATTTTTTTTAAGTGTATGTGTACTTTAAATGAAAAACCATTGACATTGGCATTTGCACAATTGAGGCGGTGGAATTTTTCTAGTATAAAATATATGAGAAATATAAACTATTCAAAACATGAGAAGAGGGGGTGGAATTGTTTTTATTGTTTATGTGTACTTCAAAAGAAAAACCAACCATTGACATTAGCATTTGCACAATTTATGAAAGCAAAGCAAATTTTTAATTATGACTTTTATTTAATAATTTAATTTAATTGGATAAATGGATTATAATTTAGTAAAATCACAAATTAAATTAAGAAATATTATTTTATATAAAGTAAATAAATAATATATATATATATATATATATATATAAATAAATAAATAAATAAGTAACGTAAAATATATATGTATTTAAGATTTAGTTTAATTAGCAATTGTCCCAAAAGGTACAAAGAGAGGCCGATAGAATTATGAAGTTGGAATTGTTGAATTTTTGTAGAAGATTAAAAAGTACAAGTGGTTAGTGCACATCTCTCAAGGCACGGTTATAAGAGTGGAAGATGAAGGGTCGAAAAATTTGGCTTCACTTCAATGTTGAATGAAGGTCACAAGGCATAACACCAAATAATCAGCAATGTTAGTTTTAGGGTGAGGAAGGAGGGAGTAAGGATAGCGCTTTTAATTCAAAATTCTCTTCAGTTTCAAAAAGACAATGTATTTTTCAATATCAACAAAAAACTGACCATGAGATCTTGTATGGGTATACTTGTTTTTCATATTCTGATATGATAGAAGAATTCTGGGCTAATACTCAAATTATATACTTTGGATCAAGCGAAAAGGAAAATCACTAAGACCACATTTTTTATTCAATTAGATGTTGTGAGTGCCTTTGTGAGAACAGTCAACAAATTCTAGCAGAAGCGATGGGGAGAATGGAGACATTTTGAAGGGATTGGAAGCACAATTATGAAAAAGAACTAAAACCAACAAGAAAACAAATGCTTAGGATGAATACCCAGCTGGACAAGCATAAAAAGAAAATAATCCTTGTGGAAGTAGGGGAAGAGTGCATTAGGTAGAAACTGCAAGATCAAGAAGACTTAATACAAGAATTCGAGGAGGGAGTTCGACATTTGGAGCTGGAGCAACATCCTGGGTTTGCAGTTCTGAGGTCCCTTGTGCCTCACCAGCAAAATCTTTGGTTCCTTTGGACAAGAGGAAGCAGTAGCAAAGAACGAAGACTCTGTGGAACAACATTTTGAGCATTTCAGGAGAATAGACCCATCCACGGTGTCATCAGTTGTAGGAAGAAAAAGGACTGCTCACTTTGGGCATGATAACAAAAATGGTTAATATTATGATGTATTTCAAGTTTGTGATTTTGCTAGGCCAGTTTGTAAGGCTTATACTGGCCAGACAGTTAATTGTGAGTGCCTTTGTGACAACAGTCAACAAATTCTAGCACAAGTGATGGGGAGAATGGAGGCATAGATTCGCATCTGGCCCCGCCCCACTAGAGAAATCAAACCCTAAAATAAAAATAAAAATGTCAGCCTAACTCCCAACCCAAAATGGAGAAATCACTCTAAATAATAAGAAAGGAGAGGAAATGCTGAATGACAAAATTATGGTTGTTCCTTCTATTAAAATAATTCTCCAATTTTCTATTATGAGTTGCGTTTAGCTGAATTGGTCCTTACAGATCTTGGCAGGGGTATGAAAGGTGTTGTACAGAAAGCAGAGTAAATAGTAGAAAATTACATAAATAAGACCAAGCCTAGTGAAAGCATTTGGAGGGCATACAAGCCTTGTTCAAGGAGACATAAGGACTAATATAATATCCATCTATAGTCCGTATTCATTGACAAAAGGATCAAATCTCTTGATCACCCTTATCCATCCCTAATCTCTGTTACAAAGCTGCAGATCTATTCTAAGAGAGTGAAGGTATAATGAACCTTATTTTTGAAAGAACAAAAGGCTTGTCCACCAGTTTAAGGGAGGATGTACTTATTGGCAGAGGTTAAAAGGTCAAAAGAGACCTCCAAACATCCAAACTTTAAAGTGGACACAACAGAGATTAATAAAACTAAACATTGGAAGTTGAGAATGCATTTGTTGTTGTAAACCCTTTTGCCTCTCGGGGACTATGAGAATCCATTTAGTGTACAATGGGAACAAGTGGTTACCATACCTACATAAACACTATCTTCTCTACTTTGTTACAATCCCTTATCAAGTGAGGCATGCTCAATGGGATTTAAACCTGGTCATCGTGGGGGTAAACACTCCTACTTACCACTAGACTACAGCCCAACTGACATTCTGCCTCATAGGTTTAGTGAAGCACTTGTTGATAAATTTTGAATCCTGAAAACTAATGCATTACTGTATCAGCCTGAGACATGAATAGAAAAAGTGGCATTGAGACAAAGTGCTTTTCTGTTTTAAAACTTTTTAGCTTCAATAAGATAGAGTGCAAGATATGTAACATTGTCCAGAAAGAAGTCTGATACAATGGGAAATTATGGTGGCATGCAACGTTCTCACCACTCAAAATCAGGTTGGGTGAAACTTTGCAAGACAAACTGATATACGACATTGGGCCTCTGTCACAACCCTGTCATCCTTTTGCTAGGGATGCTTCTAAGATGTTTGGGTTCTCAAAAGGTTGTCTTACCATGGATAGATGGGACAAGCTGAACAAGTTTGCCGCAAAAACAGGGTAACCTTTTGCCTCTCGGGGACTATGAGAATCCATTTAGTGTACAATGGGAACAAGTGGTTACCATACCTACATAAACACTATCTTCTCTACTTTGTTACAATCCCTTATCAGGTGAGGCATGCTCAATGGGATTTAAACCTGGTCATCGTGCAAGTAAAAATGGCATTGAGACAAAGTGCTTTTCTGTTTTAAAACTTTTTAGCTTCAATAAGATAGTGTGCAAGATATGTAACATTGTCCATAAAGAATTATGATACAATGGGAGATTATGGTGCCATGCAACAGTCTCACCACTCAAAATCAGGTTGGGTGGAACTTTCCAAGACAAATTGATATATGACGTTGGACCTCTGGCACAACCCTGTCATCCTTTTGCTAGGGATGCTTCTAAGATGTTTGGGTTCTCAAAAGGTTGTCTTACCATGGACAGATGGGACAAGCTGAACAAGTTTTCCGCAAAAACAGGGTAATGGAGAGCATTACTTTCCACAATCTATAGATTAAACTGACCATTAATTGAAATATATAATCACATTAATGGCATTAAAATTCAAATGAATTGAAAATGATAATTGTTTTTACACAATGGCAGGCACTGCTGGTCTGTACCGAACAGTCACCTAACCCGACTCGACTGCCCTATGTACTATGCTTCCTGTACATAAAATTATTCTATCTAGCAAAAATAATGTACCAAAATGGATGGATGCCTTATTAATCCACCCATACAATGGAGTATTCACTACTATGGCTAATATGACGATCGATCGATTATTAATATTGTTATATACAAAGCATCATAGGATGTTAAGCTACATCCCCAAAAAATTAACAGAAGGCAGGCTCTGCCCAACCAGCGACCTACCATCTACCAAAATATATGTGCAACTTGTTGGCCAAGGCAAAATAGAGAGGGCCGACATCATTTCCCTCACAAAAACTCATTGTCACTTTGCACTACAGCTCAGCAGACATCAACTTGTAAATTTATGATTAGGTCAACCCATCTTCATCTGTACATTCCCCAGGTTTAGTAATTCTTTTCCCCATGGCGAACTCGGCCATGCAACACTATTCTCATGGCTCCGAGTAAAAACCATTGAAGTCCCCAACTTCTACAAATATGAAAAACAATGAAAATAAAGTTATGAATTCATCAAAGGATCAATACCTGCGTGTAGGAATTTACAGGGTAAGTTCCTCAGACAGAACACCAAAGGACACCGCTCACAAACAGATCACAGATCAATACACCAGTATTTTGACGTGGCTAAAACCCTCAAAGAGGGAAACAGTCCACGGCCTGAGCCAACGCGGCCACTTCAGGCAATTTATTAAGAAAAGAATGAAAATTTACATATGCTTCTCTCATAGACGGATTACCCTACAAATGACCCTCCATGCTCTTTAAATAGAGATGATGGACCAATCGGGTGTTAAGCCACGGATCAAGTGTCGGTAATACCGAGGAGAGAATGAACCGTCGGATCACTACATATCGTGACCGTCGGATTGTAAGTTACAAAATGTACATAGTAAAGAAACACACTTTACCTAACTCTATACTAGACCAAGTTGTACTTAACTATTTCCTATGTGTCGGAATATCCTAACATCCCCCCTTAAGAACAACTTGGGATAGGATTGAAGGATTTACAAATATGACACAATAGGAGAAGGAAGGAGGCACTAGAGCCTATCCCCCCTTAGTGACAACTTCCTGAACTCCAACCATAAATCGAAGTTTAGTGAAATTCGCCTCTGTGAGAGCCTTTGTAAAGATGTCTGCAACTTAATCATCTGTTGAACAATATTGCACTTCAAGAACATGGTCGTGGATGAGCTTTCTGATGAAGTGCATGTGCAGTTCAATGTGTTTGTTGCGCTGATGTTGGACTGGATCTTTGCATAGTTGAATGACACTTTGATTATCACACCAAAGTGTAGTTGGATGCTACTATTGAAAGCCAAACTCTGACAGGATCTGACGAAGCCACAAGGCTTCCTTACTAGCTTCTACGGCACCATGATACTCTGCTTCTGCTCAAGAAAGAGAAATGGCACCTTGTTTCTTGCAAGCCCATGTAATAGGTCCTGAACCAAGAGTGAACACATAACCCGCAGTAGACTTCCGATCATCAGGGTCACCAGCCCAATCGGAATCAGTGAAACCAACCAATAGAGGAGATGCTTCGGCACTGTAATGAATCCCAAACTAAATTGTACCTCGAACATAACGAAGTATTCTTTTAGCTGCTTTCCAATGACTTTCACGTGGGTTTTGCATAAACTGAGCAACAAGGCCAACAGCAAAGGAAAGGTCAAGACGAGTATGGGTTAGATACAGAAGTTTTCCTACAAGTTGACGGTATAAGGTAGCATCAACTTCAGGAGAAGTACAAGTGACTGAAAGTTTGACTCCAGACTGAAAGGGAGAAGGGGCTGGCTTACAGTCTTCCATGTGAAAATGGAGTAGAATATCACAGGCATACTTGGACTGGGAAAGGGAAATACCTTCCTTGGATTGCAAGACTTGAAGACCAAGAAAATAATGTAAGTGTCCTAAGTCTGTCATTTCAAACTTCCTTTTAAGGCTAGACTTCACATGGTTTATGAGGTTGGGATCACTACCAGTCAGGATAAGATCATCAACATAAAGAACAAGAATGATAAGAGACTTGCCCACTTTCTTGGTGTAGACAGTATTGTCATAATGACACCTAGAAAAGCTATTTTCTAAAAGAAAGTTATCCATTTTGGCATACCAAGCTCGAGGAGCTTGCTTGAGACCATAAAGGGATTTCTTAAGCCGACATACAAGGCTGGAGTCTGTTTGTATAAAGCCAATAGGTTGTTCCATATAGATTTTTCATGCAAGTCCCCATGCAAGAAGGCGGATTTAACATCCATCTGATGGACTTCCCATTTGAAAGAGGCAGCAAGGGAAAGAACAAGGCGGATAGAGTTCATTTTGGCAACAGGGGAGAAGGTTTCAGTGTAGTCAATGCCTTCAACTTGTGAAAAACCCTTAGCAACAAGACGAGCTTTATGTTTATCAACTTTCCCATCTGGTCCATACTTGGTTCTATAAACCCATTTGCATCTAACAAGTTTTTGTCCCTTTGGTAGAGGAACAAGATCCCATGTATCATTTGCCAATAATGAATGTTATTCTTCATTCATAGCTGCTTCCCAATCTGGATGGCCTGAAGCTTCTGCAAAGGTGTCAGGATCATAATTCACTGAAGCTTGAGCCAATAAAGAAGAGGCTCTATCAAACTGAGAACGTGTACGTCGCTGATCTGTAGGATCACCGGCAAGATCACCTGTTGCATCCCGAGTAGCACGGAACCATTTTGGAAGCTGAGGCGCTGAAGGAGGATCTTGAGAAGGTGGGGGAGGATTTTCATCCTCACTTTCATCATCTGAAGAAGAAATATTTTCAAAAGTAGAAGAGATAGGGAGAGGTGGCACATCCGCCGAACTAGGCTCGCAGGCCGATATATTTTCAGCAAACTTTACATCTCTTCTAATGATAACATTTTTGGACTTAAGTGGAATAAGTCTATATCCTTTGACATCTTCAGAATATCCAACAAAAATACATTTTTCACTCTTAGGTTCTAAAGCTTTATGTTTCTCATCTGGAATATGGGCCCATGCTTCACTTCCAAAAACACGAAAGTGACTTACATCTGGTTTGATTGAGCTCCATGCTTCTTCTGGAGTGATATTCTTTAAAACCTTTGTAGGAGTGCGATTTATTATGTAATTTGCATAGTTAATTGCTTTTGCCCAATAATTAAGACTAAGTCCTTTAGATTGAAGCATACAATTAGCCATTTCCTTTAAGGTGTGATTCTTCCTTTCAGCTACACCATTTTGTTGTGGAGTATATGGAACAATATGTTGCATTTGAATTCCATTCTCAGTGCAAAAGTTGATGAATGTGTTTTTAACATATTCTCTGCCATTATCAGATCTTAGCTTAAGAATTTGATGTCCAGATTGTTTTTCAACAAAGGCCTTAAAGGCCAACAACATGTTAAATACTTCACTCTTGAGTTTTAAGAAGTATACCCAAGTGCGTCTAGAGAAATCATCAATGAAAGTTAAGAAATACTTGTAGCCAGAGAATGAAGCAACTGGAAGTGGACCACATAAATCACTATGCACAAGCTGTAAAGGGGCTGAGACGTGCCAAGAGGCACGTTTTTCAAAACTGTCCCGATGATGTTTTCCGAGTACACATCTAGAACAAACACCATCTCTGCAAGATACCATTGGAAGACCTGTCACCATATTTTCTTTACATAAATTCTGAAGAGAGCGATAGTTTAAGTGACCAAATCGCTCATGCCAAAGTTTGCTCACTTCATCATTATGAGCAACAAATACTGAGGGAAGATTTGATGACCCAAAGTTGTGAAACTTATACAACCTTGTAGAATCATTAGCAATCCCAGTAGCTAAAATCTGTCTAGGATCTCTTAGGTCCTTAATTACAACATCGTGAGGTGAAAATTCAACGATTTTACCTTCACCTAAATGAGTTATCTGATATACAAATAGAAGGTTGCAGGATAAGGTTGGAACACATAATACATCATTAAACTGACCATTGTCTATATGAACAGTTCCAGTCCCTACAACACTAAGAGATCTATTATCACCAACATATATATTTTTGGTGTTACAATCATTTAAAGAATAAAACATGGCTTTGTTTTTGGCCATGTGATAAGAAGCTCCAGAATCAATGAGCCACTCATGAGAATAAGAAGAAGAAGATACATTTAGTGCATAGCCAGACCGAGATGCTTGACAACCACATGCAGAAAGTGCCATTCCTGAAGATGAAGTTGAAGTTGAAGAGTGCTCCAAATGGATGTTATGCTTCTTCATTGCTGCTTCCAAGGCTTCCATCTTCTTAAAGCATTTGGATTCTAAGTGGCCATCTCGATTACAAAAGTTCCAATGTCTATCAGTCTTCTTCCCTTTGTTTTTATTTGTCTTATCATTTTGTTGAAATGATTTTTCATTTTGAGGCTGAAATTGCTTAGGACCCTTGTTTGGTTTAGGACCATTCTTTTTAGGATACAACTTCTTAGGATTCTTTGGATTTGGTTGTTGTTGGGTGGCTAACGTTTTCTTAGAAGAGTTTCCAAGATGAAGAAGACCAAGGTGTAAGAGTTTTTCTTGTTCTCTTATTAAAGAATCACAAAAGGAATCAAAGGGGACTTGTAGGTTTGTCCTTGAGAAATGAAGGCTTATCTTGTAGAATGGAAGGTGGAAACAAACACAGAATAGGCTGGTCCCAACTTAGTAAGAATGGAGTAGATAAGGCTACTATCTTCTTTCTTAACCTTAACACCTTCCAAGAGAAGTCTAAGGGTCTTGAACTTGGACAAAAAATATTCAATGCAAGAAAAATTATTGGGGTCCAATGTAAGCAATTCATTTTCAAGTTGATGGGCTTTACGTTCATTTTTAATTCCAAAAGCTTTAGTAATATGTTTCATTGCTTCATCAGGAGTATCAAGTTCTGCAATATGGAATCTAAGATCTGGAGAAATAGACATCCCTATCAACCCACGTGCTTGGTCTTGCCTATTTTCCCATTTAGCTGCCTTGTCTTCATCTTTCGGTTTGGTCTCTTGGCCTGTGGCTATTCTATAAAAACCTTTACTTCTAAGTAAATCCACAATGTAGGACCACCATTGGAAGTAGTTGGTGCTGTCAAGAATAACTTGGCATGGACTTTCCATTTAAAAAAAAACTGAAGCTATAGATGCTGAAACTAAGTGTTGCAATGGAAAGATCTCGAAAAATTAGGCTGTTTCAAAAAAAACGGTTCTGAAAATGGCTTCCGGATGAAGAAGTTATGGCTTTTTGAAGAAAATTTGATGAAGTCGCCGACGAAGTGCGGGAATGTGCGGAAATGAAAAATCCGCCCCCACAAAATGGAGACTTGAACCCAAGACCTCTACTCTCATAAATTAGCTTTGGACCAAGTGAGCTATATAAAAAGTTTGAGAGAGAGAGGGGGGGTGAAGCTTTGGGTTGCGTGCTTGCTTTGAGAAAGCTCTTTTTCCATACAAAACAAAAAACACAAAACCCAACACGGAAATACAAAAAAAACGAACCTTACAGCTCGAAGTTAGCTTTAGCCGGAAACTAAATATTTTTTTCAATGTTTCTGATTTTCCAAGATCACACTAAGGTGCAGCGGAAAAGAGCATACGCATGAGAAAAATCCTTCCTTTCTGTTTCTGATTTGCCCAGATCGCACAGAGTCGCGGGGCAAAGAGCATACGCAGAAATGAAAGGTTCAGATCCGGTAATAAAAAAGGCTAAATAAACTGAAACTGAAATAAACAGAGAGAAAATGACTGTAAACTGCAAATAAACACTGTATACCTCCAGATCTTAAAAATGACGTAGCTAGGGCTACCGGAAACCTTTTCACGTGAAACGAAAGGGGTTCCTCACTGGAACAGATTCTCCCAACACAACAAAGCAGTCCTCTCGGCCCGAAAGTAGTCAGAAACAGTAGATCTAGGAAACGGTTGTCAGATGCAGTTCTACCGGCTTCAGATTTGGATCACCAACGGACGCGGCCCTCAAATAGCTCTGATACCATGTAGGAATTTACAGGGTAAGTTCCTCAGACAGAACACCAAAGGACACCGCTCACAAACAGATCACAGATCAATACACCAGTGTTTTGACGTGGTTAAAACCCTCAAAGAGGGAAACAGTCCACGGCCTGAGCCAACGCGGCCACTTCAGGGAATTTATTAATAAAAGAATGAAAATTTACATATGCTTCTCTCATAGACGAATTACCCTACAAATGACCCTCCATGCTTTTTAAATAGAGATAATGGACCAATCGGGTGTTAAGCCACGGATCAAGTGTCGGTAATACCGAGGAGAGAATGAACCGTCGGATCACTACATATCGTGACCGTCGGATTGTAAGTTACAAAATGTACATAGTAAAGAAACACACTTTACCTAACTCTATACTAGACCAAGTTGTACTTAACTATTTCCTATGTGTCGGAATATCCTAACACTGCGAATGAAGAAAAACCTAAAACCTTGAATCCATTACTTGACAAGATCATTCACGCAACCGACATCTGGTGACTCAACTGATGAAGAAGAGTCTTGATTGAGATTTTCTCTCATAAGCCTTGCATATATCTTTGCCCTCAAGTCTTTACCAGATTCGACCCTCTGAACAGGCTCTTCAAACCAATCACCCACATCATCGACGGTTTCTGAGTGAGTTGGTGTGCAGGGGAGGCTTTGAACGACACAATGTCGCAGGTTCGAAACCCTCAGATCAAATATCTACGGATGGTCTTTGGGGAGGTCCTTGGAATTCAAGCAATGCTCGCAGCTTTATTCAGTACACAATCGACCATGGTTATAAGATATATGCATGGGAATTTGGTAATCTCATTTAACTGGACCTTCTATCATTAGTTCTTTCAGTATTGGCGGTTTGCTAATCTAGTTTATTTGTACAGCATTCTGACAACCAATATTTTCATTTTGGGGACAAGAAATGAGTTGAGTGGAAGTGGCATCGGCGCAAGAGTTAGTGCTACACAATATGTTGTTGATGTAATTGAGCTTCATAAGATTTTGAAAGACATATACAAGCATTCTCATGAGAAACCATTAACAGTAGCACCAGATGGATTCTTTGATCCGAAGTGGTTTCAAGCGCTTCTTCAAGAGATAGGGTCAAATGTTTTGAATGTTGTCACACGACATATATACAATCTTGGAGCAGGTACATAAGATAAAGGAAAAAAACCATCATATGCACTTCAGTTTGTATTCACTAGTTTGGATAGCAGGTAATTATTTTTCTATGCTGATCAGGTGTGGATAAGCATTTGAAACAGAAGATACTTATAAATTTTTGCATTTAGCACCTACCTAAAGGGCTTTAGCGCTCCTTCTCTGGTCTCCCTGGGTTGTCTGTGAGATCTTGAGCACTAAACTTCTGAACAGGGTATAGCAGAATATTGAATGAGCACTGAACAACTTCTGAACAGGGTATAGCAGAATACTGAATGAGCTGTAAGGCCAGACGACAACATAATTTCATTGTTATGGCAGCATATCGTGCACAGCAAAAACCAGGTTGTGCACAACAGAAACCAGAAGCATTGTTATGGCAGTAAGTCGTGGAAGCAAGTCGTGCACAGCAGAAATCAGAACGATTTTGGAGAGGGAGAAATCGTCTGTTTTGGAGAGATATGTAGCGAGATGTCAGAGAAAACCATATGCCAGATGTCAATCAGAGAATGAAAGTGTAGACTACTAAAATGATTCAAAAGAAGGCCTATCAGCCTAATTAGTTGAGTTTTTATCACTAAAGTATTTTATTAATGGGAGGTTATAGGTTGATTCTCCTCGATACTTTCAGGGTTAGGATTTACTAATAAACCAATAGGATGTGATCTATAGATAGATCTCTCTAATTTTTTCTTGAGGTTATAGATCGATTCTCCTCAACACCCTAAAAGTTAGATTTTGCTAATAAACTAGTGAAATGTGATCTTTACAAATAAATTTCCATAAATTTTTCTTATATATATCTCACCAACACAACTAAACAAATTCAATTTCTTAAAAAAACATATCCCACATTTATAAAATAATATATAAATAAATAATCTCCAGCGGCTTTTAATGCTTTTGTTTACTTCTGGTTACGATTCTCTCGGTTTCCATCAAAGCGTTAAATCAAGCAATGCCTAGACGTCTGCAGTTGGCGGTGACAGCTCCCTTCCCGACAACTATAGGGACGTGGGGCTAAACCAACACTCATACCCGTAGGAGCTGACGGGCGTACGGTCATATGGTGGGTTTCATGCGCAACCCACTTATGTGACTTGCTGCAACATCATAGTGTTCCACGTGGAGGAATGTAAGGAGCCGGTGGGCCCACGTGTAATTCATAAGCTACGAAAATGCATTTGATGGTGACGTTGTCAACGTGCTCTCAACCCACTTTTTCCGTTAACAAACTTTTGGTTGTTCATCCACGCGTCTTGTGGCTCACCAATAACTTGTGGGCCTAAACCAATATTGTCTTATATTTTAATATTGGAAAATATTAATGATGAAGTTAATCATGGTCTAATGCTGTCTACGGTGGTTTCATCTCCACAAGTTTTGACGTTTATTTTCAAAAAGGACTATGTACGGACTTTTTGGTTATTTTTAATTTTTGTAAATAATAAAAAAAAAATTAATGTCATTTTTATTTTTACGTCAATAATGACAAGTTAATAAGTATTATATAAATTGAAATATATATATTTTTAATAAAAAAAATACTAAATATTAATTAAATTTAATTAAAAAAAATTATACAATATATATTTTTTGTTTTTTTTTAATCTCATTTTTATGTAAATAATGAAAAGTTAACAAATGTTATATAAATTGAGATATATATTGTTTGATAGAAAAAATATTTAAAATAAAAAATAAAAATACTAAATTATAAAAATTTACTAAAATTATAATTTTATTTAATTATTTTTTAAATTACAAATTAATTATTAAAAAAAAAAACTTCAAAAATGCAGTTACTAAAAATTAATTCAGTTTTATCTCATATCAAAGAAAAAATATTTTAATTTTAATAATGTGTATGTTATATATAGTATATTATTAAATATATCAGTCTAGATTTATTTTAATTTATGATTTACTAAGCACCAAGAGGGATCAAATTTATTTTCACTTTAAAAGAGATTTATATCCCAAGAAATTTGATCGCTCTAGGCACTTGTAGATCCAGAGTTAAGATGTCTCTAAATTGGTTTATTATTAATTAAAATTAAAATTAAAATTATAAATATAATTATTAATTTTATGTTTTTTTTTTAATTTTATTTTTTGTTTTCTATGTATTTAATTTTTAGCTTTATCTAATTTGATCAAGTTAAAATGTTTTGTTGATAATTATAATTAGGCCGATAGGCCTTCCTTTGAAAGGGACTTTCGTCGTCCCTTTGTTCCTCATACTGACACGTGGCATCAGATTTCGAATGGCAAAACCAGGAGTTTTTCAGTCTCGTGTGACAGGTAGCGTCAGAATAGAGCGGGACGGTTCTGCGAGGGAGTGGCGAGCGGAACAGTTCTGAGGGAGTGGCGTCGTGGATATTTATGTTCTGCGAGGGAATGGCGGCGTCGTCTAACTGTTCTGGGGTTCCTTTGGATGTTAGAGCAGAACCTGATCCACGGTTTGTTTTCCAGTTTGTTGGACAGCCTGACGCCCTGAAGACAGTCCTCACATTTTGCAAGCGCAAGGAAAAGTTCATCAGCCCATTTTTACCTGTGACAGAGGTGATCGCTATTTCTGTGTTCATTTTCTTTTCATTCATTCTATCCATCGGTCTGTTGAATGCAAGTATTGCTGCTGCGTCTTTTTTGGTTATGAAGAGAGGCGGCTTTCTCCACTACAGCTAGGGTTTTGACCCCTGCTGCCAACTCGCTGCAGGTAGCTTTCATCACGTGGTCAATTTTTACCCTAAATCCCTGACGCCCTGAAGACAGTCCTCACATTTTGCAAGCGCAAGGAAAAGTTCATCAGCCTATTTTTACCTGCAAGTTTAGCCGTGACAGAGGTGATCGCTCCAGGCAAGTTTGTTCATGGCTTCTTTCTTAGTCTTTGGATGTTTATTTATATATGAAAATTTTTTGTTCCACAATAATGCCTTAACCACCTATCTTCTCTGTGGTTATGGACTGTTATCTTATTCAAACTCTCCGCAATACTAGATTAGTACAAGCCTTTTTTATAGCCTCCATGAAACATACACAATTGCATATGTTCCCTCTTCTACGAAAGGGTGCAGTTGGAAAGCCATGTCCTGAGGCATGAATGCGTAGCTTTATCCCCAAACGTTGAATGCTTATAAATTCAAGGTCATGATTAGGGAAAAACTAATAGGAATTTTCATTTTCTTTTGGGAGAAAGGCAGAAATTGAGAAGAGCAAGATGAAAGAGAATAACTATAGCTATTTCCGTTTCTGGTAAATACAGTTATGTCCAAAGTGGGAATTCTGTGGATGAATTCGATTTTGAGTATGATTAAAACAAACCTGCAAACCGGGGATCTATTTGGTTGTGGAGTTCTTATACCATAGGAGGGTTTTCTCCACCTGAAATCTGTCTATTACTATCTGCATTCTCTATTTCTGTGTTCATTTTCTTTTCATTCATTCTATCCATCGGTCTGTTGAATGCAAGTATTGCTGCTGCGTCTTTTTTGGTTATGAAGAGAGGCGGCTTTCTCCACTACAGCTAGGGTTTTGACCCCTGCTGCCAACTCGCTGCAGGTAGCTTTCATCACGTGGTCAATTTTTACCCTAAATCCAGCCTTGAGCAAAAAACCGTGGTGTTCCAAGCCCCTGTAGCTAAGACCTCAAAGCATGGAGCTCATCAACCAGAGAGAGTATGTTTCCTCATGAAGTTATTAGAAGTGTCAAAGAAAATAACTATTCCATTTCCCAGGAGTAAGGCTCTTTTATTTGTTCAAAAGTTTTTGGTTGATAAGTTGATGGGCCAGTGGCTGAATCACAAGGTTTTAGGGCTTTGACTAGAAGAAAAACTACTGCTGATGAAAGGATCCTTAAGTTTCATCCTTTATGGAGACATATATATTGCTTTCCTGTTTGAATGAAGGAGGAAAGAAGCTTAATATTTCACAGTGGCCCTTATTTTACGCGCTATTGAGGGTTTTATTTGAATTGCAGAATGCTGGAATTCAACACTTTTACCTTTCATTTTCACTTTAGTGTACTTTCTTCGCTAAATTTGTTCCAACATCTGAGCCTATCTCATGCATATTTCTAGATAATGTTAGAGCCCATGGTTCCATGATCAGTTGTGTCATCGTGATGATTTGTATTATGTATCATGGTTAGTCAAAAGTGTGACCATTGTACTAGACCATGCTTAGTAATCTATGTAAACTGTTCTTTTCATCCAGATGGTTTCTCTAGACCTTTGAGGTTTGTATCATCTAACTGGGCTGATCTGTTTATTAAATATGAATTGGGCCGACCTGTGCATGTGAGACTTGGGGTTGGCCCCTTTGGAAATTTCAAATTTGTTCATGAGTTATACGGATGTGACAACAAAAAACTTATACATCCACTGCTAAGGGAAGATTTGGCGTTCTTACATGATGAGTGAAGGAGATCGACTATTTGGGGCTTTTGATGCTGAGCATTCACTTTGAAAGTCCACTTACCCATTTTGGAGGATACATAGAGATTGTACTTACTGGTTTTGTGGAGGAAAGGAGCACTTGGGAGGCCTTTAGAGGCTGGATGTGGCATCTTGAAGGGCCTTCTTTGCATCATTTGTGGAGGGAGAAACTGACATACTAACAATTCCACACCTAAGGATAGTTAGGAGGTGAGGTCATACTAACAATTCGACACCTAAGGATAGGTATGAGGTGAGGTCATTCAAAGCCTTTCGTTTCCGGTCATGAAATTACATGGGTTGGTAAGGCTAAAATTATATTCAAACTGCCCACATTCTTTCTCCTTTCACATCATACTCCATTTCGATCTTCTTAACTTTGTACAAAAAGAAAATGGGAATTGAATTACTCCTCTTTTGCAGATCGCTGCATTTAGGTGGATTGGTCAGGCTGCAAATAAATAGAAACTGCCCATGATAGTCCGCAATCTGGCCACTGTTATGTGACTGATGGAATCTGATTGTTGGTATGGTCTGGCCGCTGTTTTCAGGGTCCTGTTTCTGATAGTTCTTCTATATGCCTGGACTGAAGGACTGTGTGAACTTTCAGATTCAATAGCTATACATGGTGTTTGAAGAGCGTGTTCACTATATGCAATGCCTGCTTTTCAACATCCCTAAAATGTGCAGAAATGCACAAGCACAGTGAGTACACCCGCATATAGCATATTAAAGAAAAAAAAATTGTGCATTGTTCACATGATACTTAATATATCATAAATTATTACAAAGCCATATGGAGTCCAGTCAGCCTTTTAGAAGGGTCTGGAAAGGGTAAATTAAGTGAGTGAAATACATGGCAAATGCCTTGATTGAACAACATCTCTTAATGTGTAGGATCAGTATTAGGATTGGCTGAGAAATTTTCCTATTTCATTGATGTTTTGCCGGTACTGCAAGACTATAAGCATTTTTGAGCCGCTTAAGGTGCTTCTAAATTCCAACAATATGTAGCTTTTCCCTGAAGAAAATGGGAATTGAATTACTCCTCTTTTGCAGATCGCTGCATTTAGGTGGATTGGTCAGGCTGCAAATAAATAGAAACTGCCCATGATAGTCCGCAATCTGGCCACTGTTATGTGACTGATGGAATCTGATTGTTGGTATGGTCTGGCCGCTGTTTTCAGGGTCCTGTTTCTGATAGTTCTTCTATATGCCTGGACTGAAGGACTGTGTGAACTTTCAGATTCAATAGCTATACATGGTGTTTGAAGAGCGTGTTCACTATATGCAATGCCTCCTTTTCAACATCCCTAAAATGTGCAGAAATGCACAAGCACAGTGAGTACACCCGAATATATCATATTAAAGAAAAAAAAATTGTGCATTGTTCACATGATACTTAATATATCATAAATTATTACAAATCCATATGGAGTCCAGTCAGCCTTTTAGAAGGGTCTGGAAGGGGTAAATTAAGTGAGTGAAATACATGGAAAATGCCTTGATTGAACAACATCTCTTAATGTGTAGGATCAGTATTAGGATTGGCTGAGAAATTTTCCTATTTCATTGATGTTTTGCCGGTACTGTAAGACTATAAGCATTTTTGAGCCGCTTAAGGTGCTTCTAAATTCCAACAATATGTAGCTTTTCCCTGAATCAAATAACAAGCATTTTGTTAACGTGGATTACCTTCGGTCGTTAATATGAGAGGTTATTCTCCTCCCCGTGTAGGTTGTGCCCTTATTATTGTTTCACCATCAACAGTTAACCTTCTTAGATTAGATTCCCCATTCATGTCACATCTTCTTTGACTAGAATTCTGTATTGTGCTGAAATTGATGAATTGCAGGTACTCCCCTCACGGGAAAAAGAAACCTCTTGTTCTATTATGGAGACAACCTTGACACCGAATGCCATTCCTCTATTGCTGAATGGTTGCACCGAGATTCAACCACTACTTCAAATAATCGATGTAGGTTCCGTTACCTCATTGAAAACAACATCCTCGCACTTCCACATTACTCTATCTGATGGAGCACATCAACATAAGACTTTGCTACCATCTGCATATGGCCCACAAGTTGTCTCTGGAGACATCCAAATTGGATCAATAATTCTGCTCAAAAAATCAGCTTGCACAGTGCTCCAAAACTCCTCGTAAGGCCCACCATTTGAAATCACCCTCTTTTACTGTTTCCCGCCTAACCGTTTTTTGCATCAAAAGAAGGAAAATGGAATCTTTATTAATTCATTTCTTACTTGTTTACATAAGGTCCATCCGAGTCGTTGAGCTTGAAGTTGTGAAGCGCACAGCAGCGTTGATGAAGGACACATCGACGCTGCAACATGCACAGGCGGGTTCAGCCCAATTTAGCTCTTCGTCAGCTAAAGATACCTTGCCCTCTTCAGTTACCCCACCAACTACGGCAACAACTACAACAATTCCATTCACGGCACTCAACCCTTACCGAAAGTATTGGTCTATCCAAGGTAGAGCATCTGCGAAGACATCATTGAAGTCATACAACAATGTGCGAGGCTCAGGAAAAGTTTTCGGATTTGACCTTATCAACCGTGATAAGGAAGAGATCCACCTTTCTGCATTTGCTGAACTGGCCGAATCTCTTTACAATCTAATTCAATTTGGGCAACTATACATTGTATCAAATGGTACAGTGAGAGAAGCAAATCCAAACTACAACCACCTCAAGAACAAATGGGAGATTTACTTGTCTGCTGCTTCCACTATCAATCCATGTCCTACAGATGATCCAACGTTTCCCTACCAGAGCTTTCACTTCACGAATATTGCTGACGTAAAAAATGCACCTCCAAATACAAATGTAGATGTCATTGGTGTTGTTACTTCCACGTCACCTGCATCAACAATTCGACGAAAAGATGGAAGTGAGACATTAAGGAAAACACTCATACTAAAGGACAGGTCGGGTTTTAGCATTGATGTAACATTATGGGGAGAACACTGTGACTATATCGGACAGCATCTTTCTGAATTCTACTCTTTCGACAACCCACCAATTCTTGCAATCAAAGGAGGCCGCGTGTCTGAATTTAATGGCACCACAATAGGGACGATACCAACGAGCACTCTCACAATAAATCCACAGGTTGAAGAGACTCAGCAACTACATGCATGGTTCCGTGAAACCGGCTATAGCTCTTCTTCTCCATCTTTGAGTAGAAACTATGGTGTTGCTTCGAAACGTGCCCTGCCACGAAAGACGTTTCATGAGATTGCTGGCATGCAGCCCTCTAATAAAGCAATCTGGGTTTCAGTTCGAGCAACAATTACTGCTCTTCATATGGATGACTTCTACTTTCTAGCATGTCCACTAGATTTCAATGGAAAACAATGCATGAAGAAGGTTGTGGAGCATTCTAACAATCTTTGGCATTGTACAAAATGTAACGGTGACTTCCCAGAATGTGACTACCGTTACAAACTTAAAATTGAGCTACATGACCACACCGGGAATCTACAGAACGTCACAGTTTTCAATGATGCAGGGAACGAGCTCATGGGCATCACGGCTAAAGACCTGTTCCTACTTTCTATCGAACCAACTGATCTACAGGAAATTTGTGGCCGGATCTCAGGGCACCGCTTCCAGCTAACACTTTCCATTAAAACAGATTACTTCAACGGTGTTCAACGCTTGCAACCAATACTGATCAATTCAGAGGAAATTCAATATGCCTCTGCATGCAAGGAAGCGCTCACTGACATTCAAGCACTGTCCGCTTCAAAACGACCTATTGTTCGCCGCCTGTGAACTTTTTCTTAGGGCGTCATCTACCACGCCTGTTTGTACATAAACAAACATTTCCACACAACTAATTGTCTCATCTTTGTAAATTACACACCCATGTTATTATGATGAAACCTGTAGTTTTCAGTGCAAATACTCTCTTCCATTCATTCCAACATATGTATGTTTGCCATTTACATTTTACGTAATATAAATATCAACAGATGTAAAGAGTCACTACATATCTTTGTCGTTCGTTGTCTACATGCTACACATTGATCCCTTGCTTGCTAAGCTATTCATTTTATCGCTCAAACATGTCAAACAAAAATTTTTCTAAGAAAAGGGAACAAATTATTTTTAATCTTGTTTCTCTCCTCTCAATGATAGATACTGAAATAACATATGGTTTCATATCATTCCTAATTGCATGTTTTCCCTTCTACCTAATCTACCTATCTTCACCGATGTTGAACTAAAAAAATTTAAATCTATGTTCAAAATATAATGTTCCAATTTCACAATGGATGTGCACACAATAAAATGAGATACCAAACATGCACTACTTGTTTACGAAAACTAACAACTACTACTTGTACTTGTTTAGATATGCCACCAAACAATCAACTTGCGGACAAAAACAAGCGGCGGCGTATTCTTTATGCACAACAAAAGGATCGAATAAATGCACGACGTCGACTACTTTATGAACAGCACAACAACCCTACTACTTCCTCTACATCCCTTCCCACCTCAAATGAATATAACCCTCCCCTTAACGAAGAACACCGTCGCTTTCGAGAAAGGATTGATGGACTTTCTACCTTGCATGTTTGCACAACATGCAAGGAAGCATACTCAGGAATGAAAACAAAGCTCTTCCACAATAGACTCTCTTGTTTTCGTTGTGCATCATCTAAATCTACCAATCGTTTTTCTGAACTAAACAACATGGACCCTGGAGAACAACCCTATGTCCTTCACCAATTAACCCAAGTTGAAGAAATGCTCATCGGACGTGTCAACCCCATTCTACAAGTCACTCATTCCCGTGGTGGTCAATATAAATATAGTGGCCATCCAATTAGCTTCCCTCAAGATATCACCAGTATTGCCAAATACTTACCCCGGATGCTCTCTGACTTAGACATCCTCATTGTGAAAAGGCAAAATCCATCTGAAAAGGCTTACGAATTCTACGTTTGCAAATCACGTGTCCTTGCAGCCCTTGAATACAAAATAAAATATGACCCTTACTACCGTGATGTTCAATTGAATTCATCTACAATTTCTACGCTCCCAGATCTCCCTACAGACATTTCTTCTCTTCTCCACAGTGTAACCACCTCCTCTTTTGAACCCCATCAAACCACTACTGATTCCACTTATAATCCTGATGATGTCATGCTACCTCCATTAGAAATCCAACCCTCTTCTTTCGTTCCAGTCCTCCCAAATTCATGTATCGAGCGTGACCACATTTGTAACTATTTGCACTCGACCCATTCAAGTTCAACAAGCTCTATCGATTAGCCTCCAATATCTCCAACCGCTATAAATGAATACAACACCATCGGCCTCCTTGCCATGGCATTCCCCCCACTCTTCCCTACAGGCATTGCAATGATCATGCAACCAAGACTTACAAAAGTTGAAATGCATGAATATGCTTTGCACTTGCTTCACTACCATGATAATCGCTTTGGCCAACACCCAAGATTCTGCTACTATCTTTATAACATTCTAATGCGCCACCGTAGCCAAGCAACAGCCAGTGTTTTCGTGAAGAAGTACATTGAGAACAACTTGCCAACAACGGTGTCAGACCTACGACAGTGTCTTCATGACTCTCCAGATTCAAGATTGCCAGAGCAAATAATGAGGTTTGGGTTAGCTCTACGAGGAACATGGTCTTTCTGGAACAAACGCCGATCTGAGCTGACTGACATGATCACGCAAATAGGAAGCCCAACATTCTTCTTCACTCTCAGTGCAGCTGATACTAAATGGCATGACTTGCACATGATCATGCCCACAAGTGTTCATTCCACTTCAGTCAACCCCTTCCAATGGAAAATCCAAAACATAATTAAAAACCCACATCTAACAGCCCAATATATGCATTGTAGATTTACAATTTTCCTTGAAGAAATCCTTCAAAAAGACCTCCATGCAACCGACTACTGGTGCAGGTATTATTTAATATCCATATCCCTCTACATTAATTTTATACATTGCATATACATGTATTAACTGAATGTACCCTTCATGTTATATTCAGATACGAATGGCAACATAGAGGATCCGCACACATTCATGGCTTCCTTTGGCTACAAAATGCACCAGACGTGGACACACTCGATTGGGACAATGCATTAGAAATTGCTAATGCACAGAAATATTTCGACCACTACGTAATTGCTTGGAATCCACGTCAGGCAGAACACCGAACTATTCCGCTTCACCAGTCAACAATTCATAACCCGTGTCTCCTTGACACCGCAGCAATATTCGCATCCAATCAATTTGAAGACTACACAGAGCTTGTCAACTGCGTTCAACGTCATACAAAGTGTCATGAATCTTCCTGTCTTCGTAAGAAAGACAATGTGCTTAGCTGCCGATATGGAGTACCGTGGGAATTGAAGTCCACTTCTTCACTTTTCATTGATGATAAGGGTCATAAAACCTATGTCCCTGCTCGCAATGATGAAAGATTGAATATTCACAACGCCGATCTACTCTCTATTTGGAGAGCAAATGTTGATTGCCAACCAGTCCTTTCTCGCCATGCTGTATTGAAATATATTTCAAAATATGCAACAAAAGTAGAGACAAGATCTGAGAGCTACCGTCAAATGCTATCGAGACTATCACAAAGTGCCCTCCCAGAAGCACCTACTAGTGGTGTCATCCGAAAACTCCTTACAGAAACCATTGCAGATAGAGACATTGGTGCACAAGAAATATGCCATATGTTACAAAAGCTACCTCTCTCTCTTTGCAGCCATACATTCCGTTCTTTGAATGTCAACAGGGCTGTTTTCAAACGTGTTTCGCAAGATACTGAAAATCCTGGTTCGACACCCAACTTTATCGTTGCATATATGAACAGGCCTGCCTCACTAGAAGCACTGCCCCTCCTTGAAGCTGCTCGCTCGTGGTCATATTCTGCCCAGCGGAGAAGAAACCACTGGAAACACATATTCCCCCCAATGATTGTACATGTCTTGCCCCATTACAATGTCATTCCTTCCTCTACTAATCCTTCTTATGCCACCTTCTGTTGGAGTGAATTACTCTTGTATTTCCCCTTCCGAACACTCCCTGATGATATCGGTACAACTGATGCAGAAATTATTGCACACTGGGAACAAAAAAAAGGTGCATATACAGCATGGCATGTCCATCGCGAACCCGAAAACCCACAAAGCCCACCTACTGAAGATCAACCTACCCCACACACCCCCCCTGATTCCATTCAGATGAATGAATGGAAAATCCTCTCTCAACTACACCCAGGTTACAATATTGCAATTGATGACCTCGACATGATTGGCTACCGCGACTTCGATGTCAACCACAATTGGTCACAAAACACTGTCCCTCCCCCCTTTCAAGAAACTGCCATCAATTTCATTGAATTCAACCGCTCACCCATTCAACACCAACATCATTCATTTTCCAACCTTCCCCATGAGCATACATTATCTCCCACCCAAAGCATAGCTTTCAACGTTGTTTTTTCACACTTCAAAACCCCTTCGCCAAAATCCCCACGGAAGATCATCGTACAAGGAACAGCTGGCACAGGAAAATCCCATTTGATTAAATGCCTTCACCAAGCATTTGTGGAAAACTCGCCAGCCAACAAAAACCCTTTATTGTTACTTGCACCAACCGGCGTTGCAGCTTTCAACATAAATGCCCTCACAATTCATTCTGCCCTTCATATCCCTATCCAGACAATGCATCCTCTCGAAGGGAAGCCGCTCCTACACCTGCAAGAGCAACTCCGTCATGTAGAATACATCCTCATTGACGAAATGAGCTTCATTGGTCCAAAAATGCTTTCTCGCATTGACGATCGTCTAAGAGAGGCATTCCCTCTTCATCGGAATACACCATTTGGTAATCGCTCAATTATCCTTGTCGGAGATTTAGGCCAACTACCACCTGTAAAAGACATCCCTTTATATGCTGGAACATCGCGTGGCACTGCACTTTGGCGCAGCTTCGACATATTCATAACACTTTCAACCGTATTCCGTCAACAAGGAGCTAGCTCGTCCCAGGTTGCTTTCCGGCAAATACTTTCAAATCTTAGGAATGGAATATCTACACTTGAAGATTGGCAACATCTAATGTCAAGAACAAGTTCCTCTCTTACACATGAAGAGAAATGCACATTCGACGAGTCCATGCACCTATTCGCAACAAACAACGCAGTTGTCTTGCATAATAAGAAAATGCTCAAACAATTGAACATCCCAGTAGAACTTTCCTCTGCGGAACAACAAAGACAGAAAACACCTACTACAACAGAAGATGAGCACCTACCTGCAAAGGTGCTCCTATGCAATGAACAAAAAGTTATGCTCACCAGCAACTTATGGGTACATGCAGGCCTTGTCAATGGCGCGCTTGGGAAGGTCATCTCAATATTTTATTCAACTGACTCAAAGCCCCCAGCATTACCATCCTTTGTGGTTGTTGACTTTCAACAATACAGAGGAACACCGTGGGACATTTCGCACCCAACATATGTACCCATTACTCCCATCACAAGGGGTGCACGCCGTCAGATACCACTTCAAATGGCATGGGCTTTAACGATACACAAGTCACAAGGAATGACATTAGACAAAGCAACAGTGGACATCGGCACCAGAGAACGCCAAGGGCTAACATTCACTGCAATTTCAAGAGTGCGGTCACTAGCGGACATACACATCAATCCAGCATTCCCATTCTCCCGCATTGCACAAATGCACAAGAATCCATATCTTAAGCGTAGACAGCAAGAGGAATCATTCCTTGCATCAAAATCTATCCAGGATAATACACTTTAGCCAATCATACAACCTGCCTTCCAGAATTACCCACATGGTAAACACCACTCACTACATAACGAAGTTTCACATAGATTTCTTGCTATTACATTTAATTTCATATGATTTTATACTCATTTGGAATCGTTTAATTTATTTTGAATATTCAAACAAAATCGTCAAACATATTCATTGTCAGTTACAGTGTTTACTTTTTGGATGCCAACAGGTATGAATACATGCTACCTACGACAGTTGTACGAGTGTTGCGAAGAAATCCAGCAACAAGAACTTACATTACAAGATATGCAGACAAGGATCCTCCCACAACAATCCATGCCACTTTACCGTTTGCGCCCAGCAATTACGTTGTTAAAGAATATAAGGAAACTACTTAAGATTACAATTCACATCCATGAAAGGGATGCACACAGGCAGATGCGACATCAACTGCAGGAACAGCTCGCACAACATGGCACCACAATAAACACTAACTGGTGTTGCCGATGCCATGGCCCATCATGCATATATGATTAGCGGCTCATTCTCAATTACATCTCTACATAATGCTTTTATTGTACATATGCTTAGAAGCCAACGAATACTTTCATTGTATATATCTTTACTTATATCTGGCATGTTTAGTTATATCTTAATAGAACTGTTCTCTGTTGTATGGACAAAGAGTATTCAAGTACGTGGTCCACTGCTCTTTGTTTTGGGTTTTATGATTCAACCAACAACTTTTTTTATTAAGAAACACGTTTCTCACTTTAGATAGGTCGATGTTTACAACAACCTATTAGGGAAATTTTCATTCAGCTCTTTAATTCTTTCTATTAGTTTTGATAGGGTCAAAATCTGCATATTGTTTTTTATCATTTACCCAGTTGATGACTAGCTATGAATCTCCCAGTATCTGGATTTGAGCAGTACCTTTCTTTATTGTTAAATTTTCCAGTATCGAAAATGCACTTGACTCTGCCCAGTAGTTGGTACCTTCTGCCAATGCAGCTTTGAAACAGAAACTATGGTTTTCCTTCAGAAATAACACACGTCCAGCACCACAAATCCCTGGAATCTATGGGAATTTTATGTCTCATGCATTTCATATTCATATTTGCAATTAAAATAGTATATGAGGATAGTTCTTGACAGTAGAGGTGTTTTCTTTATAATGAACTATTTCTTTTATTTTGGGCTCTTCACATGCTTGGTGATGCATGTTAGAGTGCCAAGTATTGTGAGTTCATTTATTTTAGTTTCATATTGTCTAGATATGGCTCTTGGGTCTTTACTCCTTGGAAATTAGAAGTCCTATCATTTTCATTTTGGAGGACAGGTTTGTTCAATTGACATTCTTCACTGTAGATTACAGCTGCTGGCTTATAATGTGGATAAGTTTAGGTCCTGTTCATCTTTTTGAAAGGTAAATGAAATGCTGTCATTGGTTGCCATCTCAAAGTTTTTTTGACTTATAGCTTTATCAGTGAGAAAGGTTTCATATCAAATTTCCTCGTGGTTTAATTGCATCAGCTGCTTCCTTAACTGTATTATTTTAATAGCTCAATGAAGACCGCATTCGTAAATGTTAATCTGAAAGCAGTCATAAGCAGTAAACAGAAAATTTACCAACAGTCGCAACTAGATGGCACTCCTGCCTTCCACTCTCAGTAACCTGCAGTGATGAAGAGAATAGATGTCAGAAATTAGTACACTTGAAGAGCTAATAAAGGTTATATTCCAGCCCAACGGTCCTGTAAGGTTCAATTGCTACATGTTATGAAGTTGAAGTCATTTTTTGTGTACCGTATCCCTTCATAGACAATTGCTAACTTTGAATACATTATTATTTGTTTATAATGGTGATATTCGAGAAGCATATGGCCAAATTTTTCTGTATCTGTAAGGCATCCTTTAAATATCAAGGTTTCCTTCGAAAAATATATCTTTCCCCTCTTCTTCAATTAACAAAGGCCCCGCAACCTCCTTTTCTCATCAAGAATGTGCAATATTTATGTCTTCATCAAATCACACAAGCATCTGTCGGAAGCATACAATAAACTGCTGTTAGAGCATGTGAGCAAAGCATTTTACTATTCTTGAGAGATGTAGTTGTGTTCTGCCTTGGCTGGACTGTATCTAGGGTTTCATTCAGTCATCATTTAAAGATGCATTAGTCTCTCGGAGGCTGTCGAAATCCAGGATCTCTTCTCCAACTGGGATGTATGCTCAATACTTGCCCATACCTTTGCCATATCTTTTTTAATGTTTTGGGTTTGCTTCCTTCACCCACATGTGCTTGTTCTTGCATGTTTTGATGTTTTTTTGGCATTCTGATGGGGTTCATTTTCACTTCCCTGTGCCAATCATTCTCAGGATGCTATCTATTTCTTTAGGTGGTTGATTACCTCCTCAAAGCACTTCACTAATACAAACTCCCCCTGCTTCATGTTGGATGATATCCTTCCTGTCCACACACACAATAGAAACAGAATTCTAAAAATGCAAAGTGCGGTAGATAAGATGATAATTTTTTTTACAGAAATCTAAATCTAGGTTTTAAATCTCCTCAAGGAAGTAAAAGTTCACACCTCATTTGGGTTCATTGTTTCAATATTGCTTCTATGAGCCCTTCTAAAGCATCAAGTGCTTCAATCAGAGTGTTGGCAGGCAATGCTTGCTCTTCCATCTTCAAAATCCTTAATCTCTTCTTTATAGCCTCTACCCTTTTGCATACTTGTCATCACATACCCCCTAAAGTGAATAATCTACCTTCCCCTTCTTCATCAACAAAAAAAACTCTGCTTCGTCATCCTCTGCAACCAGGCTTTGGTTTCAAGTGGGATTCTGTCCTTTTCATCTTAAGCTCTATTCAGAGTTCTGGCTACCTCTGTACATTTCACCTCTGGCTCATTTTGACTACAAGTTCCTCCGGATTTTCAGGTTTTCTTTCTGATTTATTGCATTGGGAGACTTAAATTTGTAGTGGCAAACCTTCATATAAGTTGGGTCAGGTTTTCAGCATTTTCAGGCCTATTCTCCTTTGTCTGAGCACATCAATTCTGAGATTGTCCTGTATATTTATAATCAAGAGGTAAAGCGAGACTTTCAGGTGCACAAATCATGATCATCAAATTTCTTCACAGAATGATACTATTATGAGGATTCTGCCCCATTTGAATCAAAGGGTGATGCAGTTGGAAATGGAATGTGCTTTCCTAAGAAGCACACAGTAAAGTCAGAATGATATTTCAGGTGCTTCCAATCACATAAACTTGGACTCTGCAGAGATTGGAGAAATCAGGGAAGAAGACACTGTGTGGCAGCTCCTTGAAGCCATGGAAATAGGAGATTTGGAACCAGTGCACTCTACCCAAGGAATGGGAGAAGCTGACAGCTGTAACATCTTTTATTTTTCTAATGTATTTCAAAGTTTTACTAATACTAGGAAGCTATTACAGGATTTATACTTGTGTGAACTGTTGGAAATCTTTGTTAGTAGTCTTTTGTAAGCTGGGAATTTTAGACATGGAGCTGGAATGCCTAGCTTATCTGGAATTTCAAAGAACAATGTACTTCTGTTGTTTAGCTCTCCTACAACATCTTTTTGATTAATACGAAAGTTTCCTAGTTTTGGTTTAAGAAAGAAAAAGGCAACTCTGCTCTGAACAATTTTGTTGCCTCTGACACTAACATTGATGCAACAGCAGTTGTGAAGACCTTGTCAGAGAACTGGTTATCCTTCCTTAAGCAACATTGGTTGGCGATATTTCTCTTTTGAAAGGATATACGCAGATTACATAATTGATTTAGTAAGCCCAAATACAAGACCTAATTGCTTTTACGGTAATTTGAATCTACAATTTCTGGAGTAGTATTTGGCGGTTCTGAGCTTATCTCTGTTTGCAATTTCATGACTAAGCGTTACTGCTGTCTACAGATACTTGTATGGTGTGATGTTAATAAAATACAATACATGAATTTAAAATCGGTTTCAAAATTTTAATAACGTTAATGTTTTAGTTGTAGTGTCAACTAGTAATGTAAGTGATTTGTTTTAATATTTGCAAATCACAAATTTTGCCACTTTTCATTTACCATGTACAACGTTGTAATTTACTTTTTCAACGTGGTTATTGCCTTCCTCACTACACAACTTTATATATGCTTGACTATCTATAGAACTCTCTTCCTTTTACTAATCCTATCGGCCTCTCTTTGTACCTTTTGAGACAATTGCTAGTTATTATTATTTTTAGCCGAGTCAAAATGTTAAACATTACAACATACAATAATATTTGTAGACAACTATAATCCATATAATTCATCTTAACATCAGTAACATTTTGAAAATAAAAACAAAATAAAATGCAACACAGTAAGTCCCTATCTATAAAGTAGGGGGTGAATATAAACTTTACCATATACATGGTCATTGCAATAGCCATGATCCTTGTAGAGTGTTATCTAAGTTGCCATCCTCAAGTGGGTTAGCTTACTTTCGGGGTGAATATAAACTTTACCATATACATGGTCATTGCAATAGCCATGATCCTGGTAGAGTGTTATTTAAGTTGCCATCCTCAAGTGGGTTAGCTTACTTTCACTAAAGTTTAGATGGTATGAACTTTGAAAATTATATTTACCATGAGATAAAGGTGTACAACATATAAAGTGGACAATAACTACTTATGCCACACTAAAACTCAGTCAATTCAATAACACAAACACTTCTAGTTCAATTATTTAGACATGTGAAGCATTTAAGTCAACTTTCCACTTTACAAACTAAAAATTAGCTAAGGTGGTCTATGTCGTTGTGCCATCGGCTATGTCATCATAGACAAAGTTGCCATTGAAATTGGGGTTGATTGATATATTTTTGTTTCAATGGGTATGGCCCTATTAAGAAACAATTCTTTTGAAAATTACAAGCCAATTAAGTTTAACAAGATTGTGTCAGCTTACTCCCTCTAATCCCATCAACAAAACTCCAGTGAAAAAGCCACAAGTTTAAAGATATGAACATGTTGGGCCCTAGAGTCACACTACATTGGGTTGTAGTGCAAAGCTTGGGAACATTTAAGTGTGATTATATTTGGTACTCTATTCTTAAGATATTTTATTTAAATCAATGTATATGGCCAACTATTGTCGTTTAATATTATTCATTGTATTTTATAGCCCTTTGACTTCAATGTTCTAATTCATGGTTCTTTGACATAAGAATGGTTCAAAGGTGTAGATGACTCAAAATGCATGCAAATAAGACTATATATTTAAATTGTTCCTATAATTGTGTGTTTAGAATGACTGTGTAATTATTCTTTGAACTCAATTCAATTTTTAGCAATTTGCTGGAAATAGTTCAAAATTCATGCATCTTACTTTCTACTATAAAATGTCATAAGAAATAAAAATTACATGAAGAATTTATCACAACCATGAAGTAAAATCTTTGTGTGGGACTATATTTCATTGTGTTAAATGCAAATCCATAAATCAAAATAGAATTAATATCTCACTTATTTGGAAAACTTGTTCATCATTCACATTTAACATTCATGACATGTTCTTGAAAGCAAGTGTTTAAAATATGAATGGATAATCTTCAAATTCAGCTCAGGTTTGTGTTCAATTTGAAATTTGTTTGGGACTTAAGGTTAAGCGAAAAACCACCAGTCATTACATGCATTTACTGGGTTGCATTTCCACTGATCTTAAGTTGGAGCATTCATAGACCTTGGGTTTGACATGAAAGGCTGAAAAAAAAAAATGAAAATTGGAGAACAAATCCTATCTAATTTAAAGGAGCAATTAAGGGTTCTTTTAAAACGGTTTAGATCGGGTGGGCAACTGAGCAATTAAAAATTCAACTAACATAGAATTTTGAAATTTACCATTTTTTTTAAAAATACTTGTAAGAAATATCAAGAAAGTAAAGATACTCTTCAAACTAACTTGATATATCTTGCAAAACCAGAATAAACCATCATATTGATGCCAAAATGTATTTCTATTAATAATTGTCATACAATTCTACACAATTCACATAACAAATCATGTTCACAACTCAAAGTGTCATGGAAATTGCATAAACTTGTATTTAATTGGTAGTAAACATCAAAATATGAGATGGCTATGGAAAATTCATGATAAGGGGATAGCCTAAGACTTACTGCATAATTCTTCCTTAAGATAGCTTCAAGACCTCCCAACAATTCACCAAAAATTTTGGCAGAGTTTCCCCTACAACCAAGATTTATCCCCCCTTTTTGAATTTCAAAATGAGGGCTATATATAGGGACTCAAGGACTTGGACCCTACTCTAAACCACTAGTGGTATTTTGAAAACCACCAAGCTTTGTTATGAAATTACCATTCGTACAATAACTTACTTCTTCTAGAAGTTTCTTGAAGAATCTACTGGCTGTGAGGTGGACCCCTTCATATTTGGCTTTGATAGCTCTTTATCTCTCTCTTGGCATTTAGGAATTGTATTCCTTCTCTCTCTTGGGCATTGTCGAGGTCATGCACTAGAGTGCATCAGGCGCTATAGTGAGCGCATCGCTGAAAATGCTAGATGAGGTGCTAATGGTGCTAATTCCTTTGTTGGTGACACCGACTTCTGAGGTTGAGCTCGAAGTTGCACTTGTGGTTGGGTTGATGGCTTTGAGCTTGAGGCTTCCTTCTGTTGAAGTCCGCTTTGACTCCAATGCAAACTATCTTCATATGGTTGACATGTACATGTCCAGTATGCTCTTCTACTCCTCTCTCATTGGCACATTGCCTAGCCATGCATCTACTATTGCTATCTCTATATTCATAATAGGCTAATAGTTAACTCTCCCTTGTTCTATGAAAAATCCCTTTAGTATGAACAAAAGATCAAAATGCTCCTTATACAGGTCCACAATGCCTTTCTCTTGTGGGATGCGATCCCCTCCTTCAAATTCACTTTGATTCTCCTTAATAACCCTTAAGCCATTTATAAAAAGCTCCTTGGGGCACAAGTTTCGCTAATCATAAAAGAATGGTGGGGAATTATTCTTGTAAAATTCTTCACACTTATTTATAAACTCTTGTATCTCCTTAGCCATGCCCACTTCTTTCTCTTATATATATGGTATCACCTTGTGATTGTTTTCTAGTTGACTTGCATTTATGACTTTTTCTTTGGTCATATGATTAAGGAAATATCTAACTATTTTGGCTTTGCGTGAGGTCTCCCCAATGTGTTTTGTGAGCATCTCCGCTTCCTTATGAGCTACCTTGACCATCTCAATATTTTCTTGCATCAACTCAAAATTCCCCCAATTCTTATTTACTAGCCTTATGATCTTTTCCCAAACAATCTTCTTGTCTATCTTGAAAGAATTTTTGTTGGAATTATCTCTCTCTTATAGTACCAATTGGATTTCTAGCTTTCTGATATATCCTTCTGCCTGGCAAAGCTCTGCCTCAACTGTCTCCATCTTCCATCTCAATTTCAAAGATGAAGTCTACATTCCTTCAAATCCCTCTAGCATGGTCCAAGAATCCATTTGCTCGATTCAATTATGAAATAATTTCCTTAGTTCACTAGCTGACACAGGTGGACCTTGGGTGTTGGTGCTTGCACTGGTGTAACACATCTCTTTAGTCTTTCTCTTTGCATCTGTACAATTCTTTTTAGAGGAAGAAGAGGTCATTTGACAGGTCAAACTCAGCGCCTCATAGTAAGAAAATGATAAGGTGCCACGTGTTGCAGGGTAGGAGGGACAAGGTGGTGGAAAAACCTTTCAAACTTTAAGCTCAAAAGAATGACAACCCAAGCTCGCATGAAAGACTTAGGGTTCTGAGCCTGAGTGATGTGATTTCAGTAGGAAGAAGGTTAATTTGAGCTTGATAATGCATTTATGGGGTTAATTCAAGAAATTAGGGAGTTCTTACGTTAAGGAAGATGTTTTTCTTTAAAAGGGCATATGTTTCTTCCACGACGAAGTCCAAGGATTAGAATGAGTCAAATTATTTCATATTTCAAAGTGTGGAGCCCTTGACCAGGATAATTGATGGATAGATTCATCTTAGAGCTTTAATTCAAAGGATTTGCGTCCCAATTTTACCAAATTTGGCAACTTAGAGTTTGCAGGTGTGTGGGTTGGAGTGAATGTTAGAAGTAAAATTTACTAAAAATGGACCTATAGAACATTTTTATAGGAGTTAGTGCATGACATGTGTAAAATTTTCTTTGGGCGGGAAGGTTTAGTTGATGTTGTGCCTACATTAGAAGGACATGGGGCCAACCATATGGCATGATGATGGTGCATGATGACTAGACAGGTACAACATATTTCATCACAGAAGGTTAAGCAGGAGGTAAATCTGATTGGACAAATGTGGCAATACCGAAGCAGTCAACGTGGAGTTCCATGTGTTGACCTTTTGCAGGGTTTGAAAAATGGTCGTTTAATCTCAAAATTATGTGTGAGATGCACCAAGAGGTGACACATGGCGATAGTTGCATACCTTTACAGCATTATCATGCTTGCAACTCTGTGGCGCGAGATTGTCTAATCCGTCGGATGAAAGGAACTTTCCACCATTCGATTTGCAAGCATGTAAGTTGGACTTGGTTTGGGTCTAGATGACATCAGGCTAGCGCAGGTTGGAGGTGGGGTCAAGCCACATGGGCATTGACTAGGTAGAGGCTTGATGACAGGTGAGTAGGTGATGTGGAACACGATGGGATATGTGGGCCATTGAGGTGGATAGGATGTGTGGCAATATTATACAGGGGGTAGGCCATGACATTTGAAAGTCACAAAGGTGTGTGGGAGGCTCGTGGAGCTAACACATGGCCTCTCTGCACCACCCCTCCAATGTTAACATCCTAGCATATTTATAGCATAGGGTGCTCTGCACCATCAGATCGGCGATTGTCCTAGACATTAGTTTTGTGCATCTTGCATCTTCCTCAATTCCTTGCCAGCTCATTCTGGCATAGTGCACCTGTGTCGTGTGTGTGCATTGACGTTCCTATGTGGTGTGCCCACCTGTTCCGAGCACCAGTGGGTCATGTCCCTATTTTGTTGTGCATCGATGGCAATAAAAGATGGCTAGTAAAAAAAATCCTTCCACAACAATACCAAATTTGGTTCAGCTCGACGAGTCTTCTGCTTCTTGAAGTGGATTAAAACAAGATTTTGGGGATTCTATGCTAACTTTTGCAAGGGTTTTGCATTCGACACCAATATCAGCTCCATGGAGGACATCAGGCCCCTGTGGTCTATTAAGAACTCATAGGTCCAGTGCCTTATACATTGGGCTATGGAGTTTGCTTGAAAGTAGTGTATGCCTCTTCTTATGACTTTATTGAAATTGAAAAATTGCAATATTGTGCATAACAATCAAACAATCAAGGAGTAATATATATATATATATATATATATATATATATATATATATATATATATATATATTACAATTGAGAAGTATTCAAGTGAAGAATTTCTTCAAGAACCTGCCATTGATAGGGCTCCCAAGGAAATATCCATCAAGTATCTCTAGTTGATAAGTATTATTATCAAGAACTCCATGTACTTGATCTATATGTATGAATGAAACTAAATACAAATTTAAACAGAACACAAAAATACAACAAAAAAACAAAACTTCAATTAGTCAATAACAAGTACTGAAAATTGTTTACATGTAGAATGGAGCCACAAGGGCTTCACTCCATGAACCTATGACATATCATGTGCGTTCATGGAATAATAAGAAATACCCTTAACTTGACTACATATTGGAAAATACCTCTAAAAACCACATTATTTAACCCCCTACCAATATAAACCCAATACACCTTCCCAATTAAAAAAACCCCTACTTTCACTAGATATTGTAGGTATCCATTTTTCATTAACATTTTTTATACCCCTTTATATTTTTTCGATAACTTTGAGCTCCAATTTTTATACCTACCAATATAAAAATCATTTATCCCCCTATCATATGCTCAATATATTATGTCATTTTTTCCTCTGTATATATCCCCTAATATGAATGCACGTTGTACGATATTTCTCCCCCACTGAAGCCCCCGTGAATGGAACAAACTAGCTCAAGCGATGGGAGCTTCTCTATGAGAAGAGAGGTGATGGCTACATTTCGTCTGAACTATGTTACAATGAGGCTCAAAGGCCTTTTATCATAAAGAAGAAGTGTGGAAATCTAACCCTAGGAGATGAAGCGCCAACAAGTTTTGGCTCCGTTGGGGTAAATTGGACCGCCAACTCCCCGGGGTCATAACTTTGGCATACTATCTCCATTTGGCTATCATAATACCTCGTTTTGAATAGCTCCATGAGAAGGTGAAAAAAGAACATGGAAATAAATTACTATACCTCTTTTGTCTCTCCATATTCCCAGGAAATATCTTTTAAGATCTCAAAACGGCTCTGGAAGTTTATGACCCGAAAAAATGTCAAAATATAAATTTGTGCTAGAATTAAGGAAACTGAAAGGAAACATTGTTGGGGGTCCAAGTGGAATAGGGGGTTGGCCACCAATATCCACCTGGAGTAGTCCTCCTCCCATAGGAGGCAATAGTCCCCATTACATTGAGTGCCTCCATTAGATGGGGAAACTTCTACTGAACTTGGTCCCTAGTGAGCCACCTGCCTTGGAGCAGGGGTTGATTGACTTTGACAACCTGATACAATTGAATCCTATATTGGTGAGTGTGCTTAATCTTTGTGTCCATAATCTGGTCATTCGTGCCCTGTTCAATGTAATCTGGGTTGAGCTCTATTGGTGTCCACTGCTCAAGAATGTTTGATGTGTCCAACAATGGTGGAAAGTATGGTCAAAGGTAATCCACATTGAACACTAGGTGCAGGCCGAGGAATGAGGGAATGTTGAGCTTGAAAGCATTGTCACCCATAGCCTTGGTGATGGTGTAAGGCCCATATCAGAGTGTGAAAAGCTTTCAATGTGCTCTGATAAGACATTGCTTCTGTAAATGTAACCGAACTTTATTGCCACTTGAAACTTATGTGGCACTTGATGTTGATCATGACATTATTTGTACTTGGAATTGGCTTTATCTAGGCTATCATGGACATGTTGGTAGGTTTTCTAGATGCGTTCAATAAATTTAGTGGCTTTATCAACTTCAAACTAAACATGTGCAAATTCTTCCTATGTAGTCGCAAAACGCATTGCGACATCAATGGGATACAATGGTTGAAATTCCAGTTAAGCTATGGAGAGATTTTTTATAGTTGTGTTGCACATAGGGAAGACTCGCGTTCCATGTTTTTGGATGCTTGGAGTTGTACATGTGTAGTATGTGCACTATCATCCTATTGACAACCTATGTATGGTCATTAGTATGCAGATGGAATGCAGTCAATTTGGTGAGCTTAGTGTCTAATAACAACCACAGGCTCGACCAAAATGTGCTCAAGAAACTACTATGATGATTTGATATAATGGTCTATGGAATCCCAAAATGAACCCACACTCGTTCGAAGAAGAGTTTGGCAGTGTCTTCTGCAGTGACGCTCTTCTTGAATACCATCAATATAGCCATCTTAGAAAATCTATCAACGACCACAAATACACAACTATTACCATGCTTGGTATAAGTGAGGCCAGACATATATTCCATGGAGAAGTATTTCGAAGGTCAGCTAGGAGTAGGCAGAGGAGTGTACAGGCCTTACTTCTTAATGGTTGGCTTGGCGATGACATAGGCAATGCAAGATTCAATATATTTTCTAACATCCTGTCGGAGTTTTGGCCAATACAAATAATTTTATAATACTTCCAGAATCCACTGTCTTCTTAACAAAAAAGTGTCTTGTGACCCTATTTTAATGTGTCTCCCAAATAAGCTTGGCACTTTTCTTGAAGGAACACAAATATGTCCCAAATAGCACAATAGTCCATCCAGAAGGTGGAAGTTTGGCATCGGCTTTCCATCCATCAACATCTTATAGATGGTAGTGAATTCCAAGTCACTTTCATATAGATGTGGCCATCCAGAGGTATTGTTCTTGCAAGAGTTGAGAATTGTACTCAGTGACACAATCGGGGGTCGATTGAGGCAGTTTATGACATGATTGGTGCTTCCCTTCTTGTACTTTATGTTCGTATGGAATTGTTGTAGGTATGCACACCATTTTTGATGGCGATTGCTCTACAATTTCCCCTGTCTCTACATAAATTAAAGAGGTTGGTGATCTATGTGGATGATCATCTCCTTTCCCAGAATATAGTGCTTCAATTGTCATCAAGCCTGCACAATAGAGTACATCTCCTTATCATAGGTACGGTACCTATGAGAAATATCATAGAGTGTCTCATTATGATAAGCCACTGAGTGCCCTTGCTCATTATGATAAGCCACTGAGTGCCCTTGCTGAATGAGGACTGCACCAATAGCATAATCTGAGGCATTTGTATCAATATCAAAGGGTTTTTGTAGGTCTGGCAATGTCAGGACTAGTGCAAAGTAAAAGTGGTGTTTCATTTCAACGAATCCTTTTTGTTGTGCCTCGGACCAAAAATACTTCATTTTTATTCTACCCTTGGTAACTTAATTCAAGGGCCAAGTAATATGAGAGAACTCCAACATGAATCTCTGGTAGAAATTAGAAATTCCTAATAAGTTGTGAAACTTCGTCATATTTATCGGGGTTGGCCAATCCCGAATGACTTGGATCTTAGCTGAATCCACATGCATGCCTTGCTCAACAATTATGTATCCCAAATAGTGGACCTAGTCCATGCTAAAGAACATAGCTTGTGTTGCCGCAAGATTTGAAGGACCTACCAAATATGTTGCAAGTGCTCTACCCAACTCTTGTTGAAGATGAGGATGTCATCCAAATATACAACCACAAATGAGTTGGTGAAAGGCTGAAAGATGTCATCCATCAACCTCATAAAAGTTGTAGGGGAATTTTTCAACCTGAAGGGCATGAGCAACCACTCAAAAAGGCCCTTCTTAGATTTGAAGGTGGTCTTCCATACATCTTTGGGTTCTATTGGAACTTGGTGATATCCAGACTTCAAATCAATCTTGTTGAAGTACTTGGCCCCCTTGAGATGGTTAAGAAGGCCATAAACCCGTGGGATCATGTACCTGTTCCTGACAGTGATTTTATTTAGTGCCCGCTAATCAATGCAGAGTCTTTAGGTTCCATCCTTATTTTGTACGAGTACAATTGGGCTTCCACAAGGTGAGGAGCTCCATGAGTTAAATCGATCAAGTGCTTGACTTAACAATGCAAGGGTACTCCTGTGGGTGAGGAGAAGATGTCCCTGTATTATTCCACGACCTTATCAACTTCCTTCCACTGCACAAAGGGACCCTTTCTAGGGTCCATGGATATGGCCACAATCTTCCCCTTACTTTGAGAACAAATAAAAAAGAAAACAAATTTCCTAGTATGGGAGATGATTTTACCGCATTGCTTAGCGGAGATCAAAGATATGGCAATAAGCGGCACTACCTCTGGTATCCTGTATAGTTTCTTTTCCAAACTAATAATAATGGTGCAAGACCTGGAATCATATAGAACATGATGCTTCCACAAATATGGTTTTCCTAATAAAACATCACAAACTTTAAGAGGAGAAACAACACATAGTACCTCATTCGTGAAGGGCTTGATGTTGTAGGGAAGGAGACAATGTTGGCTGACACAGAGATCTTGTCCTTGGTGGAGGCACTCAATAGTATATTATTATGGGCATGGTATGGTAGATCCAACCTCTTAAAAACTTCTTCTCAGATGAGGTTAATGTGGCTCCCACTGTCGACAATGTAATGTAGCAGACAACCCTTCACCCACATTTGTGAATGAAAGAGATGCTTGACCTCCTCTGGATCTTCGGGCTCATTCTTTTGGACCTTTGTGGTGGAAACAGTGGCATTGGGTTTTGTGTCAATAATATGCTTCCCCTTGTCAAGTTTAGGCTCATAATCATAACATGCATTAGACTCTGAAGATTTTAGCTCAACCATGAATGATTGCATGGTGCAACACTCATTTTTGTTGTGGGTGGGGTTCTTGTGGAACTTACACCACTTTCCTATGCCCTTCTTCATCTTAATGGTGCCATTATTTACTTGTAATTTCAATGGGTTGTCTTTTTTCATTCCACCTTGGGTTTTTCCTTTGTTCTATGGTTTGGGGCAACTCTTGCCCTGCTTCAGATTCATAGATCCAAAGTATCACTTCCTTTGTTTAATCATTTGTTCAATCTTGGTAGCATATCGGTATGTTGCACCAAGCGAGGAGATGTCTAGGAACTACATTTCTTCCTAATTGTATTTGTGCAAACAACCATGGTACTTGAGCACCAGATGTCTCTCAGAGTCTTTGATACCAATCTTTGTGCATAGAGTATGAAAAATATTTGTGATATCATGCACATCTTGTTCCCTTTGCTGCCGCAATGTGGTCCATTGTATGTACTTGTATTCATACCTCCCAACAGGGTAATATTGTTCCTTGACAGCATCTCAGAAAGAGTTCCAAGAGGGTGAAACTATAAACAAAGACGGTTTCTCAACCCTTTTCTCATAGTAACTTTCCCACCAGTCATTTACATGCAGGGCAACCTTAAGAAAAAGTAATATTTTCCCTCTCGGAGAAACTATGGATCCAAAAATAATGGTGAGGTGGGGAGACCATACATAGAGGATGTGTGCACTATAGTAGCCCACGGGCCACAAGTGATACTTCTTTACACTTCTAGCCATATTTCTAAACAAAGAGAGCGAGAGCAGAGCGAACTCACCTTCTAGTTGTGTTTTCTCCCGAAAGGGTTTCCAGGAGCATATCTTGTGTATTATGTGTGTGTGAGATTTTATCTTTTCATTCTCTATTTTTTGCATAATTTTCATTCACATGCATGCACTAGTAACAATAAATCTACAGATCCATAAATCTAATAAAATTGTAATATTATAGAATTTTCATATTTTAAATATAATATTATTAGATCTACTGTGACGAACTTTCCAGTGGAATATCCACGGTAGTTTATGGATCATATTGGTATCAAAGCAAGTTTCTTTGGGTCTTTTGTGGAGATTTACAAGGGATCTAGATCAACAGGGATGAAAATATTAAAACCCTAACCATGACTGAAAAATTTGTGAATGGCCCTTGTGATCCTGTAGAGGTGAGGTTTTTGCAGCTAGAGAAACAAGCCAGAGATATAAATCACAATGTAAACCTCCTCATGGCAGCATTGAGAAATAAGCTTGGGATATTTGGAGAAGATGGGGGTTCAAATGCAAAGGAAAAATAGAAGGGGGATTGGGATATCGGGAAGAAATGGAGAACCAACCGAAGAAAGAACCTAAAAAATATCAACCTAGTTTGAGTGCCATGAACCAATCATAGTCCCCGTTTAAAATGGAAACAAAAGTTGATATCAAGTCATACCACAGTGAGATCGACACTTTGAAGCTTAATCACTGGTTGCAGAAACTAAAAGTTTATTCCAGCGTCCATCAAATTGAGGAAGGATGGAATATTTTATTCACGTGACTGAAATTAGAGGGCCATTCTTTACTTGGTGGGAGAGACACACAGAGACCCTGAGGTTAGAGGGAGATCCTCCACTGACTACGTGGGAGGAATTCAAAACCATCATTAAGTCACGGTTTTATCCCATTCGATACGTATAGGACCAGTGGACCCGGTGGCACTGCTTTAGGGAAATGTTGGGCCAAAGTGTGTAGGAGTACACCACGAGGTTAAAAAGGATGGACATAATGTTGTGTATCTCCCCAAAGAACCCATTTTTACTCCTCAAGTATTTTGGGGGGTCTGCATCACCATCTATGGCAACAAGTGATGTTGTTCAAGCCCAAATTAGTGGATGAGGCTTCTGTACATGCATAATACCTAGAGAACATAGGCTTGAAGAGAGAACAATTAAGTGGATCAAAGCTGAAGGAGAAATAGGATGCTTCTAAGGAGGGGAAGAAGAAGCAAAATTGGGGAAAAGATAAAAATACGAAAACCATAACACACCAATGGAAAGATCCTAACAACCATTGCAAAATTGACAGCCATATAGAGGAGAAGTGTTGAAAGTTTCATCTATAGCTAAACCCAATGAACAAAAAGAAAGATAATAAGAAGAAGAATCTCATGTCCATAGATTCAATCAACCAAGTTAAAATCAACTTGGACATGGATGAGAAGACCATTTGTACATCAGTGCAGAAGGAGGTGAATCTTAATAGCATTTAGCAATAGGAAGAGAAACAAATGACCAAACTCTTCCATATAAAGATACATGTCAAGAAGACAAAGATTGATGCTTTGTTTTACTAAAGATCACGGGATAATCCCATTGTAGTAGAGTTGGTCAAGAAGTTAGGGTTGGAAGTTTGTGATCATCCAAACCCATATCCACTAGGATGGTAAATAATAATGTAGAGTTGAAGGTACAAAAATAGTGCAAAATTAGATTTTCTATCAGTGTTGATTTTATTGATGAAGTAGAACTATATGTGGTTCCCCTTGATGTATGTGGAGTCATGTTTGAGATGCCCTACATGTACATGCGAGATGAAATATTTATGTGGAGAGCCAACCAGTACTGGCTCTTCAAGGATGAAAATTTGTTTATCATCAACGTGCCCAAAGGAAAGTTGAAAATTTCACTAGTAAGTGCCAACCAAGCCAAGAAATTAATCTTTTCCAGCAAGAAGCATGTTTTCTTATTTTTAAGAGAAAATCAGCCTGTAGAGGAGTCAGTAAGAGGCAAGGCATCCTTGCAGGGTTTTACTAAGAAACATAAACCACAACTAGAGGAGTTTTTGCAAGCATACAAGGATGTGTTCCTAGAGCCTAAAGGGTTGCCACCTAAGATGGAAGTGAAGCATGAGATCTGGCTATTGTCAGACTCCCCATTGACAAAAATTGGGTTGTACAGACAGTCTATTATAAAAGCAAGGTGAAGAAACACTTGCAACATCTAGTGGAATAGGGTGTTATTCGACTAAGTACATCACTATGTGGGTCACCCATCATCATTGTGCCAAAGAAGGATGGGAATCAATAGATCTGTATAGATTACAGGGCGTTGAACAAAATAACCCTCAAGAATATATACCCCCTGCCCAGGATAGATGGTTAGATCAATTGTAGCAAGAAAATTACTTCACTAAGTTGGACTTAAAATCTAGATATCACCAACTTCGATTCAAAGAAGAAGCTACATAGAAGATTGCCTTCAAAACCAGACAAGGTTTGTATGAGTGGTTAGTCATGCCGTTTGGCCTATGTAATGCACCAACTACATTTATGAGATTAATGAATGATGTATCCTTTTATAGATTCATTTGTTATTTTCTATTTGGATGATATACTAGTATGCAATGCTATTTGGGAGGAGCACTTCTCACATTTAATGCAGTTGTTGGAGACATTAAAGAAGAGCCAACTGCTAGCATAACTCAAGCAGTGTGAGTTTATGCAACAGTCTTTGGTGTATCTGGGGTATGTGATAGGTGGAGGGGATATGATTGGGAAAATTATTTTTTCTGTGCTAAATTCCTTTTCAGAATATGTTAAAAATGCTTAAGGATTCATGAGGTTAATTGCAAGTTTAAACATGAGTTTTCGAGTTCTTTTATGTAAATTTTATGTGCAAATTAACATAAACAAATGACTTAACAACAATATATAATAGACATAAACAACACCATAAATAGTATCACAGCAACACATGATGAATGAGTTCACCCCTCCTGGGCTACATCTCCTTAGTTCAGCTTACAATGGCTTGGACCTCTCTATTATACTAAAAAATGTGAAATACATTAGTTTAAAATGCTTAGAAAGCTCTGAAACCTATTCCAATGGCTCCAGAATGCCCAAAAATGCCTGTGTAGCCTCTTTATGCTCCTGATTTGGTCAAAAAAATGAAGAAGTTATGGCCTTTCCAAGTTTTCTGCTAATCGCACCACAAATTCCCCAAAATTCGGCACCATCCTACAAATTCACCCCAAATTGCGCTAACTGAGTGACAATTTACTGATTTTAATGGAAAATTGTCAGACACTTTAAATGTCCTCTAACTACTATAATCTAAAAATTGTGGCCATATGGAGGCCACGTGCCTGGGGTTAAGGCCAATGGCCCACCCCCACCAGTCGAGGCCCCACTCCGTTTGCTAGTGGTTATATGGTAGCGCATGCCCAAGGGCTAGCCCCCATGGGCTGGCCCTTTCCCCGGATTGGCGTGCCCTTACAATTTAAATATACGCTAAAACTATTATATGTTAAGACTCGTGTGATGGCGTGTTGGTATGTGGGTTGTCTCATTGTATGGTGGTCCTGGGTTCGACCCCCACTGCTGTTGCTCAAACCTTAACCCAAAATTTTGGTGGCCCTCGATCTGCCACGTGGAGGCCTCTAGCTGGGCCACATGTCAGTCGTGGTTGGCCACCAACCACCCAATAAAAATATGCCAAATTGCACCCAATGAGAATGTGCCACTTGGTTCAATATGATTTGCCGAAGGATGTTAACTAGTCAACCTACCACATAGACCTGCACAGTCAGCGCCACATCAGCAGTATGAACTGTTGACTGGGTTGTCACATTTTACAAAAAATTGCATGTTTGGAAAAGTGAACAGAATCTGATTCTGGGGGCATACAGCGTCTGTTTCACGTGAAATGAGTTGCACCAGATTCAGGATGATGAGCACTACATGGTCGTTCAGATTCCACGCCGATCTATCAACTTTTAATTTTGAGCTGTTTTTTTTGTACCTGATCATTCCTCCCCACTGGAAGCCTTTTGGACCCCAAAAAATCACTTTCAGTTGTCCAACTGGTGAGGGTATAGTTCCCTCACCTTTCCAATCTTGATCCATTTGGATTTTGAAGGATTTGTTCCTTTGAGCCCCATTCGAAGGTAGTCCACACTCCCTCGTTTTGAAGACCTTGTTCTTCTATCAAGAATGGTGTCTTGTTGTAGTTCATCAAGGTATTCAAGAGAAAATTCCTGAATGGAAGGAATTTGAACATTTTCTCCCTGATCTTCTATCAAAGGAGGCTCATACCACCTTAAGTTCTCAACATTAACAACAACATAAATTTGCATATATGAAGGAAAATCCAACCTGAAGGCATTGTTACCGATCTTTTCCAAAATTATGAACGGACCATATCTAATTGGTTTTAGTTTTCTACCTTCTCCTTGGAGCCTCTCTTTTCTAATGTGAAACCAAACTTCATCACCGACTTGGAACTTGTGATCTACATGATGCTTGTCGTGCCTTGCTTTGTACTTGCCTTGGCTCTTTTCCAGCTGTTCTTGAACTCTTTGGTGTACAAATTGGATTTATTAAATGAACCTTCTTGATTTGTCTATGTCACTATGACTATCAATACAAACATCCTTTCCAAAAATGAAATCCAGAGGAGACTTAAACAAGTATCCCAAACATGCCTCAAATGGCGATGTTTGAGTTGTAGCGTGCTTGGCCAAGTTGTAAGCATGCTGAATGTAGTACAAATGTTCATCCCACAACTTAGGATGCTTGCTGAAATACCCATGAAGAAGATGTATCACTATCCTGTTCACCACCTCTTTGACCATCTGTTTGTGGATGAAATGTTGTACTCTTTTTGAATTTGGTGTCCATGAATCCCCACAAGCTTGAACGAAAATTACCAACAAAGAGAGAATCTCGATCACTAACAATGGATGTGGGAAATCCAAAATGCACCCACAAATTATGAAAGAATAACTGAGCAGTTTGTTTAGCTGTAATTTAATTTTTACATGGCATCAAAATACACATTTTGTTGAACCTATCCACAACTACATAAAAATATTCATGACCTCTTTTTTACAATGAAATACCGCCTACAAAATCCATAGAAACACTTTCCCATGGTCGTGAAGGAACCGAAAGTGGTGTGTACAATCCTAACTTCCTATTTCTAGGCTTACTGACTGCACATAATGAAAATCCTTTAATAAAACGTGACACACTTTCAAGCATACGAGGCCAATAAAAATACCTCTCTAGATGTGCCACTGTCTTACTTACACCGAAAATTACCAGCAATAAGAGAAGTATGTGCCTCTATTACGATGTTGACTCTTTCTCCCTATGGAATACAAAGCTTCCCAAGATGGTACAACATGTTATCATGCAAATGATAATCCAATTCTTGTACTTGGTTACCTTGACTCAAGCTTGCATAAACATCCTGAAAGTCATTGTCTAATGCATATTGCTCAATATAACTTTCATGCAAAACAAAATTATGCTTAAGTAAAGTAGCTGAACTAATAATAGGCCTAGAAAGAATATCAACAACTTTATTTTAGATACCTTTATTATACCTTATTACCAAGTGGAATTGTTGAAGAAAACCCATCCATCAGAAGTGCCTTGATTGCTGCAACTTAGATTGAGATTGCAAGTATTGCAATGGTTGATGATTAGTGTGAATGATTATTTCCTTACCCATCAAGTAGTGTTTCCACTTTTTCACACTTTGCACCAATGCATACAATTCCTTGTCATATATAGGATAATTAATCACTGCATCATAGAAAGTTTCCGAATGAAATAGATAGGCTTACCATGCTACATGAGGACTGCACCCATGGTGTAGTAAATAGCATCCGTTTGGATCTCAAATGACTATCTCAAGTCTGGAAGTGAAAGTACTAGAGCTGAACTGATCTTTTCCTTCAATGCATCAAAGGCCTTTTGTTGTTTTCCTCCCCACTGAAAAACCTTTTTCACACTAGTCAATGCATGCAAAGGAGCTGCTATAGAAGAAAAGTTAGCAATGAATTTCCTCCAATATTGGGTTGCTCCCAAAAAACTTCTTACTTTAGAAAATGTCTTGGGCATTGGCCAATTCAAAGTGACATCAACCTTGGAGGGATCTATTTTCAACTCACCTCCTCCAACAATATGACCCAAGTAAACTAAAGAGTTTTTTTCAAACTCACACTTTGACATCTTTAAATACAACTATTCTTTCTTTAAGACATCAAGTACTTTTCTCACATGCATGACATGTTCATCCTAAGATTTACTGATAATTAAAATGTCATCTAAGTAGACTATAACAAATTCATCAAGAAATGGCCTCAACACATCATTCATCACACACATGAAGGTAGTAGGAGCATTACATAAACCAAAAGGCATAACTATCCATTCAAATAAACCTTGTTTTGTTTTGAATGTTGTCTTCCAAATGTCTCCTTCAACAATTCTAATTTGATGGTAGCCACTCCTTAAGTCCAAATTAGTAAAATACTTTGCATCTTTCAATTGATCAAGTAAATCATCTATTCTAGGCAGTTGGTAACTGTTCTTTACCGTAATCTTGTTCAATACATGAAATTCCACACACATGCACCATATTTCATCCTTCTTTGGCACCAAAACAATAGGTGAACCACATGGCGAAGAAGATAGCCTGATGATCCCTTTATCCAACAACTATTGAATTTGCTTTTTAATTTCTACACTTTCCATCACTGACATCCTGTACATGCTAATGTTTGGAAGAGGACTATCTTGCTGCAACTGTATCTCATGTTGGGTTCCTCTCTTGGGAGGCAATCCTTTTGGTTCCTGAAACATCTAATCATATTGGTTAACAACATTAACCAATTCAGATTTCAATATTGAATCACAACCTTGAAAATATTCATTATCAACATCATTCTTGGGTTTGATCATTAGAAGCACAAAATTCTTGCTTGAATTCACTAGTATTTTCGTCTGCCTCACATTAACAAGTGAAAGATTTAGTTTCTTGTTATGAGCTCTCACAATATATTCTACTCCATCTTCAAACAAATGGTATTTGTTTTCATGTCTATGGAAGATATCTTTTCTGTCATAGAGATACGGGTTGCCCAAAAATATACCACATGATGAGCCTCATCATTGGGTAATTATATGGGCCTTAATTCACCTCCTAGCTTAGTCGAACCAACTATCCTCACAACTTATTGCATACTTTTGACTATATTTTGTTTATGAGATGAGTTAGAGTTGGATATTTTGCTTTGTGGTCTAATGTGCATTTAATGCAGGATTAAAGGATAAAAGAAATGACTTTTGGCAAAGACCTTGGTCAAAACTCAAATGGGACAAGGGAGAGGAATTATAGGAGGTAAATGCTCCTCATTTACTACCCCTCCATTCGAATATTCCTCCATCAGCTTAGAGTGCAAACAGCGAAATCATGAGGACTAGAAGGTAGCCAAGCAAGTGAAAGACAAAGCACCAGTTTATCTCAAGTTTGGGAGCCGAGCCTCCCTAATTTTAAGGAAGTTGTTGGAGACTTCAGATCTATAAGTAGAGAGGCTTAGGAACTCAATAGGATTCGGATTTTTTATTGTAAAAATCTACTCTATTTTCGAGCTGCAAGACTTGTGACAGTTTTTGATGTAATCCATGGTTTTGATAATAAAAATGAGTTTTGTTTTGAGCCAGCACTGAGCTAACTCAGAGGGCTAAAGCTCTTGGGTTAGGGCCCAACCCTAGCAGCCAAGGCTCCTCTTTATTGTACATGTATGCTAGCATAGGTTCATGGTTTAATTGTTCATTTGCTTAAGTAGCTGCATTTCCATTACAATAGTGTAGAGTAGATTGGTTGTATTTTAGTTTGCTTCCATTTGTGCCTTCTTTCAATTAGTAGGTTAGAAAGGAGAAAAATATCACCATAAGGTTGTCAGCAGGTGTCTCAGCCTCACCTCCTCCCTCTAGGACCATGACTTGAGGAAGAGACCCTTCAACAACCCCAAAAACACAGATTTCTAGTTCTTGCATGAGCTTTGGAGTTTGTTGTCTTGATTTAGTACTTGGTTCATTTCATTGTCATCTTTTTCCAACACTCTCTTTCTGCAATAAGATCTCACTCATGTTCTCATTTCCTTCAGCACTTTCTTCATGCATAATATGGGCAATTGATTCATGCTTTTCTAGTTTATGAGAATGTATCTTGTTGCATAGTTCTTGGAAGACACACACGTTTTAAGCATTGCAGGTACTTCAGGAGGAGGTCTAGACTTCATCACCAACATCCATCTTCCACCTCAACCATCTCTTGGTCCACCATCACCCTCACTAGTTTTTTTGTCCTTTTTCATTGAAATTCCCCTAGACACATTGAGCGAATCTAGCCATCTCTTCTCTTGGATATTGACTCCTGAGTGTTCCTAGACCTTCTAACACCCTATCCCACTCATCACACACCTTTTCCAAGCTTCCCAACACCTCCTAGAACCCTCCCACACCATCCAAACACTCCATAGACCTTCTAGCCATCCTCAACCACCTTCCATCCACCTATCACATCCATAAGAACAATTAAATTGCATGCTTGATTTTACCAAAGAAAACCAAAAAAGTGAAAACAGATTTAGTTTAGTTTTCTTACTCACACATTAGTATGGTTTGATGCTCTTTACTTCTGTAACTTAGATAGCAGCATTAGGTTAGTGTTGATTTAGCAATTCTGCTTAACATAGCTGTTTAAATGGTTAATTAGGATATGGTGTGATTTAGCATTACATGTTGTTGTTTTCCTCATTACTGCAGTAGAGTAGCTCTCTTAGAATAAATTTTCTCTTCTTCCATCAAAGAATCAAGCTTCTTCTGACTCTATAGAAGTCTGGCTTGGAACCCCTGGGGTCTCTCGCCGGATGAACAGTGACAACAAGCATGTTATGCTCTTAACCTGCAAAGTAATACCCAAACACAGAATATGCGGAGAAAAGATACCCAGAACACAGAATAGCAATGATTTTATTATTCAGAGAGAAATGTTCACAGGCCTCTTCGAGGGGGCAACCTCCAATAAAGCAGAGCTCGATTACAAAAACAAGACACGATGCTCCTCACAGGGAGTCTCTATCCTTTATATATGACTCATACATGCAATACCACGGGCCAATACCGTGGGTTTTATTAATACCATCTATCTAATACTACCGCCCATTTGCAACTAACTGTGGTCCCGTCATTAATTGCGGGTTAACCACTTACAAATATTAATATGGGCTTTATTGACTCTTGACTATGACGTGATCCCATGACATAAATAAGGGGGTTAGGGTGGGACCCTAACATTCCCCCCCCCTTAAGACTAGCCTTGTCCTCAAGGCTGAAGCTGTGGAAACTGCTGAAGAATAGTGGCTGGTTCCCAAGTTGCATCTTCCGGAGAGGTGTCTTTCCATTTGACGAGGACTTCCTTAATCATGCGGCCGCGCAGGTGCTTGTCTCGTGTGTCTAGAACCTGTTCGGGTTGAAGCCAGATTGACCCTTCTTCGTCTAATTCAGGTAGACTGGTTTGAACTCGGTAAATGTTCCCAATCACTTTCTTGAGGCACGATACATGGAAAACTGGATGGATTTTTGCCGTAGGTGGCAAAGCCAACTTGTAAGCCACTTCTCCAATGCGCTGAAGCACTTGGTATGGTTCGTAGAATTTTGGAGAGAGCTTTTGACAACCCTTGTCTTTGAGTGATGTTTGCTTATATGGTTGCAGCCTCAAAAAGACCTGATCCCCTTCTTGAAATTGGTGCTCTGAGCGATGTTGGTCGGTCTGTTGCTTCATGCGGTTTTGAGCTTGATGAAGATTCTCGCGAAGATGGGCGAGCATGGTTGCGCGGTGTTGTAGGAGTTGATCCACTACTTGTACTTTGGAGCATCCCTTGAGATAAGAAGTAGGGGAAGGCGGAAGTTGACCATAGACTGCTTCATAGGGAGTCATTTTGGTGGTGGCATGATAGTTGGTGTTATACCACCATTCAGCCAAAGGTAACCACTGTGCCCAAAGGTGTTGCTTTTCTGAAGTGAAACACCTAAGGTAGGTTTCTAGACATTTGTTGACGGCTTCGGTTTGACCATCTGTTTGCGGATGATATGAAGTACTGAGTTTGAGTTGAGTGCCTTGTATTCTGAAGAGTTCCTGCCAAAAATTGCTGGTGAAGATCGGGTCGCGATCGGACACTATAGAAGTGGGCATGCCATGTAATTTGAATATCTGATCCATGAAAGATTGAGCAACCAAGGTTGGTGTAAACGGGTGGGGTAGGGCGCAGAAATGCGCATACTTCGACAGTCGGTCCACAACCACCATGATGATTGACTTGTTCCCTGACTTTGGAAGACCTGTAATGAAATCCATAGAAACCTCCGTCCAAATTGATGCCGGAATGGGCAATGGTTGTAATGTGCATGGTGTGTTGACGGTTTCCCCTTTGTGGCGTTGACAGACATCACATTCGGCTACGAAAGTAAGGACATCCTTTTTCATGCCTGTCCAAAAGAACGATCTTCTGGTGCGAGCATACGTCTTCTGAAAGCCCGAATGTCCTGCAATGGGAGATGAGTGCAATTCTGCCAAAATGCGACTTTTGAGGGTAGATGTTGGAGATATTACGACTCTGTCCTTGTAGCGAAGAATATCATTCTGCCACGAGTAGCCCTTGTTGGAATTAGGATCTACCTGCAATTGAGAAATGAGTTGGGAGAGCCCTGGGTGTGAAAACCATTCCCTGCGAGCCTCTTCAATCCAGTCTGGAATGGGAAGGGAAATTGCGAGCAGAGTACTTTCCTCCTCAAATTGGCGCGATAATGCATCTGCTACACTGTTGTCTTTCCCCTTCTTGTAAATGATCTCATAATCATATCCCAGCATTTTGGCTAACCATTTATTTTGTTGTGGGGAGGATAGGCGTTGCTCCAAAAAATATTTAAGACTGTGATGATCTGTGCGGATTTGGAAACGTCACCCCAATAAGTAAGGTCACCAGGTCTCGATTGCATGTAAGATGGCCATCATTTCCTTCTCGTAGGTAGATTGGCCCAGATTCCTCCCACTGAGTTGTTGGCTTGTGAAGGCCAATGGTCGCCCTTCCTGCATTAAGACCGTCCCAATACCTGTACCCGAAGCATCACATTCAATGACAAAGGATTTGGTGAAGTCAGGTAGTGCTAAGACTGGAGTGGAACACATGGCGTTTTTGAGAGCGGTAAATGCCTGTTGTGCTTCCTCGTTCCAGAAGAAGGATTTTTTCTTTAGGAGTTGAGTGAGGGGCTTCGCTATGCGGCCATAGTTGCGGACAAATTTACGATAATAGCCTGTGAGACCCAAAAATCCTCTCAAGCTCTTCAAAGTCTTAGGTTGAGGCCCTTTTGGGGTCCACCTTGACACCTTCACGCCCCACAATGTGGCCCAAATACTCAACTTCTTCCATGTCAAACGAACACTTAGACATCTTGACAAATAATTTATGCTTGCGGAGCAGTTGCAAGAGTAGATCTACATGCTGAAGATGTGCCGCCCAAGTGCCACTATAGATGAGAATGTCATCGAAGAAGACAAGGACAAATTTTCTGAGATATGGTTTGAGGATGTGATTCATAAAACTCTGAAAAGTAGAAGGGGCATTACAGAGACCAAATGGCATGACCAGGAACTCATAATGGCCTTCATGAGTTCTGAAAGTCGTCTTGGGAATGTCGACTTCCTTCATGCGAATTTGGTGGTAGCCGGAGCGAAGATCCAACTTAGTGAAGAATTGAGCCCCATTGAGTTCGTCCAGCAAATCGTCAACCACCGGAATGGGAAATTTATCTTTGACTGTCAACTTGTTGAGGGCCCTGAAGTCAGGACACATCCGCCACTCCCCATCTTTCTTGAGGACCATGACCACTGGGGATGAATAAGGACTAATGCTGGGACGAATGACACCTGCTTCCAACAATTCCTTGATGATTTTTTCTATTTCATTCTTTTGAGTGAACGGATATCTGTATGGCCGCACATTTGGGGGTTGGGCCCCTGGAACCAAGGTGATGCTATGATCATGTTCTCCTCGCGAGGGTGGAAGCTCATGAGGCTTGTCAAAGACCGTCCGATGGTTATTTAAAATCTGCTGCATCTCAGGATGAATTGGCAGAGACCTGGTTTCGACTACCTGGATGGCATTAAATTGAGCTACCACTCCATGATGGCCCTTTTTTAACAAATTTTCCATCCGATGCGAGCTGATGACAGAGGGGGCTCCCGCCTGGAGGCCACGGAGGGTATGTGTGGAGCTGTTCTGCTTAAAACTCATATATAACTCCTGGAAATCCATTGTGATTGGCCCAAGAGTGCGGAGCCATTCAGCGCCTAGGACAATGTCGCATCCCCCCATGTGTATGGCAAACATGTGGGTTTTCAACTGATAATCCCCCATTTGAAGTTTGACATTTTCACAGCGACCTTCACATTTCATTGTGCCCCCATCTGCAATTTGGACTTGGAAGTTAGAAACTGCCCGTACAAAACAATGCGCTGCTTCGGCGATTTTTTGATGGATGAAATTATGGGTACTTCCACTATCAATCAAGACTACTACTGGGCGATGTTTAAGAAAACCCCTGATTTTGAGAGTTTGAGGGGAAGAAATTCCTGCCAACGCATTGAGCGAAATAACTGGTTCGTCAGATACAATCTCCTTTTGGTTGTCTTCTTCGATCGCCTCCGGTTCCTCAAGTGGTGGATCTTCCTCGGTGGAGCTGTAGTCAGTGGCATCTATTTGAAAAAACTTGGGCTCCTTGCATTTATGACCAGGGGAATATTTTTCATCACAGTAGTAACATAGTCCTTGCTTCCTTCTTTCGGCCATTTCCTGAGGTGACACCTTTTGGACCTTAAGTGTCTGAGTCGTGTTGTGAGCTTGTGGGGGACGACCTTTAGTGGGGAAATTGGGGCGGCTGTATTGGGTTATTATGGCACGTTCCACCTTACGAGCTACCTGGCAAGCCTCCGTCCACGTGGGAGGGTGGTGGAGTAGAACTTGAGCTTTGATGGCTTCTTTAAGACCACTGATAAAACATTCCGTGTAGAACTCATCTGAGAGACTCTGAGTGCGGAAGACTAAGGCTTCAAAAGCGGTGATATATTCATCCACTGTACCCGTCTGTCGGAGCTTAGTGAGACGTCCCAAAAAGGAGTCTCTCTGTTCAAAGCGATCTCGAAGAGCTTTGGAAAATTGGGCCCAACTCTGAAAAGGTCCATTGCGACGTTGATGCCATTCCGCCCATTGCCATCGTTCATTGTCCAAGTACATGGTCCCCACCATAAGCTTAGTCCAATCATCTAGGAGACGATTCAATTTGAAATACTGGTCCATTTGTGCTAGATATGCGGACGTGTGAGAACCGTCAAATTTCTGCATATCCAACTTGGGAGGTCGCTGACTGGATGGTGAATGGGTGTGCCAGGCGTGAGGAGAGTGGCTAGACTCACCCTCATGGTGTTCATGGCCATTATACGGTTCCTCGAGAGCTGGCTCCTTGCCCTTATCGAGTGCTTGCCGTACCTGGCTAGTTAGTCCGCTAATCATATTTTTGAGGTCGTTCATATCTGCTTCAATTTTGTCTAGCCTTTCATTGGCCATCGCTTGAGCTCTAGTTTCTACCATACACCAACTTGATGAAAAATTGGGACCGCCAAAAAAAAAATTTCTAATAAATTGAATGGTACCACCGTGCTCAGCTCGTCGTCCTGATGTTGATGGGCTAGATCACAAATAAGCGCTTCGGAAGATCTCAGACTTTTTTTTTTTTTTTTTTTTGTAAAACTCCGTTACCTAACAGAGTTTTATTCCTTGATCAATACTGCAGTCGCCAAATCCTCAAAATGTCAATGCCGCCAAAAGTCCTGCAAAAAGTATATCCAGGTACAGGAACCCTTCACAACTACTCCGATCTGATGGATCTGACAGATCTGAATGGTGGAACAACTGCTGCTGCTGATCTGATGGAGCTGCGGGACTGATGTCTGCTGCTGCTGCACTTGCTGATCTGGAATAGATGATGTGTGATCCCCCGATAGAAAGGGAACTATGGTCTTGAGGAGTGTCAGGTGCTACAAATCGCAATATACATAAGGGTCTGACAGTAGTACTCGGCCCAATGTTTCAAGGCTCTAACTAAGGAGGATCGACCGTACCCTTAGCCGTACAACCCGACTACCCTATCGTACGGGCGAGTAATCTCTCCGAGTGCTGTTTTCGGTGTACTGTAGCCACAAGACGGCCGAAGGTTTATCTATGGCGAGGTTTCAAGGGAGCTAGGGGGCTTCCTATATACCCAGAGGGTACGTGGAAGACAGTCCGTGCGCGGTTCTGTCTAATGCGCTACTACTCGAAGGGGTACCCACAGGGGTTACAAGGGAGTCCAACAGACGTGACCACCTCTTGTATTTCCTGCGTGCATGCCTCCCCAAATCCGCAGGTTTATGCGCTTAACGACAGATCCCGTGGTTTAAAGACGTCGGAACACGTCTCTAGCCAAAAAAAAAATTTGCTAAAAATTGGAGATCCCACCGAGCCCTGGAAAGTGCTCTGATACCACTTGTTATGCTCTTAACCTGCAAAGTAATACCCAAACACAGAATATGCGAAGAAAAGATACCCAGAACACAGAATAGCAATGATTTTATTATTCAGAGAGAAATGTTCACAGGCCTCTTCGAGGGGGCAACCTCCAATAGAGCAGAGCTCGATTACAAAAACAAGACACGATGCTCCTCGCAGGGAGTCTCTATCCTTTATATATGACTCATACATCGAATACCACGGGCCAATACCGTGGGTTTTATTAATACCATCTATCTAATACTACCGCCCATTTGCAACTAACTGTGGTCCCGTCATTAATTGCGGGTTAACCACTTACAAATATTAATATGGGCTTTATTGACTCTTGACTATGACGTGATCCCATGACATAAATAAGGGGGTTAGGGTGGGACCCTAACAAAGCAGGACCTTCACTTTTACTTGTGCATATAACACTGTCACCTCCAAGTTTGTACGAACACCGGGTTGATAAGTAACGCTGGTAGCCCAAGAGTTGCAGCATCCTTGCTGCAATTCTGGCACTCATCACTTTTTGGCACCGTTGCCGGAGTGGTGTCTGAGTAGAATGTGATTACTGCTTTCTTTTCTTCTATTTCTAGTCTCCAATTTTCTGTCATTAGTTTACTTTTGCAAAAGTAATAAAGTAGCTTCCTCTCTTTCATTATCTGCTTTCCTTTCCAGTCTGCAAGTAGAATTTCAATTCAGCAAGTAGCTTCTTCATTCTATCAGTGATTTTTCATTCAATCAACAATTCCATTTCTGCAAAGTACTTTCCAGCTTAAAAAAAATATTACAAAAACCAACCCAAAAAAACATTTCCTTTCATGCCTTGTAGGAATAGGGACAATTTAGGGAAATTCTTTCCAAATACCCCCACTGCATCCAACATCCAACCTTCTCTCTTCTTCGATGGTTGTGAACTGGAGGAACCTTTAGGTGAGCAACCTAACATATTTGAAGAACCTATAGGGGAAGAAGAAGAAGAAGAACCCATTCCTACTAAACCAATGGCTGAAAACCGAATTGACAGAGGGAATATAGAGAGAGTTGAGGGTGCCTTCCCCATCAGGGAAACCAATGGGGACACTAAGATGAAGAATATAAGCCCCTCTGCCCTACCTCATTTCCATGGCCTAACCACAGAGGACCCCGACACTTTCCTATTTGAGTTTGCTATTATATGCTGACCCTATGACTATACAGATGGTGAGAAAAAGTTAAAATTGTTTCCATCTACCCTCAAGGATGCAGCATTGCACTGGTTCATGGGTTTACCTGGAGATAACATCACAACTTGGGCTCAGATGTAGTAGGATTTTAACAACAAATATCAAGACTACTATAGGTCAAAGGATACTAAAGAAGAAATTTTCAGGATGACCATGGGCCATGATGAATCCTTAGAAAACTACAAAGAAAGATTCCAACTTAGTTACAAAAGGGTCAGGTGCACACATGACCCCGAGTCACTAAAGTTGGTCCTGCACAGAGGAGTAAGGGAAGATCTTCTGGATACCTTAAATTTGTTAGCAGGAGAAGATATGAGGATATCAAGACTATCTTTAGAACCATTCTAGGGCAGCCAGGAAAAAGGGTAGGAGTAGTCAACCTATGGCCACTACATCATCTTCCAACACATACATCAAGGGTGAAATTGGAAATATGCTGAAAGATTTCAAAAGTGAGATGATGCAAAACCCTTGCCTTGCAATTGGATACCATGAACATCAAAAGGAAGCAAGAGGAAGTAGAGTGAGCCCTAGCCATCTTTTGTCCTAGATGCAGTAGGAGGCATCCTACGAACGAATGTCAATTGAACTGTAAGTCTGTGAAGAAAACCACTCCACAGACAAGTGCCATTCTTTATCCGGACTCAAAGTTGTATATCAAGGCGCTGAAGGGGTCACTAGACAGATTTTCTACATCAACCAAAGGAGACCTCCTGGGCCTAGATCTTACCAGCAGGGTACGAAAGGGTCATCCCATGCATATTACAACCCCAACCAAACCACAACTATACCTTCTTGGGGACCCCTGCTCATCCTTCTTGGTCTACACCCCCTCCTTGGTCCTATGCATCTTAGTATCATTCTCAGCCAGCCAGCCAGTCATTTCAACCTTACGCTCCACCACAACCTCAGTGGAGTCCACCACTCCAGGGGTGGAGGCCCCAATACAACAATGCTCCAGCTCTATTGCCTCCACCACCTACCCAACCACAACTCCTACACTCTACTCCACCCAAGCAACCCCAAATGCCTACCCAGCCAAATCTGAACCTGAACAATAGGCAGGCTCAACAAGTATACAGTGGAGAGACATCATACCCAGCTTATGTTGTAGAAATCCAGGAGATCAACCTAAGATCTGGGAGAATTCTCCCAGATAACCAACCTCCCTCTCCACATAGGGAGGTTGAGGAAGAAAGAGAGGAAAGCAACCTTAAAGTAAATCCACCCTTTCCTGAGAGATTAGCCCAACCACTCTAGCCTACCCCAGAAGAAACTGAACTTCTGGGAGAATTGAAAAATCTATGTGTAAAGATCCCCCTTCTCCAGGCAATAAAAGATGTCCCCATTTACAATAAGTTGATTAAGGAGAAGTGCTTCAAGCATCCAGGAAGAAGAAAAAGGGATGCCCCTACCATTAATGTCATTGGGCAGCTGTCCGACTTAATGCTAGGGCAGGTAATATGTCCGAAATATTTGGACCCTAGAAGCCCTGTAGTAGATGTGCACATCAATGGCACCATCATCCCACACACTCTGATCAATCTTGGGGCTGCCATTAATGTGATGACCAAGGAAACCATGCTCAAGCTCAACCTCCAAGGGTCATTGAGGAAGACCACAACAATTCTGCAACTTGCAAACCATTCCACAGTCACCCCCGAGGGAATTGTGGAGGATATAATGGTCTCCATTGAATCCTGTAAGTACCCTGCAGATTTTCTAGTTCTCTAGCCTAAGGCTAAGCTTACTGGTTACCCTCTCATCTTTGGGAGGCCATGGTTGGCCACAGCCGATGCTTACATTAGCTGTAGAGCTGGGAATATGACCATCAAGAACGGGCATATGTCCAAACACTTAGTCTTATACCCTCCTGCTCAACCTTCTCTAGAGCGTGATTTACCTTTATGGTTGGAGGAAGACAAAGAAGATGAGGTTTATTCCACCCAACTTTATGCTTTGGAAGCAACCATAGGAGGAGGACAACAAGATGAGGATGACTTAATTGAATATCTGCTCCAAAGTCCAACTCCTAGTTCGTTACCATTAGAAGAAGTAAGGGAAACCCAGAAAAATCATCCAATTGACTTATGCTTGACCGATTCCAACCCATTCCGTATCAAAACCATAGAATTCAGGCCAAAGAAAACCTTGAAAATTAATCCATATCTTTCTGCTCTCGAAGAGGAAAAGCTATGCAACATTTTGAGAGAAAACCTAGAAGCCTTCGCTTGGAGTTACAAGGAAATGAAACGAGTACACCCCTCAGTGTGTACTCACCACATATACATCAAAGAATGTTGCAAGCCAATCCAACAACCACAAAGGAGGATGAATCCATCTCTTAAAGATATAGTCAAAGAAGAACTGCAAAAACTGCTAGATGCAGGATTCATTTACCCTATCTCTGACAGTGAGTGGGTCTCTCCTTTAGTGTTAGTTCCCAAGAAAAATGGCAAGTGGAGAATTTGTGTCGATTACAGGGAGTTGAACAAAGCAACAAAGAAGGATCATTTTCCCCTACCCTTCATTGACCAAGTGCTGGATGGTCTGGCAGGGAAGAAGGTTTTTTCTTTCCTAGATGGATTCAGTGGGTACAACCAAATCCAAATCTGCCCAGAAGACCAGGATAAGACCACATTCACCTGTCCTTGGGGTACTTTTTCTTATAGGGTCATTCCTTTTGTTCTATGCAATGCTCCTGCCACTTTCCAGAAACAAGTCTTTAGTATTTTCGCCGAATTAGTACATGATGCGGTGGAAATTTATATGGATGATTTTACACCTTATGGCTATGATTTCCAAGAAGCCCTGACTAACCTAGGCAAAGTATTGCACAAATGCATTGAAATGAACCTTTCTCTTAGTCCGGAAAAATGTGAATTCTTAATGATTGGAGGGACCGTGCTAGGTCATTCAATATTTCAACAAGGAATGCAGGTGGCCCCGACCAAACTAGCAATCATCGAAAGGGTCCCACCTCCGCAAAAGCAGAGAGATGTCAGGAGTTTCTTAGGGTTAGCTAGATACTACCGAAGGTTCATAAAAGACTTTAGCTAGTTGGCCTCTCCTTTATTTGGGTTTTTGGCCAAAGATTTTGAGTTTATATGGTCAAAAACCTATCAAGAGGCCTTAGACATTTTAAAGTATAAGTTGACCACGACACCAATTCTACAAGGCCCAAACTGGGCCCTCCCTTTTCATATTCATGCGGATGCCTCACACAAAGCCATAGGAGTAGCCTTAGGTCAGGTAGAGGAGAAATTGCCCTATGCCATCTATTTAATCAGTAAGAACCTGTCAAAGGCTTAGCTAAATTATACTGTGACTGAAAAGAAACTCCTGGCTATTGTGCATTCATTAAACAAATTTAGGCATTACATTACAGGCTATCAAAAATTTGTGCATACTGACCATGTTGCAATAAAATATTTAATGAACAAACCAGATGTGAATGCTAGAATTATAAGATGGTTGCTTTTATTACAATAGTTTGATCTAACCATTGTTGATAAGCCTAGTAAGGAAATTGATGTTGCAGATTTTTTGTCTAGGGTGAATCTTCCTGCAGGTGAAGAAGGAATGGTGGACGACCAATTACCAAACGAGCACTTGTTTGCTATTTCGGTTCTCTCTCCTTGGTTTGTTGATATAGAAAACTATTTGGTATTAGTACAATTCCCACCAAACTTGCCCTCCAATGAAAAGAGCATGATAGTCAGGAAGAGCGCCCCCTTCACCTGGATTGGGGGCAATCTTTTCAAACTTGGCCCAGATCAAATCTTGAGAAGGTGTGTAAGGGAAGAGGAAGTTTTTGACATCCTTCTGACCTGTCATGATGGGCCTTGTGGAGGTCACTTTGCAGCAAAGAGGACATCATTCAAAGTGTTACAAGTAGGTTATTATTTTCCCACTCTTCATCAGGATGTGAAAACGTACATTAGTTAGTGTGATTGGTGCCAGAGGATGGGAAAGCCTAGATGAAATGCCCCTGCAGCATCAAGTGACTTTCGAGCCATTTGACAAGTGGGGCATGGACTTCATTGGGCCTATCAACCCTCCTTCAAAGAAAAAACAATACATTATTGTGTGCACTGATTATTTGACTAAGTGGGCTAAAACAAAGGCAATTAAGGCAGCAACAAAAGAGAAGGTGGCTGAGTTCCTAAGGGAGAATGTATTCTACAAATTTGGGTACCCTAGAGAACTAGTCACAGACTGAGGTAGCCAGTTTACCTCCAACATGATTGAAGAACTTCTCAACCACCACAAAATCAAGCATAGGACCTCCACTCCCTATCATCCACAAGCAAGTGGAGCTGACCAACAGGGCATTGGAAGCATCTTAACCAAGGTAGTGAGCAGCGGCAGAAAGGATTAGGCAGAGAGACTAGTTGAGGCCACCTGGGCCTATAATACAACATGGAAGACCACCACTGGATTTACACCCTATGAGCTGGTCTATGGGAAAAAGGCTTTGCTTTCCATTGAGTTTGAATATAACACATAAAGGATGGTAGCCCAACTAGATTTGGATCTCAGTCATGCACAGAAAGAAAGATTGTTCCAATTGCATGGCTTGGATGAATTCAGAATGCAAGCCCTCCTACATACAGAGATAGTTCAGCTTCAAAGGTGTTAGGATATTCCGACACATAGGAAATAGTTAAGTATAACTTGGTCTAGTATAGAGTTAGGTAAAGTGTGTTTCTTTACTATATACATTTTGTAACTTACAATCCGACGGTCACGATATGTAGTGATCCGACGGTCCATTCTCTCCTCGGTATTACCGACACTTGATCCGTGGCTTAACACCCGATTGGTCCATGATCTCTATTTAAAGAGCATGGAGGGTCATTTGTAAGTTAACTGTCCATGAGAGAAGCTTATGTAAATTTTCATTCTTTTATTAATAAATTGCCTGAAGTGGTCGCGTTGGCTCAGGCCGTGGACTGTTTCCCTCTTTGAGGGTTTTAACCACGTCAAAAATACGGGTGTATTGATCTGTGATCTGTGTGTGAGCGGTGTCCTTTGGTGTTCTGTCTAAGGAACTTACCCTGTAAATTCCTACACAGTATCAGAGCTATTTGAGGGCCGCGTCCGTTGGTGATCCAAATCTGAAGTCCGTAGAACTGCATCCGACTACCGTTTCCTAGATCTATTGTTTCTGACTACTTTCGGGCCGAGAGGACTGCTCTGTTGTGTTGGGAGCATCTGTTCCAGTGAGGAAACCCTTTCGTTTCACGCGAAAAGGTTTCTGGTAGCCCTAGCTACGTCATTTTTAAGATCTAGAGGTATACAGTGTTTATTTGCAGTTTATAGTTATTTTCTCTCTGTTTATTTCGGTTTCGGTTTATTTAGCACTTTTTATTACTGGATCTATACCTTTCATTTCTGCGTATGCTCTTTGCCCCACGACTCTGTGCGATCTGGGCAAATCAGAAACAGAAATGAATGATTTTTTTCATGCGTATGCTCTTTTCCGCTGCGCCTTAGTGTGATCTCGGAAAATCAGAAACATTGAGGAAAATATTTAGTTTCCGCCTAGAGCTAACTTCGAGCCGCAAGGTTCGTTTTTTTTGTATGTCCGTGTTGGGTTTTGTGTTTTTTGTTTTGTAGGGAAAAATAGCTTTCTCAAAGCAAGCACGCAACCCAAAGCTTCAACCTCTCTCTCTCTCTCTCTCTCTCTCTCTCTCAAACTTTTTGTATAGCTCACTTGGTCCAAAGCTAATTTATGAGAGTAGAGGTCTTGAGTTCAAATCTCCTTTTTGTGGGGGCGGATTTTTCATTTCCGCACATTCCCGCACTTCGTCGGCATCTTCATCAAAAAAAATTTCAAAAAGCCATAACTTCTTCATCTGAAAGCCGTTTTCAGAGCCGTTTTTTTTTAACCAACCTAATTTTTCGAGCTCTTTCCATTGGAACACTTAGTTTCAGCATCTCTAGCTTCAGTTTTTTGTTAAAATGGAAAGTCCATGCCAAGTTATTCTTGACAGCACCAACTACTTCCAATGGTGGTCCTACATTGTGGATTTACTTAGAAGTAAAGGTCTTTACAGAATAGCCTCAGGCCAAGAGACCAAACCGAAAGATGAAGATAAGGCAGCTAAATGGGAAAATAGGCAAGATCAAGCACGTGGGTTGATAGGGATGTTTATTTCTCCAGATCTTAGATTCCATATTGCAGAACTTGATACTCCTGATGAAGCATTGAAACAGATTACTAAAGTTTTTGGAATCAAAAATGAACTTAGAGCCCATCAACTTGAAAATGAGTTGCTTACATTGGACCCCAATAATTTTTCTTGCATTGAAGATTTTTTTTCCAAATTCAAGACCCTTAGACTTCTCTTGGAAGGTGTTAAGGTTAAGAAAGAAAATAGTAACCTTATCTATTCCATTCTTACTAAGTTGGGACCAGCCTACTCTGTGTTTGTTTCCACCTTCCATTCTATAAGAGAAGCCTTCATTTCTCAAGGACAAGACTACAAGTCCCCTTCCTTTGATTCTTTTTGTGATTCTTTAATAAGATAACAAGAAAAACTCTTACACCTTGGTCTTCTTAATCTTGGAAACTCTTCTAAGAAAGCGTTAGCAGCCCAGCAGCAACCAAATCCAAAGAATCCTAAGAAGTTGTATCCTAAAAGGAATGGTCCTAAACCAAACAAGGGTCCTAAGCAATTTCAGCCTCAAAATGAAAAATCATTTCAACAAAATGATAAGACAAATAAAAACAAAGGGAAGAAGACTGATAGACATTGCAACTTTTGTAATCGAGATGGCCACTTAGAATCCAAATGCTTTAAGAAAATGGAAGCCTTGGAAGCAGCAATGAAGAAGCATAACATCCATTTGGAGCACTCTTCAACTTCAACTTCATCTTCAGGAATGGCACTTTCTGCATGTGGTTGTCAAGCATCTCGGTCTGGCTATGCACTAAATGTATCTTCTTCTTCTCATTCTCATGAGTGGCTCATTGATTCTGGAGCTTCTTATCACATGGCCAAAAACAAAGCCACGTTTTCTTCTTTAAATGATTGTAACACCAAAAATATATATGTTGGTGATGATAGATCTCTTAGTGTTGTAGGGACTGGAACTGTTCATATAGACAATGGTCAGTTTAATGATGTATTATGTGTTCCAACCTTATCTTGCAACCTTCTATCTGTATATCAGATAACTCATTCAGGTGAAGGTAAAATCGTTGAATTTTCACCTCACGATGTTGTAATTAAGGACCTAAGAGATCCTAGACAGATTTTAGCTACTGGCATTGCTGATGATTCTACAAGGTTGTATAAGTTTCACAACTTTGGGTCATCAAATCTTCCCTCAGTATTTGTTGCTCATAACGATGAAGTGAGCAAACTTTGGCATGAGCGATTTGGTCACTTAAACTATCGCTCCCTTCAGAATCTATGTAAAGAAAATATGGTGACAGGTCTTCCAATGGTATCTTGCAGAGATGGTGTTTGTTCCGGATGTGTACTCGGAAAACATCATCGGAACAGTTTTGAAAAACGTGCCTCTTAGCACGCCTCAGCCCCTTTACAGCTCGTGCATAGTGATTTATGTGGTCCACTTCCAGTTGTTTCATTCTCTGGCTACAAGTATTTCTTAACTTTCATTGATGATTTCTCCAGATGCACTTGGGTATACTTCTTAAAACTCAAGAGTGAAGTATTTAACATGTTCTTGGCCTTTAAGGCCTTTGTTGAAAAACAATTTGGACATCAAATTCTTAAGCTAAGATCTGATAATGGCGGAGAATATGTTAACAACAAATTCATCAACTTTTGCAATGAGAATGGAATTCAAATGCAACATACTGTTCCATATACTCCACAACAAAATGGTGTAGCTGAAAGGAAGAATCGCACCTTAAAGGAAATGGCTAATTGTATGCTTCAATCTAAAGGACTTAGTCTTAATTATTGGGCAGAAGCAATTAACTGTGCAAATTACATAATAAATCGCACTCCTACTAAGGTTTTAAAGAATATCACTCTAGAAGAAGCATGGAGCTCAATCAAACCAGATGTAAGTCACTTTCGTGTTTTTGGAAGTGAAGAATGGGCCCATATTTCAGATGAGAAACATAAAGCTTTAGAACCTAAGAGTGAAAAATGTATTTTTGTTGGATATTCTGAAGATGTCAAAGGATATAGACTTATTCCACTTAAGTCAAAAAATGTTATCATTAGAAGAGATGTAAAGTTTGCTGAAAATATATCGGCCTACGAGCCTAGTTCGACGGATGTGCCACCTCTCCCTATCTCTTCTACTTTTGAAAATATTTCTTCTTCAGATGATGAAAGCAAGGATGAAAATCCTCCCCCACCTTCTCAGGATCCTCCTTCAGCTCCTCAGCGTCCAAAATGAGTTCGTGCTACTCGGAATGCAGCAGGTGATCTTGCCGGTGATCCTACAGATCACCGACGTACACGTTCTCAGTTTGATAGAGCCTCTTCTTTACTGGCTCAAGCTTTAGTGAATTATGATCCTGACACCTTTGCAGAAGCTTCAGGCCATCTAGATTGGGAAGCAGCTATGAATGAAGAATATCATTCATTATTGGCAAATGATACATGGGATCTTGTTCCTCTACCAAAGGGACGAAAACTTGTTAGATGCAAATGGGTTTACAGAACCAAGTATAGACCAGATGGGAAAGTTGATAAACATAAAGCTCGTCTTGTTGCTAAGGGTTTTTCACAAGTTGAAGGCATTGACTACACTGAAACCTTCTCCCCTGTTGCCAAAATGAACTCTATCCGCCTTGTTCTTTCCCTTGCTGCCTCTTTCAAATGGGAAGCCCATCAGATGGATGTTAAATCTGCCTTCCTGCATGGGGACTTGCATGAAGAAATCTATATGGAACAACCTCTTGGCTTTATACAAACAGACTCCAGCCTTGTATGTCGGCTTAAGAAATCCCTTTATGGTCTCAAGCAAGCTCCTCGAGCTTGGTATGCCAAAATGGATAACTTTCTTTTAGAAAATGGCTTTTCTAGGTGTGATTCTGACAATACTATCTACACCAAGAAAGTGGGCAAGTCCCTTATCATTCTTGTTCTTTATGTTGATGATCTTATCCTGACTGGTAGTGATCCCAACCTTATAAACCATGTGAAGTCTAGCCTTAAAAGGAAGTTTGAAATGACAGACTTAGGACACTTACATTATTTTCTTGGTCTTCAAGTCTTGCAATCCAAGGAAGGTATTTCCCTTTCCCAGTCCAAGTATGCTTGTGATATTCTACGCCATTTTCACATGGAAGACTGTAAGCCAGCCCCTTCTCCCTTTCAGTCTGGAGTCAAACTTTCAGTCACTTGTACTTCTCGTGAAGTTGATGCTACCTTATACCGTCAACTTGTAGGAAAACTTTTGTATCTAACCCATACTCGTCCTGACCTTTCCTTTGTTGTTGGCCTTGTTGCTCGGTTTATGCAAAACCCACGTGAAAGTCATTGGAAAGCAGCTAAAAGAATACTTCGTTATGTTCGAGATACAGTTCAGTTTGGGATTCATTACAGTGCCGAAGCATCTCCTCTATTGGTTGGTTTCACTGATTCCGATTGGGCTGGTGACCCTGATGATCGGAAGTCTACTGCAGGTTATGTGTTCACTCTTGGTTCAGGACCTGTTACATGGGCTTGCAAGAAACAAGGTGCCATTTCTCTTTCTTCAGCAGAAGCAGAGTATCGTGGTGCTGTAGAAGCCAGTAAGGAAGCCTTGTGGCTTCGTCAGATCCTGTCAGAGTTTGTCTTTCAGCAGCAGCATCCGACTACACTTTGGTGTGATAATCAAAGTGCCATTCAACTATGCAAAGATCCAGTTCAACATCAGCGCAGCAAACACATTGAACTGCACATGCACTTCATCAGAAAGCTCATCCACGACCATGTTCTTGAAGTGCAATATTGTTCAACAGATGATCAAGTTGCAGACATCTTTACAAAGGCTCTCACAGAGGCGAAGTTCACTAAACTTCGATTTATGGTTGGAGTTCAGGAAGTTGTCATAAGGGGGGATAGGCTCTAGTGCTTCCTTCCTTCTCCTATTGTGTCATATTTGTAAATCCTTCAATCCTATACCAAGTTGTTCTTAAGGGGGCATGTTAGGATATTCCGACACATAGGAAATAGTTAAGTATAACTTGGTCTAGTATAGAGTTAGGTAAAGTGTGTTTCTTTACTATGTACATTTTGTAACTTACAATCGACGGTCACGATATGTAGTGATCCGACGGTCCATTCTCTCCTCGGTATTACCGACACTTGATCTGTGGCTTAACACCCGATTGGTCCATGATCTCTATTTAAAGAGCATGGAGGGTCATTTGTAGGTTAACTGTCCATGAGAGAAGCTTATGTAAATTTTCATTCTTTTATTAATAAATTGCCTGAAGTGGCCGCGTTGGCTCAGGCCGTGGACTGTTTCCCTCGTTGAGAGTTTTAACCACGTCAAAAATACTGGTGTATTGATCTGTGATCTGTGTGTGAGCGGTGTCCTTTGGTGTTCTGTCTGAGGAACTTACCCTGTAAATTCCTACAAAAGGAAGATCTAGTATGATAAACATATTAAGGAGAAGCAATTTCAAGAGGGTGATTGGGCATTGTTATATGATTCTAGGTATAAAGACTTCAAGGGCAATCTAAGGACAAGATGGCTCAGACCTTATGTGGTGGAGAGATGCCATGATAATGGTTCAGTGCAAATCAGAACTATAGATGAGGAGGCCATTCCATTGCTTTTTAATGGACACTGATTGAAAATGTACAAGAGGCCTTTATCAAAGCAAGAGTTCATTGACAATATCAATAAAACATTGATGATGGTGGAGAAAGTTCTAGCTCCTCCCTCATCAGGTCACTAAAAAATAAGAAAAAAAATAAGGACTCAAGTGAAAACCTCCATGAGGCGTCGGAGTCCCATCTTTGGGTTGAAAACATCGGGAGGCGGCCCAAGGATGAGAAAAACTAGAAAGAAGAATAAGAAGATCCTTGGGTGAAAACCTTCCTTGAGGCAGCTAGGGAAAACATCTAGGGTGAAAACCTCTCTAAGGCAACCTAGGTGTTTTTCAAAAAAAAAAAAAAAGAGAGAGAGAAAAATATAATTGTTATTTGCAAGTGGGCGAGAAAGACAGTCAAGAAGCAAAAATAGGATCCAAAGGGAACCCTGCCTCAAACATATCCATCTCCTCCATTCCTTACCATGCATCACTCCATCATTTCTATTGTTTTCCACTCCAATGCTCCAATTTATGCGTAGACTGTGTTTTCTACAGGATCCCCTGAAAACCTACAAGATGATCCTATAGGAATTACAGTGACCCAGAAAACCTACAGGAAGCAATTCGAGGGTGAATGGTAGGGTTGGTAGGTCCCTAAAATTCATCCTAGACATGATCTAACACCTCACCTCATCCATTATCATCATCCCTGCAATCACCATCCAAAACAAAAAGAGATCAGTTTATGCCAATTATGTAAAAAAAAAAAAAAAAAAAACAGAGGAGAGTAAGAGGATTACCTTAATGTCCCTTGCTCCACACACACTCCTACTCCCTCTGCCCATTCATTGCACCATCCTCATAGCCCCAACCAGCAACATGATTAAGAAATTCTAAGGGAGAAGTAGCTACAGGACATCCTGTAGGAAATCCTGTAGCAGCCTATCCCACAGAATGTCAATCATCAGCTATAGGTCTTCACTAGGATGATCTAGGAGCTCCATAGCAGTAGCAGCATCATATCTTCATTCACAGAGACCTACAAAAGCCAAGAAACCATCAGTAGACAACAAGAGGAGAAAGAAGAATGACTATCCAACAAATAAACAATGCAACACCTCTGATCTTCAACAACTGCAGCATGGCACCGAGACCACAAGTAAGTATCCCGCTCACTCACTCATATGCATCATGTGATCAAAAGTTGCAAGGGTTACAAGATAATTGGTTTATAAGTGAAAAGGTGGCCAATTAACTTGGCCACCTTCGTTCAGTCATCACATGCAAAACCGGGTGTCCTCTCACACGTGGTTGCAGTGAACTCAAAGACAGAGGAGGAGTAGGACAAGAGGTGGTTAACTACAGATCTACGAGGTGGGAGCTGATTACGAGGAGAGGAAATGATGAGGTGGTAGTGGGGACCAACGATCCAAAAATGGCAACGTACCTCTGCTACCAGCACACCACCTCACCCCGAAACACCATAAAGGGAAATAAAACATCGTTTGCATGCATTCATGCATTCCACCTCCTTGAAACTCCCTCACTCAAGTCGCTCTCATAACTTTGGCCACCCACCGAAAGAAAGGATCCATGGTTCTGCAAGAGAATTTCTATAGGAGCATGTACAGGGAGTCCTACAGGTGCAGTCTACAGGATACCCAGAGGCAATCTACAGGATAGGCAGAGAAGAGTTCAAGAGGGGATATCACGGGGATTGTCCACTGCCACTATTCTAGGGAGGTACGATCTAAAAATCCATCTCCATTTACAAGAAAATGAACTACAAATGCTCTAAAATCTATTGGAGTTAGCAACTGTAGGAGGTAAATTACATACATAGTAAACATTGTTTTTCTCCTGAATTTAAAAATTTTGTGTCAAGCCTCTCATTTTCTCCTCAAGCCTCACAAGCAAGATGACAAGAGGGTTTAATAGGAGAGAACCCACAAACACTGTGAGGATACAACAACACCCCCAAGTGCTTGAAATCTTTACAAGACACAACTGGATGGGGTTTTTCAAAAAATTCACAGGGTATGATGATGAGGTGGCTCAAGAATTTGCTCATTCCCTCACTCCACATAATAGAATCCATGCCACTATTATAGTTAGAGGGCTCACTATAGATCTCACCCTAGAGCTCATCAGTAGGGTCACAACACTTCCCCTAGGAATTCCATGGAGAAAAGAAGACAAAGCAGACAGTCAGGTGGCAAAAAGGAAATTCTTTTTAGAAGGTGAAGAACCCATAGAGGATAAAAATGGAGTGAGGAGGGACAGTTTGCCATACCCATGGAGTGAGGTAGGCTACCAACTCATAAAATATATCTCATGTGAGGGTAGATACAGTGTTGTTTATGGCTACCACTTTAGGATCCTTGAAGAATTAAGATTTGGGGTAGAGACACCAGTTCACCAAAGACTCAGCATACCCTATTTCTTGATGCAATCACTCATAGACTCCAACAAAAAAGTAAAGGAATGGAATTCCCAACAATTGGCTCACCATGGGTTGATCAGGATCCTCATTGAGGATTCCCTCCAAAACCTCAAGATCCCTATAACATGGTCAGTCTTCAAAAACTTTCCAGCAGAGGATGACATCAAAACCCTCACCTACGATGTTAGTCCCTCTGTTAGTGAGGAGGAGGCAAAACAAGAAGAAGAATATACAAAGCTAGATGGGGATGAGATGGATGAAGAAGAAACTAATATAGAGGAACATGATGAAGTAGAAGAAGAAGAGGGAGAAGAGAAGGAGGATGATGCTAAAACAAAGGAGGAAACTAAGGAAGAAACTGATGGAGATGAGGAAGAGCAACAAGAGGAAGAAGATAAGAAAAACAGAGAGGAAGAAGGCATTGAAATAGAAGGGGAAGAACACAAGGAGTCACCTAGGGTGTCTCCAGAGGCCCCTAAGAGGGAGGCAGCAGCTGCCCTCACTTCTCTCAACACCCCAGTAAAGCAAAAAGGGAAAAGGAGGAGGCAAACCCCTCTATATTTCAGAACAAGAAAGAGCACAAGAATCAAACAAGGGAAGCCACAAATATCAACAAAAATCCCTATTGAGATTGAATATTTCCCTACACCAAGAGACAAAATGCCTTCCCCTAAGTCACCAATCACCTATGTAAGGAGGCCTAGTACCAGATCAACTTCCTTAAAGGGTAAGGCCATCCTACAGGATCCACAACAAAACCTACAAGAAGCAAAAACAATCCTATAGGATACTCTGCAAAAACTACAGGAAGCACAGAAATTGGAAAGCAAGGTAGGGGAGCAGCAAGAAACAAAAGAGGAAGACCCTGAAACAAAGGAACCAAATCCCCAACCTAGCCTAGACTCCTACCGATTTATTGAAGGAGGTAGGGTGATACCTCAAAAATTTGCCATCCCATTGTTTTTCGAACTGGAGAAGGAGAGGGCTAGAACCCATTGATGGATGAAAATCACCAAGTCAAAAGGGGTGGAATACATTGGGCACATGGAAGAGAAGCTCAAAGAAATGGGCAAAAAGGTATGTGGCTTTAGGGACAGAGAAGCAATAATGAGAGATCAACTTGAGAGGGAAAATGCATGGCTAAGGAGATAGTTGTAGGAAAGGGAGAACCAACTAGCATGTATGGCCAGCCTCTCCTTGGAGGCCATCCAGTGTAGGATGCCAGCTAAATCCTATGCTCTTTACCTCAAATAACAATGGCTGCAATTTCAGATTAAAACACTAGCACAAAGGGGCACCATGCCATTTCAGGACTACAGGCAGTTTATTGATCTTTGTGATTAAAGTACACTAGAGGATAGGGCCAAAATGGCTTAGTTCTACTTGCACAACATGGCCCTCACGAACATGAATGTTTGGGATCCTAATACCAAGCTAGGAGACCTACAATTAATGGCTTTGGCATCGTGGATGAACAATGAGGAGTCAAGGGCTGCAGAGATGAAAAGAATATTGGCCAGAGAGCAAAATGAACCTCTTTTCATCAGAGCTGAACAATCAAATCCCATGGCCCTAATCAACACCCACAATCTAATTGCAAATGATCCTCAGCTGGCACCTAGATATCTTGCTGCCCAAGAGCAAGAAATTTCACATTTTTAAGATATATGTTTAGGCTGCTAGGAGATGATAGTATACATGCCTGCCTAAGGAGATGGAACACACTGCCACACAGCTTGAAGATCAGAGAATACCACTCCCCTCAAAGGTTGAGAGAGGCACTCAACAGGACACCTATGTATAAGCAATCAATGCAAAGGTTGAAGGTCAATTAGATAGGCCTAAAACTCAGTCCACCACTACTCCTAGGGATGCTAGAAGGGAGAAAAGAAGAAGAGGAAAAGAGGCAGTGGGAAGAAGTAGAAAATAAAGTAGGCTTCTATGAACAAGAAGAAGAGACCACAACAGAGGCATGGGATGTCAAAGAGGCTACCAGAGCCATGAAGGACATGGACATTGACTAAGTTGCTCAGAGGATGAGCAACACTTTCAGTAGGGGGTGATGATGAGCCTCATCATTGGGTAATTATATGGGCCTTAATTCACCTCCTAGCTTAGTCAAACCAACTATTCTCACAACTTATTGCATACTTTTGATTATTTTGTTTCTGATATGAGTTAGAGTTGGATATTTTGCTTTGTGGTCTAATGTGCATTTAATGCAGGATTAAAGGATAAAATAAAGGAATTTTGGCAAATACCTTGGTCAAAACTCGAATGGGAAAAGGGAGAGGAATTATAGGAGGTAAATCCTTCTCATTTACTACCCCTCCATTTGAATATTCCTCCATCAGCTCGAAGTGCAAACAACCAAATCATGAGGACTAGAAAGCAGCCGAGCAAGTGAAAGACAAAGCACTAGTTTATCTCAAGTTTGGGAGCCGAGCCTCCCTAATTTTAAGGAAGTTATTGGAGACTTCACATGTATAAGTAGAGAGGCCTAGGACCTTAGTAGGATTCAGATTTTTGATTGTTAAACTCTACTCTATTTTCGAGTTGCAAGACTTGTGACAGTTTTTTATGTAATCCATGGTTTTGATAATAAAAATGAGTTTTGTTTTGAGCTAGCATTGAGCTAACTCAGAGGTCTGAAGCTCTTGGGTTAGGGCCCAACCCTAGTAGCCAAAGCTTCTCATTATTGTACATGTATGCTAGCATAGCTTCATGGTTTAATTGTTCATTTGCTTAAGTAGCTGCATTTCCATTACAACAGTGTATTTTAGTTTGCTTCCATTTGTGCCTTATTTCAATTAGCAGGTTAGCAAGGAGAAAAAGATCACCATAAGGTTGTCAGCAGGTGTCTCAGCCTCACCTCCTCCCTCTGGGACCATGACTTGAGGAAGAGACCCTTCAGCAACCCCAAAAACATAGATTTCTAATTCTTGCATGAGCTTTGGAGTTTGTTGTCTTGATTCAGTACTTGGTTCATTTCATTGTCATCTTTTTCCAGCACTCTTTTTCTGCAATAAGATCTCACTCATGTTCTCATTTCCTTCAGCACTTTCTTCATGCATAATATGGGAAATTGATTCATGCTTTTCTAGTTTATGAGAATGTATCTTGTTGCATAGTTCTTGGATAACACACACGTTTTAAGCATTGCAGGTACTTCAGGAGGAGGTCTAGACTTCATCACCAACATCCATCTTCCACCTCATCCACCTCAACCATCTCTTGGTCCACCATCACCCTCACTAGTTTTTTTGTCCTTTTTCATTGAACTTCCCCTAGACACATTGAGCGAATCTAGCCATCTCTTCTCTTGGATATTGACTCTTGAGTGTTCCTAGACCTTCTAACACCCTATCCCACTCATCACACACGTTTTCCAAGCTTCAAAACACCTCCAACACCTCAAAATTAGCTTTCAGCTGCATCCTATAGGTTTCCTGTAATTCTTACAGGATCATCCTGTAGGTTTCTAGTACATCCTGTAGGTTTTCCTAAAATGGCTTGTTTTGAGGCTGAATTGATGGGGAACCTCTAGGAAGTCACAAAAGGCCTCCTAGGACCCTCCAACACCATATAAACACTCCATAGACCTTCTAGCCATCCTCAACCACCTTCCATCCACCTGTCACATCCACAAGAACAATTAAATTGCATGCTTGATTTTACCAAAGAAAACCAAAAAAGTGAAAACATATTTAGTTTAGTTTTCTTACTCACACATTAGTATGGTTTGATGCTCTTTACTTCTGTAACTTAGATAGCAGCATTAGGTTCGTGTTTATTTAGCAATTCTGCTTAGCATAACTGTTTAAATGGTTAATTAGGATATGGTGTGATTTAGCATTACATGTTGTTGTTTTCCTCATTACTGCAGTAGAGTAGCTCTCTTAGAATAAATTTGCTCTTCTTCCATCAAAGAATCAAGCTTCTTCTGACTCTATAGAAGTCTGGCTTGGAACCCCTAGGGTCTCTCACCGGATGAACAGTGACAACAGGCAAGACCTTCAATTTTACTTGTGCATATAGAACTGTCACCTCCAAGTTTGTACGAACCCCGGGTTGATAAGTAAAGCTGGTAGCCCAGGAGTTGCAACATCCTTGCTGCAATACTGACGCTCATCACAACATATGTCTAATGGCACAATATCAAGCTCCACTTCATGTATGAAATTTGCAGTAATGGCGAATTTCAGTTTACAGTTTATAGTTACTTGCAATTGTGTATTGTCACACCCATCCTAATGGATATGCTTTATGATGTCGAATGGTTTCCAAGTTTAAAATTTTGACAATGTTTTCATAGATGAGATTGGCTTGAGAGCCACTATCAAAAAGAGTATCAATTTTGCTATGTTTTGAGATTACCCTTATGTGAAAAAGTTCTATCCTCTTCTTTTCATTTGGAGATTCATTGTGTAAATTTGAAGTACTAGTGCTAGCAATGGATTCTTTTCCTTTCATACCCATGGATGTAATTTTAGTTTCATCACCCGAATTGGATCCCAAAACATGTTTAGTGGTTGTAGTTGTCTTTTGTTTTCCCTAGTTGTTGAATTTCTTTGGTTTCATCTCGGGATGAAGCTTCCAACAATGAGCTTCATCGTGACCCTCTTTGGAACAATGTTTTCATGCTAATTTTTCTCCTTCCTTCTTAATAGATTCATTTTTCTTTCCCTTCCCTTTGAAACCCTTTTCTTTTCCTTTACCCTTAAATGGATTTTTACTGCCCTCTTCTGGAGTGTTTTTTCCTCTTGCCTCAAGATGAGTGGCTTGCACACACACCTCATCTAGATTATTGGTATTAAACATAAGGATAGTATGCCTAAGGTAACTGTGTAAACCCCCTATATACTTTAACAACGTGTCTTATGATTGCAAATCTAAACTTAACATTAGAGACCTTTTTCTTAATTATTGGGTGTAATATTGCACATTTTGACCTTTAAGTTGTTTAAAGTTCCGCCAATTCATGATGTCTTTCTGCATATATGCTAGAGGGTAGAATTGTATTTTAATTGAAGCAATGAAATCAGACCAAGAAATTGAGATCTTACCATGTTTTTTAATCTCTTCTTGTGTCTTTGATTCCCACCATACTAGTGATGCACCATCCAGTCTCAAGGAAGCTAGTTGAATATTTATGTCATCATCTTGAAGGTTTTGAATTTTGCAATAGACCTCCAATTGATGAACCCAATCGTCAATCTTCTCTGCATTCACTTCACCATTATACATGGGAAGTTTAAATTTAACATCTTAATAGGGGTGATTTACCAGTTCCTTTTGAGGTATGTTGATGAGTATGAGTAAGGGTTGTATTAGTGGAAGAGGGTGAAGATTCTTGTGAAGAAGAAGATGAAGAAGATGGTGGAGAGGTTGGAGATTTACTTCCATTTCCATTACCTCCTCCTCCTGAAAAACCTTCTCCTTTGGGATGCTTGGAGATTTCACCCTGTAGTCTAGTATTCTTCTATTCATAGAGGCCCTTCACCATCTCTGTCATATCAAAGAAAGCCTTCCTAAAAACCTTATCATCCTCTGTCATGTTTGTAGGCTCTCCTCCATGAGACATGCTCACTGAAGTCTCAACTACAACTTGAGGAAGAACTAGTGGTGTAGATTGTGGCAACCTTGCACTCCTTCTCCTTTACCCAACTTCAAGGCTTTCAACCAGCGTCCCTTTTCCTCTCTTGAGCTTCAACCTTGTAAGTATGACATTCACTTGCAAACAATTAAATCCTTCTTGAACAAATAAAACCATGATATCAAACTTGATCTGATTGAGAAAATTAGTTTTGTTGTGCTAAATTCCTTCTCAGAATATGTTAAAAGTGCTCAAGGATTCACAAGGTTAATTGCAAGTTTAAACATGAGTTTTTGAGTGCTTTTATGAAAATTTTATGTGCAAATTAACATAGACAAATGACTGAACAACAATATGTAACATACATAAACATCACCATAAACAGTATCACAACATCACATGATGAAGGAGCTCACCCCTCTTGGGCTACGTCTCCTTGGTCCAGCTTCCAATGGCTTGGCCCTCTCTATTATGCTAAAAAATGTGAAATACATCAGTTTACAATGCTTAGAAAGATCTGAAACTTGTTCCAACGGCTCCAGAATACCCAAAACTACCTATGTAGCCTCTTTCTGCTCCTGATTTGGTAAAAAAAGTGAAGAAGTTATAGCATTTCCAAGTTTTTTGTTGATCACACTGTAAATTCCCCAAAATCCGGCACCATCCTATGAATTCGACCCAAATTGCGCTAATGGAGCGACAATGTCGCCGATTTTCGGGTGAAATAGTCGGACACTTTAAATGTCCTCTTACGCATATAATCTGAAAATCGTCGCCATATGGCGGCCATGTGCCCGGGGCTAATGCCAACGGCCTGCCCCCGCCAGTCCAACCCCCGCTCCATTCACTGGTGGTTATATGGCGGCGCGTGCCCAAGGGTTGGCCCCCACGGGTTGGCCCTTTCCCCGGATTGCCGCGCCCTTACAATTTAAATATGTGCCGAAACTATTATATGTTAAGACTTATGTGATGGCGTGTTGGTATGTGGCTTGTCTCGTTGTATGGTGGTTGCAAGTTCGACTCCCGCTGCTGTTGCCTGGACCTTGACCCAAAATCTTGGTGGCCCCCAGGCTTCCATGTGGCAGCCTCTAGCTGGGCCACGTGTCAGTTTGTGGTTGGCCACCAACCACCCAAGACAAATACACCAAATTTCACCCAATGAGAATGTGCCACTTGGCACAATGTGATTCACCAGAGGATGTTGACTAGTCAACCGACCATATAGACCTACACACTCAGTGCCACATCAGTAGTACATACTACTGACTGGGCTGTTGCATTTTGCAAAAGTTTGCTTGTTTGGGAAAGTGAACAAAACATGATTCTGGGAGCATACGGTGTTTGTTTCGCACAAAATGAGTTGCGTCAGATTCAGGATGACGAGCACTATGCGGTCAATCATGTTCCACACCGAGTCGACAACTTTGAATTTTGAGCTATTTTTTTAGCACCTAACCAAGAGGAGAGGTGAAGATAGATCCTGCGAAGAAGGAGGCCATCATGAAATGGTCGGCTCCTGGTAAATTTTCTGAGTTCAGAAGTTTCATTGGGGCAACACAATACCTGAGGGAATTCATAGCCTCATTTTTAGTGGTAGCAACACTCCTCCACGCCATAAAAACAAGTGGCAAGAGTTTCCAGTGGGAAAAGGGTTAGCAAAGAGTTCTCAAGGAGCTAAAGAAGAAGATCAATCAAGCACCAGTTCTGGAATGACCAAACTTGAAATGACCCTTTGAAGTGAAGACAAATGCGAGTGGGTATGTTGTGGGAGTTGTCTTGATGCAGGGGGGAAGATTTTTATGCTATTATTTTGAAGTATTTCATGGGGCAGTTCTTAACTACCCTACCTACAACACGGAGCTCTATGCCCTAGTGCAAGTTGTAAAGAAGTGGAAGCATTATCTGATGGGAAAGGAGACAATAATCCACACAAATCGCCAACCACTATAGTACTTGTAGGCCTAGAGTAAACTACAACAGACAAGCAGATGGGGATTTTACAACAATTTATTTTGGTGATAAAGTATAAGAAGGGAAACATAAACAAGTTGGCTGACATGATTTCAAAACCACCCACATGAAAGATCACAAATTTTTGGACTTTTATGCACATGGATCCATTAACCCATGATGCATACAAAGAGACACATTTAGAGGATGAGGACTTCAAGGAGGTGTATTAATAGTTGCAGATTTAGAGTCATGTGTATGATGGTGAGAGCTCTGTTGACTATCATATCTAGGTTGGGTTACTCTATAAGCTAGATAATCTATGTGTTCCTAAAGGTGGCCATAACAACTGATTAGAGAGGCTCACACCTCTAACATTGTATGGAACTTTGCTGTAGGGAAGATCATGGCCAACTTGCAGAGGTATGTGTCTTGGCCCAAGATGTAAGAGAAGGTAGATAGGTTCATAAGAGAATGCATGCTTTGTTGTACCAACAAGGCTAGCAATAGGAAACATGGTCTATAGCATCCCTTACATGTACCTACTCATCCCTGGGAAATAATTTCCATGGACTTTATGGGAGTTTTACCAACAAATAGGAAGGAACATGACTACATGTTTGTGGTAGTTGACAGGTTGAGCATCATGTATGTTTTGATGCCCTGTAAAAATATCATGCGTGGGAAATAAGTAATGGACTTGTTCTTTGCACAGGTTTGGGTGCAATTTGGGATACCAAGGAGCATCATTTCAGACAGGGATACAAGATTTCTCAGTGCGTCATATAATACATTATGGGAGAATATGGACATGAAGTTAAAGAGATCTACAACATTCCATCCACAAATAGATGGACAAAGAACTTCTGAAGGGATATAACCAGAAACATCTGAAGACCTAGGATGAAAATCTGGTATATATACAACATTCTTACAACATAGCAGTCCATAATTCTACAGGAAAACCCCCATTTGAAACATGTTTGGGATATTTTCCACCTTCACCTTTGGACATTGCATATGGGCAGCAAGGAGAAGTGAGGGAAGATCTTACAAATATGATTTGAGGGCTAAAAAAATTTATAGAGAAGATCAGGCATATCCATCTATAGGTACAACAAACATTGCATAATTCGTAGGAGAAGTATAAGTCCATGCATGATCAACATAGAATAGATAAATTGTTCAAGGTGGGAGACAAAATATGGCTACAATTGAACAAGGAGAAGCTATATGGGTCTGGTAAGAAAATCAAGGCTTTGAGGTATGATCCCTTTAAGATACAGGAAAAGGTGGGTGACAATTCTTATCAACTCAATTTACCACCATATATGTGCATTTACTCAGTTGTGAATGTAGAGAATTTAAAACTCTATGAGCCTTCCATGCTAGATCAAGAATAGGAACAGGTCATACCTTTTGTGGAGGATTTGGTATCATATGGTCATGTAGAGTTGACAGAAGATACAATTTTGTAGAAGAGGTCTAGAATAGGAGATAGGGTCAACATGACCCTTGGCAGATTGGGTTGAAAGGAAAACATCTAGGCAAAGCTAAATGGTACACCAGAGAGAAGGTGGAGAAAATATTTCCTCACCTCATTCAAAAGAATATTTTTAGGACCAAAACCATCAAAAAATGGGGATGTGTGATCCATATTGGATCATTATATTGTTTTTCATCCATATTAATGCATTTAGAGTGGAAAATTTTGAGGAATCAACTCACGGGACAATTTTTTACCGGTGGGACACAGTTTGGAAAAATAAGGTCTAAAGCCTTATGAGAGTGTTTTGAGGAATCAAACGATGTTTTTTGGGGGTAAGACTTTATTTCTTTAACACAACACCATTTCATGCTATCCTACAGAGAAATATATTCCAACGACATGATAAGTACATCAATCGGAGAATGTATGTGAAAGTTATGCCACTCAGAAGTTTCCCTTCCCGTTTTCACACCCACAATTCAAGAGGATGTCACGTCAACCCCCATTATTCATGGAAAAGGGGATAGACACATGATTATGATGTAAAATAATCTATAATATCTATTTTGTAACTCTGATTAAGAGTTGAGGTAGTCAAACTTAACCACTAGTAGGCTATGGGATTGTATTATAACTTGGCCACTAGGAGGAAGAGGCATTTTTATTCTTGAGAGTGAATTTTTTCCATAGTTGAGAAAAAAAAACTAAGAGGGATAGGAGGTAGAGAACACAAAGAAGATTTCTTCACTGTAGCATCCCATTGACCACATGCCATACTTCTTTATACTTGCACCCATATTTCTAGAAAGAGAGAGAGAGAGAGTGGAGTGACCTCACCTTCTAGCTAATTTTTCTCTCGAAAGGGTTTCTCGGAGCACATCTTGTATCTTATGTTTGTGTGATATTTTCTTTTGGCGTTCTCTATTTTTTGCATAATTTTCATTTGTATGCATGCACTATTAACAATAAATCTACAGATCCAAAATCTAATAAAACTGTAATAGTGTCAAATTTTCATATTTTAAATATAATATTATCAGATCTTGAGTATCTTTCATATTCATATTATTAACTGTTAGGTTGTGTTATATTCTTTCCACGTAGTTAATAGGGGGTTTGAAGGGCACCCGTAACCCCACTTTATGGTTTTGGACCATATGTTAGGTTGGGCGGACCCACCTATGGTTTTGTGCATGATTTTCACACATGTTTTTTGGACGCGATGGTTTTCGGTCCATGGTATTGGACGCGATGGTTTTTTCGGTCCATGGTATTGGATGCTTCGGCATGTATAAATATGTATTGTAACATTGAAAGGAACATAATGAAAAATCAAGCTGGTAATCCCGGTTTTGGGATCCAGGGAAAAATCTCTGTGCATATGTGTTTTATGGGTTATGCTCTCGCATTGTTTATTTTCTTTGTTTAAGAATTCGTATGCAGATAATTTCTGTACAGGGTTAAAACCTACATTTGGTATCAGAGTTGTTTTGGCTTCAAGGGGACGCCTTTGTTGCTGAGGGGTTTCGCTCGGGCCTGTGGTAGACCCTGTTCAGTGGGAGATCTGCGAGATCGATTCTGGTGGTGAAAGAAGATGGCGAGCAGTGGAAAGATAGAGATTGAGAAGTTCAATGGTCAGAATTTTGAGTTGTGGAAACTCAAGATGGAGGATCTGTTGGTGGATAAAGATCAGTGGATCGCGGTAGATCCGGGTACTAAACCATCGGGAGTGACCGATGAAGAATGGAAGAAGTTGGATCGGAAGGCAAAGAAGCACAATACGATTGTGTGTCTCAGATTCAGTATTGTTGAATGTATCAGGGGAAGCTACGGCAAAGGCTTTGTCAGTCAAGTTAGGGACTTTGTACCAATCTAAGTCTCTGGTGAATAAACTATTCCTGCAGAAAAAGCTGTATAACCTGAGGATGAAAGATGGAGACTCGGTGACAGAGCATCTGAATGCGTTTAACACTGTGGTAAGTCAGTTATTATCTGTTGATATTAAAATTTCAGATGAAGATAAGTGCATCAGTCTGTTGTGTTCTCTACCAGATTCGTGGGATAGTCTGGTTATTGCAATAGGTAGCAATGCAACTGCTTTGCAGTTTGATGAAATAGTCTCAGCCTTGCTGACGGAGGAGATGAGACAGAAAAATATGGACAACCAGAATGGTGATGCCTTGTCTGTACGAGGACGGTCCCAGAACAGAAACAAAAATAAGTCATCGAGTGGGAGATCTAAATCTAGAGGGAGATCTAAATCTCCAGGAAAACCTACAAAGGTGGTGTGCTGGAAATGCGGAAAGGAAGGGCACTTTAGAAGGGATTGTAAATCTAAAGCTCCTAATAAAGGAAAGGGATCTGATGATGCTCCTTCTGCAGAGGCGAAAACCACCTCAGATGAAGGTGGGGATGTGTACTTGGCTTCTTCAAGTACACATATAGATCATGAGGCATGGTTGATTGACTCAGGTGCATCCTTTCACTTCACTCCCCATAGAGAGTGGTTCTGCGAGTATGAGAAATACGATGGTGGTGATGTCTTCTTAGGAGATGATAGGAAGGCTAGAATCATTGGTCGGGGAAAAGTAAAGTTGAAGTTGCAAGGTGGAAGGGTTAGAACACTTCCGGGTGTTCTACATATTCCTGCATTGGCCAGAAATCTGATTTCTGTAAGCAAGTTGGATGATGCAGGTGTAAAGACGATGTTCGAGAAAGATACCTGCAAGATGGTTCGAGAAGCACTGATATTGATGCGGGGAGTTCGGATTGGAACTCTGTACAAGCTGCAAGGTAGCACTGTTGTTGATGGGTGCAATAGTTCTATGGTTCCTGAAAATGGAGTAGAAAATCTAGTGGTCTCTGGAGAGAAGACCATGTTGTGGCATCAAAGGCTTGGACATATTGGAGAGAAGGGCCTTCGAATACTTCATGGTAAAGGTATGGTAGAAGGTATGAATGATAGCTCTCTAGATTTTGATTTCTGTGAAAATTGTGTGTATGGGAAGCAAAATCGGGTGAGTTTCCCCTCTGGTGGTAAGAGGACGAAACAGATATTAGAGCTTGTGCACAGTGATGTGTTTGGACCTGTGAAGGTTCCATCACTGGGTAAGTCTGTGTACTATGTATCATTCATAGATGACTTCTCAAGGAATACATGGATATATTTTCTTAAGAAGAAATCTGAAGTCTTTGACAGGTTTAAAGAATTTAAGGCTCTGGTAGAAAATCAGACAGAGAAGAAGATAAAGGTGCTGAGGACAGATAATGGTGGAGAATTTTGCAGCAAGGAATTTGAAGAATTTTGTAAGAAGTGTGGTATAGCACGGCAGAAGACTACTCCATATACACCTCAGCAAAATGGAGTCGCAGAAAGAATGAACAAGACATTGATGGAAAGGGCAAGAAGCATGCTCAGTGGTGCCGGGTTAGGACAGGAATTATGGGCAGAGGCGGTGGATACTGCATGTTACCTGGTCAACAGGTCACCTTCATCAGCGTTGGAGGATAAGACTCCACAAGAAGTATGGACTGGTAAGAAACCCTCTCTTTCACATCTGAGGGTATTTGGATGTGATGCATATGTACATGTTCCAAAGGAGAAACGAACCAAGTTGGATAGTAAATCTGAAAAGTGCATCTTTATTGGGTATAAGGATGGTTTAAAGGGTTATAAGCTTTGGAACCCAGTCACACAGAAGGTTGTGTACAGCCGAGATGTGGTGTTTAGAGAGGTAAAAGATGTTATTCAACATGAAGTCCAATCAAAGGAACCTGAGAAGATAGAGTTTGAGCCAAAGGAGGAAGAATCAGACTCTACAGCAGAGGAGGAATCAGAAGATGAAGAGCCACAAACTCCGGCTGTGAGAAGATCAGTTCGAGAAAGAAGGCAACCAGAAAGGTATAGTCCATCTGCTTTTGCTTTGTCTATTACTGATGACGATCCCAGAACTGTGAAGGAAGCAGTGGATTCAGAGGATGGAAAAGTCTGGAAAGAGGCCATGGTTGATGAAATGGCATCTTTGCACAAAAATGAGGCTTGGGATCTGATGGAGTTGCCGGCTGGAAGGAAACCCATTGGCAGCAAATGGGTGTTCAAGAAGAAGACAAATGCGGAAGGAAAGGTGGAGAAATACAAAGCTCGGTTGGTAGCAAAAGGTTATTCCCAGGTGCCGGGAATTGATTTTGGTGATATTTTTTCTCCTGTTGCCAAGGTAACTTCTATTAGATTACTTTTATCTATTGCTGCTGCTTTTGATTTTGAGGTAGAACAGATGGATGTGAAGACAGCATTTCTTCACGGGGATTTGGAAGAGGAAATCTACATGAAGCAACCTGAAGGCTTTGCGGTGAAGGGTAAGAAAGAACTGGTATGCAAGTTAAAGAAGTCTCTGTATGGGTTAAAACAGTCACCAAGGATGTGGTATCAGAAATTTGATACATTTATACGGGGACTTGGCTTCACCAGAAGCAAAGCAGATCATTGTGTGTATTTTAAATTAATTGGTGACCGTGTTATTTATCTGGTCTTGTATGTGGATGATATGTTGCTGGTTGGAAATGACAAAGAAATTATCCAAGATTTGAAGACCCAATTGTCCTCCAAATTCGACATGAAAGATCTTGGTGCTGCAAACTATATTTTGGGCATGGAAATTAAAAGAGATCGGTCAAAGAGGAAGCTCTGGTTAAACCAGAGGAAGTATGTCGAGACAATACTCCAGAGGTTTAATATGCAGGATAGTAAACCGGTGAAGGTTCCTATTCCTGTAGGTGTGAGGTTATCTGCTGAACAGTGTCCCAAGACACAAGAAGAGGAAGAGGACATGTCCCGTGTTCCATATGCAAGTGCAGTGAGTAGCCTGATGTATGCAATGGTCTGTACTAGACCAGACATTGCACATGCAGTGGGAGTATTGAGCAGGTTTATGTCAAAACCTGGGAAGGAGCACTGGACAGCAGTGAAGCGGGTTTTCAGGTATTTGCGTGGCACTAGTGATTATGGTTTGTGCTACCAAGGAAGACCAGGATTGGACAGAGTGTTGGATATTCATGGCTTTGTTGATGCAGACCGGGCTGGAGATCTGGATCAGAGAAGATCTACAAGTGGGTATGTGTTTAACCTATTTGGAGGTGCAGTCAGTTGGATGAGTAAGAAACAATCTGTAGTGGCACTATCAACTACAGAGGCAGAATACATGGCAGCCACTCATGCAAGCAAGGAAGCAGTTTGGTTGCAGAGATTGTGTTCAAGTATGGAGTTAGTACAGGGAGCTATAAGAATAGACTGTGACAGCCAAAGTGCAATTTTCTTAGCAAAGAACCCTGCTTATCATTCAAATACAAAGCACATTGATGTTCAGTATCACTTTGTGAGGGATATGATAGAAGACAGAAAGGTGTTGCTGGTAAAAGTGGACACTTTGAAGAATACTGCAGATGCATTGACAAAATCTGTGAGCTCTGAGAAGTTCTCTTGGTGTAGAGAAGCAATGGGAATCTCAGGGCTGAAAAAATGACTAAGCTCTCCTGTGGCCCCCTGTGGAAAGAAAACAGCAAGTGGGAGATTGTTGGGTTGTGTTATATTCTTTCCACGTAGTTAATAGGGGGTTTGAAGGGCACCCGTAACCCCACTTTATGGGGTCCGGGGCAACGCCCTGGAAAATTTTGGTTTTGGACCATATGTTAAGTTGGGCGGACCCACCTATGGTTTTGTGCATGATTTTCGCACATGTTTTTTGGACGCGATGGTTTTCGGTCCATGGTATTGGACGCGATGGTTTTTTCGGTCCATGGTATTGGATGCTTCAGCATGTATAAATATGTATTGTAACATTGAAAGGAACATAACGAAAAATCAAGCTGGTAGTCCCGGTTTTGGGATCCAGGGAAAAATCTCTGTGCATATGTGTTTTATGGGTTATGCTCTCGCATTGTTTATTTTCTTTGTTTAAGAATTCGTATGCAGGTAATTTCTGTACAGGGTTAAAACCTACATTAACCACAGTAGTCAATTTTTTGTGTTGAAGTTTCAAGTCTATAACAAGACTCATCATCCACTTATACTTATATAAGAATACTTATCGGATCTGTTGTGATGAATTGTCCAGTGGAATATCCATGGAAATTTACAGATTATATTGGTATCATAGCAGGTTTCTTTGGGTATGTTGTGCAGATTTGTAGCAAATCTAGATAGGTGGGATGAAAATCATAAAACCCTAATCATGGGAAACGAATTTGTGAATGACCGTCGTGATCTTACGGAGGTGAGGTTTTTGAGGCTGGAACAACAAATCATAGATATAAATCGCAATGTAAACTTCCTCATGGAGACCCTAAGAAATAAGCTTGGGATATTTGGAGAAGATGGAGGTTCAAATGCAGAGGAAAAATATGAAGGGGGATCACGAGATTAGGAAGAAATAGAGAACTAGCGAAAGAAAGAACCCAGAAAAGATCAACCCAGTTCAAGTTTCGTGAACCAATCACAATCCCTATTTAAAATGGAAAAAAAGTCAATATCTAGTCATACCGTCGCAAGATCGATGCACTAAAGCTTAATCATTATTTACAACAACTGGAAGTTTATTTCAAAGTCCATGAAATTGAGGAAGGACAAAATATTTCATTCATGCGACTGAAATTAGAGGTCCATGCACTGACTTGGTGGGAGAGCCACACCGAGACCTTGAGGTTGGAGGGAGACCCTAGTGACTAAGTGGGAGGAATTCAAAACCCTCATTAAGTCACAATTTTATCCCATTGGGTATGTAGAGGACTAGTGTATTCAGTGGCACTACTTCAAGCCAAAGTCAAGCCAAAGTGTGTAGGAGTACACCACAAATTTCGAAAACATGGCCATAATGCTGGGTATCTCCCCAAAGAACCCAGATGTACTCCTCAAGTATTTCAGGGGTATGCACTGCCATATATGAGAACAAGTGATGTTGTTCAAGCCCAAATCAGTGAATGAGGCTTGTGTACAGGAAAAATACCTAGAGAACATAGGTCTGAAGAGAGATATCAAGTGGATCGAAAAAGAAGGAGAAACAAGATGCTTTTAAGGAGGGGAAGAAGAAGCAAAAAGGGGGAAATATAAAAAGACGATAACCACATCACACTCGTGAAAAGATCCAAAAAAGCATTGCAACATTGATTTCCATACAGAGGAGAAGTGTTGGAAGTTTCATCTAGATCATTCAACAACAAGGAGAGAAATAAATGACCAAACTCTTCCATATAAAGATATAGGTCAAGAGGACAAAGATTGATGTTATGTTTGACTCAGGATCGCAAGCGAATCTCATTACAACAAAGATGGTCAAGAAGTTAGGGTTGGGAGTTTGTGATCATCCAAACCCATAGCCATTGGATGAGTAAATAAGGATGCAAAGCTGAAGGTAACAAAAATTTGCAAAATTAGATTTTCTATCAATGATGATTTTATTAATGAAATAGATATAGATATGGTTCCCCTTGATGTATGTGGAGTCGTGTTTGGAAGTCCCTACATGTACATGTGAGATGCAATATTCATGTGGAGATCCAACGAGTACCATCTTATTAAAGATAGAAAATCATTTATCGTCAACATGCACAAAGGAAAGTTGAAAATTTCAGTGGTAAGTGCCAGCCAAGCCAAGAAATTAATCAGTTCTAGCAAGAAGTATGTTTTATTTTTTTCAAGAGAAAGTTACTCTGTAGATGAGTCAGTAAGAGGCAAGGCATCCTTGGAGTGGTGCACTAAGAAACAGAAAAAACAACTAGAGGAGTTGTTATAGGCTTAAAGGGATGTGTTTTGAGAGCCTAAAGAGTTACCACCTAAGAGGGAAGTGGAGCATGAGATCCAGCTATTGCCAACTTACTCATTGCCAAAATTTGGGCTATACATGCAATTTGTTATAGAAGCAAGTGAGGTCAAGAAATAATTCAGTAGCTACTCGAATAGGATGTCATTAGACCAAGTACATCACCATTTGGGCCACCCATCATCATTGTGCTAAAGAAGGACGAGCCTTGGTGGATGTGTATAGAATACAAAGCATTGAAAAAAATCACGCTCAAAAATAGATACTTATCAGTTGCAGCAAGAAAAGTACTTCACCAAGTTGGAATTAAAATCTAGATATCAACATGTTCGAGTAAAATAAGAAGATTCATGGAAGATTTCCTTCAAAACCAAGCAAGGTTTGTACAAGTGGTCAGTCATGTCATTTGGCTTGTGTAGTGCACGAACTACATTTATGAGAATAATGAATGATGTAGTGCGCCCTTTTACATATTCATTTGTTAATGTCTATTTAGATTATATACATGCATACAGTGTTACCTGGGAGGATCACATCTCATATTTGACGCAAGTGCTATAGACATTAAATAAGCACCAACTAGTAGCAAATCTCAATAAGTGTGAGTCGGTGCAACAATCTTTCGTGTATCTGAGGTATGTGATAGGTGGAGGAGAGATGAAGATAGATCCTGCCAAGATGGAGGCCATCATGAAATGGTCGATGCCTATAATGTTTCTGAGAACAAAAGTTTCATTGGGGCAGCATAATGCCTGGGGAAATTCATATCCTCATTTTTAGCGGTAGTAGCATTGCTCCATGCCATAACAATAAGTGGAAAGAGTTTCTAGTGGGGAAAGGGTCGGCAGAGGGATTTCAAGGAGCTAAAGAAGAAGATCAATCAAGCACCAATTCTGGCATTACCAAACTTGCAACGACCCTTTGAAGTGGAGATAAATGTGCGTGGCTATGCTATGGGAGTTGTCTTGATGTAGGGAGGAAGGTATGTATGCTAACATTCTGAAGTATTTCATGGGGAAACTCTTAACTACCCTACCTACGATAGAAGCTCTATGCCATATTGAAAGTGTGAAGAAGTAGAAGCATTACCTAATGGGAAAGGAAACAGTAATCCACACCTATCACCAGCCACCACAGTGCTTGCATGCCTAGAGTACGCTAAAAGAGACCAGGCATTACAAGTGGATGGGGTTTTTACAACAATTTCATTTGGTGCTCAAGTACAAGAAGGGAATCACAAACAAGTTGGATGACATACTTTCAAGGCCACCCACAAGAGGCCATCACCAAGACTTGAGATATGGGAGGCGCAAGACCAAAAGTAAAGACTCCACCCATACCACAAGTTTCTCCAAAAGATAAGGGCAAGAGGACATCTCTAAACAATGAAACTAAGAAGGATCAGTTGGATGAAGAAGCTCAAAACGAGCTTAGAAGAAAGAAGCTTTGTTTCACTTGTAAACCGATGTTTGGGAAAGGGAAAGATTCACTACATTGAAGTACTACCCAATAGCGACAATGAGAGTGATACAACACAGACACCAAGCAAGGAGCCTAGCATTTCTGAAGAAGCACCATCCTTAAAAGAGGCTAAGAAGCCACGTCCGAGAATTGAAGGAGGTACTATCGCCACTCTCTCAGGAGTCCCTAAATATCACACCTTCAAAATCAAGGGTGCTATACGAGGGCAATAAATCATAGCATTGATTAATGGTGGAGCAACATACAACTTCATTGATGCAGTCGTAGTGGCAAGGAGAGGCATCCCTGCCCAAGACTTTGAAGGCTTCAAAGTGAGGGAAGTTGATGGGTATCATATGACATGCACACAAGTAGTTCCACGTTTGAAAGTCACACTAGATAAGTACACAATGCTGATTTTTGTGATAGAATTGGCAGATATTAATGTGGTATTTGTACTTGCTATGGATATTCGTAATGAACTACCGTGCGATGGAAATGGAATTTTGAGACCCAAATGGCAGCAAGGTAGTACTAAGAGGCATGACCAATGGTGTCCACCGAGTTGTAAGAGCCAAGCAAATGGAGGTCATACCAAGCAGAGTGAAGTCACTTGCATGACAACCTATAGAAATACAAGCCCCGAATCATCAAGTAATAGATTACAACCGTATGAGCCAGGGTGCAAAGAGAATGTTGAACATGACACATGCACATTCTTAAGGGATTGGAGAGCCCACCTCTTAGTGGAATACTCCAAAAATAAGTTTTCCTGTGAATTGTTGGACAGACTCATCCATGATGACAAGTACAAGATAGAAGATGAGATTATCTTCTATGAAGATCAAATATATTTTTTCCCTGGATCTACACTCAAGGAAAAGCCCATTAGAACTTCATCCTCAAATCGAAATCACACAAATATGGAAAGGAGAGAGGGCAAAAACAGGTCAAATACAGATGGAAAGGACCTCAAAGGAAATCTGATCACAGCAGCAGACCCTCCTGAAGCTGAGGCAGTCTTATAAAAGGAGGAAACACAAGGCATACTGACTGTAAGAAGCACCATCAAAAGCATGAAAACAGGTATGTGGCAGTGGAAATAAACAAGGAAAATGTTGAGTTCTACCTGCACATTTTCTGCTCCATATAAGAGCCATTGTTTACAGAATTGGGAAGCAAAGGCCGTTGATTTTCCAAGAGGATCTCATGTCCCTGAATTATATGCCAAACTCTGTTATAAAAGTGATGCAGTTCGTTGTGCTGCAAATTATTTTTGGATAACAAATGCTATGAAAAAGAAAAGTCTGAAAGAATGAGAGGTTTTTCATCTCTGAAAACAAAAGGAAAACATGCCACCTGCAAGTGATGTGAAGACAGCAATCAAACAGAGGCAACACGGGGAAATTACTGCAAGATTTTTATCTCCAGCAAAGGGATCAATTTTATGCCACTTATTATTAGTACCATGGAAGATTGTTGCTACACCAAGAGAAATAAAATCTACATCAGTAGCAATATACAGCTATGTTTTTTCCGCCTATGATCCAGTAAGAGGGAATAGCATCTATTGCATAATGATATTTCCCACCGACATTATGATCATCAGACTATAAGAGGAAAAACGGGGTGCTAGTATGCTTGGTATGACAGCTATGAGACACCTACACATGCCATTGCTTGAAGGCAAGCAATGTCGGGAAGGGGGGACTGTAATGTCCCCAATGGATTAAGTGCCCACGAGAGGACGAAATAGCCTATCCAACACCATAGGCTATAGTCTTAATAAAGGGGGAAAACCCAAATTAGCCAATGTTTGGGGCAACATTGGGTAGATTTTGGGTTAGCCTGGGCAAAAAGCCCAAATTTGAGGGTTGCACTTACAACTCCTCGCATTAGAAGAAACCCCATGGAGAAATCTATAAATAGAGGAGAGTTGGAGTCATTTAGCATCATCGATTTAGATTTGATATCTCTGTTTTCTTGAGCTTAGGCTCTAAGATTTAAGACCCCTTCTTCTTGATTAGCTTCGATGGAGGTGATCCCACCCTATATAAACTCTTTTGTCTAGTTTCAATGGAGCTGATCCCACCCTATATAAACTCTTTTGTCTAGTTTCAATGGAGCTGATCCCACCCTACCTAGATGGTGAGACACCTATTTTGCTTGTTCTGGCACAGGTCATTGGAGCAGTTCTGGTCTTATTTTGGCACATTGTGATGTCCTTTGTTCAGTTGGGAGATTTGGCCTGTACTTTGTTTTGGACAGTAGAATTTGATCTGCGGTTTTGTTGAGGACAGTCTGAGGTTAGCGAAAGCATTTCAGTGGAACATCAGGCCACTATAAATTTCTGGGCAGCGAGATTTGCAGGGCCGCAGGGCCTAATTCTGGAAAGTTGTGACCTGTCTGCGAACAGCCCAAGTTTCAGGTACCAAGACCCATCCGGAGAAAAGCAAGGGGGTGTTGGTATGACAGCTATGAAGCACCTAGACATGCCAATGCTTGAAGACAAGCAATGTCAGGAAGGCGGGACTTTAATGTCCCCAATAGATTAATTGCCCACAGGAGGTGTTATAAATAATATAAATAAAAATAAAAATGATAACTACAATAATCATTAATTAACTAGTAATTAGTATTGAAAAGGCAGGTCTCTAAGAACACGACCGTTTGAGGAGAGGTACCTGCCTATGTATATATGCAGGGCCTCACCCTCATCTGTAATCATCTAACTTGTATTCAAATATTCTTATATATAATTACTTGTCTTACAATGGATGTCTCTGTCTTCGAAGTATTCTGAAGATTATTGCAGAGTACAAACATTGTTCGTTCCATTGGTATCAGAGCATTCCTCTGAGTATGCGAACTTTGTTCGTTACATATGTATTGAAAAGACATGTCTCTAAGGCACATTGTGACATCCTTTGTTCAGTTGGAAGATTCGGCCTGTACTTTGTTTTGGACAGTAGAATTTGATATGCGGTTTTGTTGAGGACAGTCTGAGGTTAGCGAAAGCATTTCTGTGGAACAACAGGCCACTACAAATTTTCTGGGCAGCGAGATTTGCAGGGCCGCAGGGACTAATTCTGGAAAGTTGCGACCTGTCTGCGAACAGCCCAAGTTTTGGGTACCGAGACCCATCAGGAGAACAGCAACGCACAAGGAAGAAATTGTTCTGGCACAGGAATTAATCTGCAGTCCATTCCAGGGACTATACTTGCAGCCAAGGGATCTGAGCTAAGTCTGTTTGGAATGCAGCCATTGCGGCTGGTCACAGTAGGTTAATGGTTAACCAAATCCTACTCAGTGATAAATCAGGAGCTCCGAGGGTAAATTCTATGACAGCGGATTCATTACCAATGGTAACTCTGCAGCAAGTTTCCAGTCTAACAGCATGAGCCAGTAATCTGCCTTTTAAGGTTGCATCATGGGTTTTCCTTATAGTATCTGGTTAGGGTTTGTATAGCACAAGTTCTAATTTCTGATTATACCCACAGTGAATTGTTACAGCACCCTGTTGCTACCAGGTCTTAGATAGCAAGTTACAATTAGTATAGTCCAGTAAAAAGTGGTTGAAGAACTGAACAATGATCTTGAAATCAGGAAGATATTTTAATGGTGGAAGGAATGTAGTGTTGTGTTGTTTAAGAAATCATATAGCTGCTAGAGATTTATTTTTGTGAAAGTTTGAGCCATTTCAATGCTGTCTACTGTTGTTGAATAATCTTGTTGATTTATTGTAACCCTAGTCAAGCATAGGATTCTAAGGGCAAAAATCACCCTAGGACATTACAAGTTATCCATACCAGTTGTACAGGTAGATTTAAAGATTACCCAGAAAAATCATTGAAATAAATTTATGAATATTTAAATATGTGAATTTACTGCTGCAAAAATTTAAATCGACTTGATATGCGGGGTCTAAGTTCCAAGGGTTTTCAAAACCTAAATTTTTGAGGGGTTAAGAATCAGAGAATATATTGAGGGGAATGACAAAGTAGAACCTATGGTTGTCAATGATCAATAGAAGTGAAAAATCTATTGATGCAGGCCAATTAAGTTGTATACCTGAAATATTGAAGCCACTAACTAAAGAGCATATGAATGTATTTCAGATGATCGCCCCTAACCAAGATAGCCTGTTCATAAGACAAGAAGTTACCAATGATATAAATTACCAAAAACTGGAACAGCATCTGAAGGATTGAATATTTCAAGTGGCTTGTTTCTTCAATTACCAAAACACTATGCTTATTGCCACAACCGAAAGGTAGATAACATTTATATTTTTTTGACGATGCTTTAAGTTTCAAACAAGGCATACTTCTCTAAAAGCAAACCAGAAGATAGAATTGGAATATAGTAATACTTTACAATTATTGAGGAAATAACACCCAGATGGGATGATAGGGAAGGGAGTTGGGCTTGGGACAACCCTACATTTATGAGGGGAGTCTATATGGTCACCCCCTCATTCAACTCTCACATACAGGAGGCTCTAACAATGAACAACCATGCATAGCGAAAGCCTTATAACACTGCATAATGATTTGGAGATGGATGCTAGGGCAAGCAAGTCCAGTTTGCACTATAACTGTTACAATGGAAATTAAAACAGAGGCCTCAATAGCCACCCGCTATCATAGCAAGCAGTGGCCTTCACATCAAGAGAAACAGAGTATGCAAGCAGGAAAGATAATGGAAGGGAGTCATAAGGTTTTGGCTCAGAAGGCTCCATCATATAACAAAAAGGCAGGAGCAGAGGAGACCCTCATTTGCAAACCTCAATCCCCGACCTTGAAGGCAAGAAGGAAATCATCCAAATGTGAGCCAACACAAACTGAGGCTTCGCAAATAGCTCAGTGGTTTGCAGACAGACATAAGCCAATCACTATACAGAATTGAGCACACAGAGAAACAAGTACATCAGAAGAGAACGGAAACAGGCAGTTAAAATTGATACATAACTAGAGGAACTTCTCCCAGACACTAGCTTCTCTAGAAGCAGAACTACAAAGTTCTCTAGAATTCTAGATCTGTATTAGAAAATTTAGGATTTGTAGCCCAGCACTATGATGAACTTGAGGAAAACAACACCAAGGTTCTAAAAGATATCTATGGAGCTAAGGATGCTCAATGAGAATTACCAATTCTTTCTCTAGGGAATTGTATGCTCTAAGAAGCATGCAATTTTAGTTTATGGTAGCATTGGACAGGTGTTCTAGTCTCAGATGATGCTAAGAGGCTAAGGAACACTAGATCTCCAAAACCCAGAAAAGGTTTCGCGAGATAAGCTTGGGAAACACCTTAATTAAATTAATTTGCCATAATTAAAATATTTCCTAAGTCTAACTTAGGAAAAGTGGTAAATTAAAGATAATTAATTAAGGATGTTCGAGATTGCTCTAGAGACTTCTATTGATGAAGTCTAATTGATCTTAGTCGTCGATGGAGATTAAATCGTTGTCATTGAAAGAGCAAGTCGAAGAGCTTGGAGATAGTATTAGTTGCATTAGAGTGATCATTGTGGCTGATCGAGCTACCCAGTTCATAGTTTCAGTGAGAGCGCAATTCGAGCCAGAGGGAGAGCATCGGAAAAAGGGTGCAATAGATAATTTGGGAGCGGGATTTCGGGGAGTTTCCCAATGATTTTCCAGTGCCACAGTGGCAAGAAAAGGGAGGCCGGATACATCTGCAGAGGAGGTCGTACAAGCAGTGCGAATTGCCAAAATCCTAGTGAGAGTTGCCGGAGGAGCCACAAATCAGCAACTATAGACTGGATCTATTTCCAGAAGGAGGTGCAAGTGGTTTCCAATGACAGAAGGAAGCAGGATGGCTCATTTTGAGCCAATTTCCAGGCAATGCGAGCAGTTCCAGAGCCAACAGTGTAAGTTCTAGGTTGCAGTGTGAGTTCCAGGCTGCAGTGCGAGTAGGCAGAGTGGGGTTCGAGCAGGACAGAGGAGGTTGAGTTGATAAGCAGAGGAGATCTTCATCTCCAGATTATTTTGCCAATGTATTTCCGGAGGATAGCCAATTGGGCATCCAGTTGTAATTATTTCCAAATTGTTGCATAATAAAATAAACCCTACTCTGCTGCACCGGTTTTCCCTTCCGAGTTTTTCCAAGAACGTTTAGTCCAAAATAACGGTGTTGAATTTTTATTGTGTGTGCATCTATTTCTCAGTTCCTTATTTTAGTTCTGTTGCGTATTTTTATTGTGAAGAATGCATCAGTTATTTATTCGTTATTTGTCGTAAACAAATAAACTGCTAACAAGTTAGAAGAATAAACTCCAGTTGGTGCATTCGTGGAAATTTCACATGGTATCAGAGAATTATTGATCATATCAGAGGCTCAGAGGCGAGAGGAAGAAAGATCGTGCAATTTTAGAGGGAGATCTGAAGCACTTTCTCCGTATCTGTGCAGGCTAGCCAGGCAATGCAAATTGTTGGGGTGGGAAAATCAATTTTCAGTTCAGGGTGAAGGAAAATTTTGATTGGTCCCAGAAGCAGTAGCAGCAGGCAATGGATTTGTTGAATAGAGGGTTCTGATGACTAGATCAGTTGATTCGCAGAGTAGATCTAGGCGCAGAGATTTGTAACAAGAAAAAAGCACACAAAGAGGTAATTTCCATAAATTCTCATAAGGGTTCCAATTTTCCAGTTGCAGGAGAGGCGAGAGGAACAAAGATCGTGCAATTTCAGAGGGAGATCTGAAGCACTTTCTCCGTATCTGTGCAGGCTAGCCAGGCAATGCAAATTGTTGGGGCGGGAAAATCAATTTTCAGTTCAGGGTGAAGGAAAAGTTTGATTGGTCCCAGAAGCAGTAGCAGCAGGGAATGGATTTGTTGAATAGAGGGTTCTGATGACTAGATCAGTTGATTCGCAGAGTAGATCTAGGCACAGAGATTTGTAACAAGAAAAAAGCACACAAAGAGGTAATTTCCATAAATTCTCATAGGGGTTCCAGTTTTCCAGTTGCAGGAGAGGAGATCCATGATTTCCAACAACGATAGGTCGTGGCAGACTTACCAATTCAGCCAGTGCATGGTTCAGGGTTAGCAATGTGTGTGCCAGATTCTAAGGGACTTTCAAGAGGTAGAGCGAGTTACCTAGGAGAGCAGCAAGCAGTGCGATGGCCGAAGAAGGATTTCCAAAGGCAGGTAGGCGCAAATTTTTGCATTCTAGAGGGAGTGCAAGTAGCAGAGGAAGGTAGAGCGGGAAGGAGAAGTTTATTTGAGTTTCACAAAGATGGCAACAACGAGACTCAGAGATTAGGACAGACTTGACAGAGCCTCTAATTTTGGCATCTGGAGAGCCAAAATGCAATTCCTACTGGATGAGCATGGCTTGAAAGATTTTGTGACAAATGTCATGACAGAACCAGCAGATCCACAATAGCTGGCAACCTTCAAGAAAGAGATGGCCAAGACTAAGAGGATGGTTCTAAACGGGGTTCAGGATCACATTGTCCTGCATATTGCAGACAAGAATGCGGTAAAGGACATGTGAGATGTTGTCGTAAAGTTGTACCAGGATCCATCAGAGAATCGTAAAATGATTCTTAATGAGAAGCTGAGGACAGTTAAAATGCAATGGGCGAGAATGTTACTACCTACCTCACCAAGGTTCAAGGAATCAGAGATAAACTTGCAGCTGTAGGAGAGAAACCAGCAAATAGTGAGTTAGTGTGCATGGCTCTCAATGGGTTCTCCAAGGAGTGGTGCACATTCATCCAAGTCATTTATGGGCGATACACACTTCCAGGATGGGAGCACCTATGGAGTGACTTCACTCAAGAGGAGCTAAACATCAACTTCACATAAGGTACTATCAGCAACAGTAGCAAGGGACCGAAGGTGGAAAAGGAAGAAGAAAATGTAGCCCTTGTTGGTAAAGGGAAGGCAAAGAAGGGTCCCAATCAGGGACAGAACTCAAAAGGAGGCGAAAACAAGAAAAAGGACTTGTCGAAGGTCAAATGCTTTAGATGTAGTGAGTGTGGTCCCTACGTCACCCAATGTCCCAAGAGGAAGAAGCATAAGAAGGGGCAACAGCAGAGAGCAGCTTCGACAGAGATAGACGAGTTGACCTCTAGATTAGAGGAATTCACATTGATAGCAGCGATACCTCCAGATGGAGGGGGAGCGTGATGCATCAGAGACCAGTATGGGCAGGGTCCGTAGGTGAGTAGCAAGAAGTCTAGATCAGATCCAATTGTTCTTCACATGGATCAATACCTTTGCTGCAGGGGCCCACAATACTAAAATAGTATGAGGATCAAGGTTTCAACAAGGCAAAGTCAAATCTTGAGTGGTAGATGCAGAGCTAGTAGTAGTTAGATGCTTGGACGCAGTCGCTGAGACATTTGGGCATAGTCAGAGACTTAGTAGACAGTGCGGAGCTAGTTGCAGTGAGAGACTCGAGGGACAATTGCAGAGCCAGTTGCAAAGGCATGGTAGATCAGAGAGTGATTCAGCTACAATTCGTGGCAGGTGAATCAAAGTATGCACAGTAGTTCATGGATAGTGTTTGTCAAATTGACCTCTTCATGGTGATTTATATGACAGGGAGTCAAATCAGTTTGAAGATGTGAAGAAAGGAGGTGTAACAAATGTCAGACATCAGCAGCATGGAGAAGTCCAACTACAACATGTTCCCATAGAGCAGCGGGTTACAGTTATACTCACGAAACCTCTAGGGAGAGCTAAGTTCATGTAATTCAGAGAACAAAAGGGTGTAGTGGAGAATGCATTCCTCACTAAGAGGGAGTGTTCGTTTATGGTAGCATCGGACAGGTGTTCTACTCTCAAATGATGTTAAGAGGCTAAGGAACACTACATGTCCAAAACCCAAAAAAAAATCGCGAGATAATCTTGGGAAACACCATAATTAAATTAATTTTCCATAATTAAAATATGTCCTAAGTCTAACTTAGGAGAAGTGGTTAATTAAAGATAACTTCTATTGAGGAAGTCTAATTGATCTTAGCCGTCGATGGAGATTAAATCATGGACATTGAAGGCTCCACGAGAGAGAGATTATAAGAGCAAGTCGAAGGGCTTGGAGATAGTGTCAGTGACATTAGAGTGATCATTGTGGCAGATCAAGCTACCCAGTTCACAGTTTCAATGAGGGCGCAATTCGAGGCAGAGGGAGAGCATCGAAGAGAGGGTGCAACAGATAATTTGGGAGAAGGATTCCAGAGAACCCAATGATTTCCCAGTCACAAAATGGCAAGAAAAGGGAGGTTGAATAAAGCTGCAGAGGAGGCCGTTCAAGCAGTGTGAATTGCCAGAAACCCCAGTGCGAGTTGTCGAAAGAGCCACAAATCAACAGCTAGAGACCAGATCTATTTCCAGGAGAAGGTGCAAGAGTTTTCCAATGACAAAGGGAAGCAGGACGACTCATTTTGAGCCAATTTCCAAGCAGTACAAGTGGTTCAAGACCCAACACTGCAAGTTCCAGGCAGCAGTGCGAGTAGCCAGTGTGGGGTTCGAGCAAGCTAGAGAAGGCCGAGTTGATTAGCAAAGGAGATCTTGATCTCCAAATTATTTTGCCAGTGTATTTCCAGAGGATAGCCAGTTGGGCATCCAACTGTAATTATTTCGAAATTGTTGCATGATAAAATAAACCCTCATCTGCTACACCAGTTTTCTCTTTGGAGTTTTTCCGAGGATGTTTAGTCCAAAATAACGGTGTCAAATTTTATTTTGTGTGCATCTATTTCTCAATTCCTTATTTTACTTCCGCAACATATTTTATGCATCAGTGATTTATTCGTTATTTATTGTAAGTAAATAAACCACTAACAAGTTAGAAGAATAAACTCGAGTTGGTTCATTTGTGGAAATTTCACATGCAACAAAGGACACATTTGCAAAGAGCAAGGATCAAAAGACTAGAATTGACCCCCATCACCCAATTAAGATGGATAAAGAAAAAGTATGAGACTCTTGGATTTCAAGTTCATCCTCTATCCGGTTACTTTTTGATAATATGTTTATCAAGTTTTTCTAGCATTGACAAGATAGAAACAAAGGCATCTCTCTATGGTCTTTACATAGTTTTCATTGAATATAGAACATTATCAACGCTCAATTGTAACAGTTTAACCCACATATCCAACGAGTTCTACAACCTACTATTGCTATTGGTATGTGGGTGTGGAGGTATCTGTATGAGAAAATCGAGATAGCAGTGCAGTACTGAGCATGTAATCTCCCCAAGGGATTAATTACCCCAAGGGACGAAATAGACTATCAATCCCCGTAGGCTATAGTCCTTGATAAAGGGAAAAACTCCAAAATACCCAATGCATGGGCATTAGAGGGCAAGTTTTGGCGCAGTTGGGGCAAGAAAGCCCAAAGTTTGGGCATGCTATGAACCCCACTCAATTAATTAAGGAAAAAATCCCCTCAAGGTAATCTATAAATACAAGAGGGTTAGAATCATTTGAGGCATCATTGGATGGATTATTTGTCTCTGTTTTGTTTAAGTAAAGCTATAAGAATTTTAAGACCCCATTTCTCCTTAGACTAGTTCGATGGAGGTGATCCCACCCTACCTAGTCACTTTTCTTTTGTATTGGCAACAGGGATTTAACTATCTGAAAAAGCAACGAAGACTTTGTGGGAATTCTAAGGCAAGTCAACAAGGCCTACAAATATCCTATGAATCCAGCAATACTGAGTTTCTTGAGGCAAATAGGTTCTGAGACTGGAACTGTGTGAGATTACCCTAGGGGAGACCAATGTTAACCCTTCTACAGTCACCTGAATTGTTCCGAGCACCAACAATGGTTATACAAGCAAAATTTGAGTCCTCCCTAAGGCTAGACGAAGATTTGGATAAAGTTTGTAGTACCTCTAAGGTTATACAAACCGAAACTGAGCTCCCTGAGGCTAGACAGAGATCTGGGTATAATCTAAAATAGGTCTGAGGGTATACCAAGCAAAATCAGAGCTTCCACTAAGGCTAGACGAAATCTGGTTAGACTTTGTAACAGATCTGTGGGCATACCAAGGAAAGTCGAGTCCTCCCTGAGGCTTGTCGAAGGCCTGTTTAGAAGTCTAAGGCAAATCTGAAAATTCCTAGAGGCAGAACAAACCATTAGATGGATTCAGTGGAGTCTCCTGACGTGAGTAGAAGACGGATTCAACAAATCTTGGACAGAATCGATTAGCATCCTTAAGAATTCAAACTTGACCAATAATCTTCCAGTCACAAATTCAGCCTGAAGTTATTCCAACAAATTCTTTGATCATAACTTACAAAGGAGTCCAAGTTGTAACACTATTAGTTTGCAAATTTGTACAAGAAGTTCAGGTCATTGATAGATAGGGTTCAATTGCTCATTAATTACATTACATTGAAATTGGGACTATATTTGATTGGTTAAATTACCATACTGTGAACTATTGCACTAGATATGTTCAATGAACAGTGATATTGTTATGGAGCAATGGTATTGTTATTATTAAATGAACAGTGATATTAGTATGGATCATGTTATATTGTACTATTTAATGAGCTATTTGTTTCAACACTAAATGAGCAAACAGACTTTATTGGAAACCCTAGTTGTCAAAAAAACCCTAAGGCAAAAATTTTCCTAAGATATTATAGTGGTAGCAGAGCTGAGCATCCCACCAGCTTGTGAGTGCATGAGCCTTGTATGCTTCCAGAAGATACAAGCAATGACAGTAAGGATAAAAAGGAAGACCCATCATTCAACCATAGGAGATGGAACAAGACAATGAGAACAGGATCTCAGTATCTTATTAAATGCAATACTCCATGGATAGTAGCAAATGGCCGACATATGCAAGGACAACATCAAGAAATAGCCTAGGTATTGGCTCAGGGACAGCAACAATTAGCCAAGCTAATGACACAACTCGTAGGAAATCTAAACATTGCTAGTAATAACGCTAACAGAGTAAATGTAGGTAACAGGGAATCCACTGAAGGCATCCAAACATTGTTGATAACAACACTAACAAATCAAAGGAAGGTAACAGGGCATCCACTGAAGGTAGTGGTACCCTAGCCCAACTAAATGCACTAACACCAGGGCAACCAACAAAAGTAACCAAAGACATTTCCTTCCCAAGATTTTGGACAGTCAACCAGCCGCAACCCAAGGAGTAGCAGAGTCGAATAGACTCTTTGATGAATACTTTTGAGAGTATGTAGCACTAGAAGAGAACACTTGAGCAGCCATAACTTTCCGGGAATACAGTAACATCAAATACCAAAATAAACCCAAGAAGCAAAGAAATCCATATTTGATGTGCAAGGTAAAAAAGTTGCCCATCCCCTCTTTTGATGGGTCATCAAAGTGCTCAGCAAGGGCTTAGGTACAAAATTTGGACACCTATTTCCGACTTAATGCAATGCAAGTAACAGATGCTATTCAATTTGCCACACTACACCTAGAAGTAGATGCCCATGATTGGTGGTTTCATGGACTGGTTACGTTGGGACATCCAAACATCACTTCTTATGTAGACTTTATGCAAAGATTGATAGATAGATTTGATCAGCAGAACTCGAATATACACTTTAAAGAGCTGGCACAACTCAAGCAAACCGGATCGAATGAAAAGTACATCGCAGAATTCAAACGGACTGCAATCAAGGTCACAGACATAGTCGAAGAAAGACTAATCATGCTCTTCACAGAAGGATTAGCCGAACCCCTACACAGTTGGGTTAAGGCATTCAATCCCACAACCCTACAGGACGTCAACAAGAAGACTCGAGATATGGGAGGTGCAGCACCAAAAACTGAAGATTGTGGCCACAAGTTCCTCCAAAAACAAGGGAATTCTAAGGCAAGTCAACAAGGCCTACAAATATGTTATGAATCTAACAATACTGAGTTTCTTGAGGCAAATAGGTTCTGAGACTAGAACTGTGTGAGATTACCCTAGGGGAGAGCAGTGTTAACCCTTTTGCAATCACCTGAATTGTTTCGAGCACCAACTGCGGTTATACAAGCAAAATCTGAGCCCTACCTAAGGCTAGACGAAGATTTCGATAAAGTTTGTAGTAGCTCTGAGGTTATACAAACAAAAATCGAGCTCCCTGAGGCTAGACAGAGATCTGGGTATAATTTGAAGTAGGTCTGAGGGTATACCAAGCAGAATCAGGGCTTCCACTAAGGCTAGACGAAATTTGGTTAGACTCTATAACAGATCTAAGGGCATACCAAGCAGAGTCGATTCCTCCCTAAGGCTTGTCAGAGGCTTGTTTAGAAGTCTAAGGCAGATCTGAAAATTCCTAAAGGCAGTACAGACCCTGAGATGGATTCAGTGGAGTCTCCTGACTTGAGTAGAAGACAAATTCAACAAATCTTGGACAGAATTGATTGGCATCCTCAAGAATTCAAACTTGACCAATAATCTTCATGTAGCAGATTCAGCGTGAAGTTATTCCAGCAAATTCTCTGATCAGAACTTACAAAGGAGTCCAAGTTGTAACACTATTAGTTTGCGAATTTGTACAATAAGTTTCGGTCATTGATAGATAGGCTTCAATTGCCCATTAATTACATTATGTTGAAATTGGGACTATAGTTGATTGGTTAAATTACCATACTGTGAACTATTGCACTAGATATGTTCAGTGAACAGTGATATTGTTATGAAGCAATGGTATTGTTATTGTTAAATGGACAGTAGTATTAGTACGGATCATGTTATATTGTACTATTGAATGAGTTATTTGTTTCACTACTAAATGAGCAAACAAATTTTATTGGAAACCGTAGTTGTCAGAAAACCTTAGGGGAAAAAATTTCCTAAGATATTACAATGGTATCAGAGCTAAGCATCCTACTAGGTTGTGAGTGCATGAACCTTGTATGCTTCCAGAAGATACAAGCAATGATAGTAAGGATAAAAAGGAACACCCATCATTCAACCATGGGAGACGGAACAAGACAAGGAGAACAGGATCTCGGTATCTTACTAAATCCAATACTCTAGGGATAGTATCAAATGACCGACAGATTAATGCAAGGACAACAACAAGAAATAGCCTAGGTATTAGCTCAAGGACAACAATAATTAGCCCAACTAATGGCACAACTCGTAGGAAATCTAAACATTGCTAGTAACAACGCTAACAGATTAAATGTAGGTAACAAGGAATCCATTGAAGGCATCCAAACATTGTTGATAACAACACTAACAGATCAAATGAAGGTAACAGGGCATCCACTGAAAGCAGTGGTACCCTGGCCCCACTGTATGCACTGACACCCTTCTGGAAACCAACAGAAGTAACCGAAGAACTTGGAAGTTGGCTTCCCAAGATTTTGGACAGTCAACTAACCGCAACCCAAGGAGCATCAGAGCCGAATAGACTCTTTGATGAATACTTTTGAGGGTATGCAGCACTAGAAGAGAAAACTCAAGCAACCATAACTTTCTAGGAATACAATAACATCAAATACCAAAATAAACCCAAGGAACAACAAAATCTAGATTTGATGTGCAAGGTAAGAAAGTCGCCCATCCCCTCTTTTGATGGGTCATCAAAGTGCTCAGCAAGGGCTTGGGTACAAAAGTTGGAAACCTATTTCCAACTTAATACCATGTAGGAAACAGATGCTATTCAATTCGCCACACTACACCTAGAAGTATATGCACATGATTGGTGGTATCATGGACTGGTTACTTTGGGACATCCAAACATCACTTCTTATGTAGACTTTACGCAGAGATTGATAGATAGATTTGATCAGAAGAACTCGAATATACACTTTAGAGAGTTGGCACAACTCAAGCAGACAAGAACTCATGAAGAGTATATCGCAGAATTCAAACAGACTGCAATCATGCTCACAGACATAACCAAAGAAAGACTAATCATGCTCTTCATAGAAGGATTAGTTAAACCCCTACAGGGTTGGGTTAAGGCATAAAATCCACAACCCTACAAGAGATCATGAAGAAGACTCAAGATATGGGAGGTGCAGCACCAAAAGTGAAGACTCCACCCATGCCACAAGTCCCTCCAAAAACAAGGGAATTCTAAGGCAAGTCAACTAGGCCTACGAATATGTTATGAATCCAACAATACTGAGTTTCTTGAGGCAAATAGGTTCTGAGACTAGAACTGTGTGAGATTACCCTAGGGGAGACCAGTGTTAACCCTTCTGAACTCGCCTAAATTGTTCTAAGAACCAACAACAGTTATACAAGCAAATTCTGAGTTTGTAGTAGCTCTGAGGTTATACAAACAGAAACCGAGCTCCCTAAGGCTAGACAAAGATTTGGGTATAATCTGAAGCAGGTCTGAGGGTATACCAAGCAGAATCGAAGCTTCCAATGAGGCTAGACGAAATTTGGTTAGACTCTATAACATCTCTGCGGGCATACCAAGCAGAGTCGAGTCCTCCCTGAGGCTTGTCGGAGGCCCATTTAAAAGTCTAATGCAAATCTGAAAATCCCTAGAGGCAGTACAGACCCTGAGATGGATTCAATGGAGTCTCCTGACATGAGTAGAAGACGGATTCAACAAATCTTAGACAAAAACGATTGGCATCCTCAAGAATTCAAACATGACCAATAATCTTCTTGTAGCAGATTCGGCCTGAAGTTATTCCAGTAAATTCTCTGATCAGAACTTACAAAGGAGTCCAAGTTGTAACACTATTAGTTTGCGGATTTGTACAAGAAGTTCAGGTCATTGAAGTACAAGAAGTTCAGGTATAATTTGAAGTGGGTCTGAGGGTATACCAAGCAGAATAAGAGCTTCCACTAAGGCTAGACGAAATCTGGTTAGACTTTGTAACAGATCTGAGGGCATACCAAGCAGAGTCAAGTCCTCCCTAAGGCTTGTCGAAGGACTGTTTAGAAGTCTAAGGCAGATCTAAAAATTCCTAAAGGCAGTATAGACCCTAACATGGATTCAGTGGAGTCTCCTAACGTGAGTAGAAGACGGATTCAAAAAATCTTGGACAGAATTGATTGGCATCCTCAAAGAATTCAAACTTGACCAATAATCTTCTTGTAGCAGATTCAGCCTGAAGTTATTCCAGCAAATTCTCTTATCAGAACTTACAAAGGAGTCCAAGTTGTAATACTATTAGTTTTCGGATTTGTACAAGAAGTTTCGGTCATTGATAGATAGGGTTCAATTGCTCATTAATTACATTATGTTGAAATTGGGACTATATTCGATTGGTTAAATTACCATACTGTGAACTATTGCACTAGATATGTTCAGTGAACAGTGATATTGGTGTGGAGAAATGGTATAGTTATTGTTAAATGAACAGTGATATTAGTATGGATCATGTTATATTGTACTATTGAATGAGTTATCTGTTTCACCACTAAATGATCACACAGATTTTATTAGAAACCCTAGTTGTCAAAAAACCCTAGGGAACAAATATTCCTAAGATATTACAGTGGTATCAGAGCTAAGCATCCTACCAGCTTGTTAGTGCATGAGCCTTGTATGCTTCCAGAAGATATAAGCAATGACAATAAGGATAAAAAGGAAGACCCATCATTCAACCATGGGAGATGGAACAAGACAAGGAGAACAGCATCTCGATAGTAGCAAATGACTGACCTATTAATGCAAAAACAACAGCAAGAAATAGCCTGGGTATTAGCTCAGGGACATCATAAATTAGCCCAGCGAATGGCACAACTCGTAGGAAATCTAAACATTGTTGGTAACAATGCTAACAAATTAAATGTAGTTAACAGGGAATCCACTGAAGACATCCAAACATTGTTCATAACAACAATAACAGATCAAATGAAGGTAACAAGGCATCCACTAAAGGCAGTGGTACCCTAGCCCCAATATATGCACTAACACCAGGGCAACCAACAGAAGTAACCAAAGACCTTTGCTTCCCAAGATTTTGGACAGTCAACCAACTGCAACCCAAGGAGCAGCAGAACTGAATAGACTCTTTGATAAATACTTTTGAGAGTATGCAGCACTAGAAGAGAACAATCGAGCAGCCATAACTTTCCGGGAATATAGTAACATCAAATACCAAAATAAACCCAAGGAGCAACAAAATCCAGATTAGATGTGCAAGGTAAGAAGCCACCCGTCCCCTCTTTTGATGGGTCATCAAAGTGGTTAGTAAGGGCTTGGATACAAAAATTGGATGCCTATTTCCGACTTAATCCCATGCAGGAAATAGATGTTATTCAATTCGCCACACTACACCTAGAAGTAGATGCACATGATTGGTGGTATCATGGACTGGTTACGTTGGGACATGCAAACATCACTTCTTATGTAGACTTTACGCAGAGATTGATAGATAGATTTGATCAGAAGAACTCGAATATACACTTTAGAGAGCTGGCACAACTCAAGCAGACCGAATCACATGAAGAGTATATCACGGAATTCAAACAGACTGCAATCATGGTCACAGACATAGCTGAAGAAAGACTAATCATGCTCTTCACAGAAGGATTAGTCGAACCTCTACAAGGTTGGGTTAAGGCATTCAATCCCACAACCCTACAGGACGTCATCAAGAAGACTCGAGATATGGGAGGTGCAGCACCCAAAATGAAGACTCCACCCATGCCACAAGTCCCTCCAAAAACAAGGGAATTCTAAGGCAAGTCAACAAGTCCTACGAATGTGTTATGAATCTAGCAATACTGAATTTCTTGAGGCAAATAGGTTATGAGACTGGAACAGTGTGAGATTACCCTAGGGTAGACCAGCGTTAACCCTTCTGCAATCACCTAAATTGTTCTAAGCACCAACAGCGATCTGGGTAAAATCTGAAGCAGGTCCAAGGGTATACCAAGCAGAATCGAAGTTTCCAATGAGGCTAGACGAAATTTGGTTAGACTCTATAACAGCTCTGCGGGCATACCAAGCATAGTCATACCAAGCATAGTCGAGTCCTCCCTAAGGCTTGTCGAAGGCCTGTTTAGAAGTCTAAGGCAAATCTGAAAATTCCTAGAGGCAGTACAGACCCTGAGATGGATTCAATGGAGTCTCCTGACGTGAGTAGAAGACGGATTCAATAAATCGTGGACAAAATTGATTACCATCCTCTAGAATTCAAACATGACCAATAATCTTCTTGTAGTAGATTCGGCCTGAAGTTATTCCAGCAAATTCTCTGATCGAAACTTACAAAGGAGTCCAAGTTGTAAAACTATTAGTTTGCGGATTTGTACAAGAAGTTCAGGTCATTGATAGATAGGGTTCAATTGCTCATTAATTACATTATGTTGAAATTGGGACTATATTTGATTGGTTAAATTACCATACTGTGAACTATTGCACTAGATATGTTCAGTGAATAGTGATATTGTTGTGGAGCAATGTTATTGTTATTGTTAAATGAGCAGCAACATTAGTATGGATCATGTTATATTGTACTATTGAATGAGTTATTTGTTTCACTACTGAATGAGCAAATAGATCTTATTGGAAACCCTAGTTGTCACAAAACCCTAGGGCAAAAAATTTCCTAAGATATTACAGTGGTATCAGAGCTGAGCATCCTACCATCTTGTGAGTGCATGAGCCTTGTATACTTCCAAAAGATACAAGCAATGATAGTAAGGATAAAAAGGAACACCCATCATTCAACCATGGGAGATGGAACAAGAGAACAGGGTCTCGGTATCTTACTAAATCCAATACTCCAGGGATAGTAGCAAATGGCCGACATATTAATGTAAGGACAATAGCAAGAAATAGCCTGGGTATTAGCTCAGGGAAAGCAACAATTAACCCAGCTAATGGCACAACTCGTAGGAAATCTAAACTTTGCTATTAACAACGCTAACAGATTAAATGTAGGTAATAGGGAATCCACTGAAAGCATCCAAACATTGTTGATAACAACACTAACAGATCAAATGAAGGTAACAGGGCATCCACTGAAGGCAGTGGTACCCTGGCCCAACCATATGCATTGACACCAGGGCAACCAACAGAAGTAACCAAAGACCTTTGCTTCCCAAGATTTTGGACAATCAACTAGCCGCAACCCAAGGAGCAGCAGAGCCGAATAGACTCTTTGATGAATACTTTTGAGAGTATGCAGCACTAGAAGAGAACAATCGAGCAGCCATAACCTTTAGGGAATACAGTAATATCAAATACCAAAATAAACCCAAGGAGCAACGAGATCCAGATTTTATGTACAAGGTAAGAAAGTCACCCATCCCCTCTTTTGATGGGTCATCAAAGTGCTCAACAAGGGCTTCAGTGCATAATTTGGACACCTATTTCCGACTTAATGCCATGCAAGAAATAGATGCTATTCAATTTGCCACACTACACCTAGAAGTAGATGCACATGATTGGTGGTATCATGGACTGGTTACGTTGGGACATCCAAACATCACTTCTTATGTAGACTTTACGCAGAGATTGATTGATAGATTTGATCAGAAGAACTTGAATATACACTTCGAATAGTTGGCACAACTCGACCAGACGAATCGCATGAAGAGTATATCGCAGAATTCAAACAGACTGCAATCATGGTCACAAACATAGCCGAAGAAAGACTAATCATGCTCTTCACAAAAGGATTAGCTGAACCCCTACAGGGTTGGGTTAATTCATTCAATCCCACAACCCTACAAGACGTCATCAAGAAGACTCGAGATATGGAAGGTGCAGCACCAAAAGTAAAGACCCCACCCATGCCACAAGTCCCTCCAAAAACAAGGGAATTCTAAGGCAAGTCAACAAGTCCTATGAATATGTTATGAATCAAGCAATATTGAGTTTCTTGAGGCAAATAGGTTCTGAGACTAGAACTGTGTGAGATTACCCTAGGGTTGTTAAATTATGGTATGTTCTATGCTTAGAGCAGTTTACTTATTTTTCTTCTTATTACCCACAGATTAGCAATCACATACACATTAAGTAAAGTGCAGATAGAACATTAAATGATCAACAGAAAACAAGACAAGACAAGAGACACAAGATGTGGCGGCTAGCCAGGGACAAACCCCAATGCAGGGAAACCCTTTGATCAAATCTTCTTTTATCTTCAAAAGTTCAGCAGAGAGAAATAGTACAAAACCTGAATTCTGTGATTTTATATCAGCAGCAGCAAACCCTAGATCAGCAAAGTCAAACTTGGTCAATCTAGCTGAAATTGACCTCTAAAATGCTTGGTCAATTTCCGGTCAACTTGTCCTTGAACAGCCTAAAGAAACAGCCATTGAACAGCCCCAAAAGTACAGTCAATTTGCAGATTTCTGAAGTCAATTGCAGGCCTAAACTAGGGCAGTCAACACCGGTCAAACCAAAGGTCAGATCACCTCGGTTTTCGTGCCAAAAATTGCGGCCTGCCTAGGAGAGGCAACCACACCCAATCCGCACTTCTGGAAGGTCAACACTTGGTCAAAGTTGGTCAAAGAGATGACCTGCTGCCCTAGCATCCTTCTTTCTGTGTCTTCCTTGCCCTAGGACGTCTTCCTTTCAACCACACATGTGAGAGAGAGAGAGGTTCCTTTTATGCGTAGGAGAGAGAGAGAGAAGATGAGTGAATTGAATTGTCCAAATGAGGAGAATGTTCCTTGTATTTATATGCAAACGTTGAGTTTGAATAGACGTGACTATTGGGCTTCTGAGCCTACATAAGTTTGTTGGCCGACCTTGACAATTTGTCCATAATCAAAATATATTCATCTCTCCATAAATACTTATTGGAATCGGATGATCTTTAGATCAATCCTACACCTCAATCCTACACCTCTCGATGAGAGGAATCTAGGAAAAATATCAGAAGCCATAAATAAGGTGATCCACATGGAGTTTGGCCCTAGTTGCCAATTTTAACAAGGGTAGACCAGTGTTAACCCTTCTGCAATCACCTAAATTGTTCTAAGCACCAACAACGATTATACAAGAAAAATCTAAGTCCTCCTTAAGGCTAGACGAAAATTTGGATAACGTTTGTAGTAGGTCTAATGTTATACAAACAAAAACTGATCTCCCTGAGGCTAGACAGAGATTTGGGTAAAATCTGAAGCAGGTCTGAGGGTATACCAAGCATAATCGAAGCTTCCAATGAGGCTAGACAAAATTTGGTTAGACTCTATAACAGCTCTGCGGGCATACCAAGTAGAGTCGAGTCCTCCCTGAGGCTTTTCGAAGGCTTGTTTAGAAGTCTAAGGCAAATCTGAAAATTCTTAGAGGCAATACAGACCCTGAGATGGATTCAGTGGAGTCTCCTGACGTGAGTAGAAAACGGATTCAACGAATCTTTGACAAAATCGATTGGCATCCTCTAGAATTCAAACATGCCCAATAATTTTCTTGTAGCAGATTTGACCTGAAGTTATTCCAGCAAATTCTCTGATCAGAACTTACAAAGGAATCCAAGTTGTAACACTATTAGTTTGCAGATTTGTATAAGAAGTTCAGGTCATTGATAGATAGCGTTCAATTGCTCATTAATTACATTATGTTGAAATTGGGACTATATTTGATTGGTTAAATTACCATACTATGAACTATTGCACTAGATATGTTCAATGAACAGTGATATTGGTATTGATCATGTTATATTGTACTACTGAATGAGTTATTTGTTTCACTATTGAATGAGCAAACAGATTTTATTGTAAACACTAGTCAGAAAACCCTAGGGCAAAAATTTTCCTAAGATATTACAATGGTATCAGAGTTGATCATCCTACCATCTTGTGAGTGCATGACGAAATTTGGTTAGACTCTGTAACAGCTCTGCGGGCATACCAAGCAGAGTCAAGTCCTCCCTGATTCAACAAATCTTTGACAAAATTGATATTGTTGTGGAGCAATGGTATTGTTATTGTTAAATGAATAGCGATATTGGTATTGATCATGTTATATTGTACTATTGAATGAGTTATTTGTTTCACTACTGAATGAGCAAACAAATTTTATTGTAAACCCTAGTTGTCAGAAAACCCTAGGGCAAAAATTTTCCTAAGATATTACAGTGGTATCAGAGTTGATCATCCTACCATCTTGTGAGTGCATAAGCCTTGTATGCTTCCAGAAGATACAAGCAATGACAGTAAGGATAAAAAGGAACACCCATCATTCAACCATGGGAGATGGAACAAGTTAAGGAGAACAGGGTCTCGGTATCTTACTAAATCCAATACTCCAGGGATAGTAGCAAATGACCGACATATTAATGCAAGGACAACAACAAGAAATAGCTTGGGTATTAGCTCAGGGACAGCAACAACTAGCCTAGCTAATGGCACAACTCGTAGGAAATCTAAACATTGTTAGTAACAATGCTAACAAATTAAATGTAGGTAACAGGGAATCCACTGAAGGCATCCAAACATTGTTGATAACAACACTAACAGATCAAATGAAGGTAACAGGGCATCCACTGAAGGCAGTACCCTGGCCCCACTGTATGCACTGACACCCTTCTGGCAACCAACAGAAGTAACCAAAGACCTTTGCTTCCCAAGATTTTGGACAGTCAACTAGCCGCAAACCAAGGAGCAGCAGAGTTGAATAGACTATATGATGAATACTTTTGAGAGTATGCAACACTAGAAGAGAACACTCGAGCAGCCATAACTTTCCAGGAATACAGTAACATCAAATATCAAAATAAACCCAAGGAGCAACGAAATCCAGATTTGATGTGCAAGGTAAGAAAGTCGCCCATCCCCTCTTTTAAAGGGTCATCAAAGTGCTAAGCGAGGGCTTGGGTACAAAAGTTGGACACCTATTTCCGACTTAATGCCATGCAGGAAACAGATGTTATTCAATTCGCCACACTACACATAGAAGTAGATGCACATGATTGGTGGTATCATGGACTAGTTACGTTGGGATATGCAAACATCACTCCTTATGTAGACTTTACGCAGAGATTGATAGATAGATTTGATCAGAAGAACTCGAATATACACTTTAGATAGCTAGCACAACTCAACCAGACCAGATCGCATGAAGAGTATGTTGCATAATTCAAATGGACTACAATCATGGTCACAGACATAGCTGAAGAAAGACTAATAATGCTCTTCACAGAAGGATTAGCCGAACCCCTACAAGGTTGGGTTAAGGCAAGGCGTTCAATCCCACAACCCTACAGGACGTCATCAAGAAGACACGATATATGGGAGGTGCAGCACCAAAAGTGAAGACTCCACCCATGCCACAAGTCCCTCCAAAACAAGGGCAAGAAGATATCTCTAGCAATGTTGTTAAAAGCACGAGCGGGATTAAATCGGCGCCGGGAATGAAGCGGAAAAAATCGGAAAAAGCGGGAAAAAAGCGTTTGGTACAAAAATATTCATTTTTTTTCATTTTTTTTCAATTTTTTTAATATCTAAACCATCTACAACATAAAATAAATACATTGACACATAAATATGATATGAAAACTAATATATAAGATGTTTAATATCATTTCTAGCGCTAAAATCACACATAACATTGAATCATGTCCTGAATAGTAAGTCCTGACTCCTGGGTCCCAGCTCAGCCTCAAAATATCAACAAAAAATATGATAATGTATCGCATCATGTCATAATGTCATAGACTCATATACAATAAAATGAAAGTCTAATCCTATTGATTTCCTCTGCCCCTCTTGCGAGAAAATGTCACAGCTTTCTCTTTCCCTCTAGATGTAGATGCTGGTGCCTGTGCTGGTGGAAATGGCAATGGAGTCTGATGTGCTCTAGAAGCTGAAGAACTAGAAGTATGAGCTACAGGAGGTAGACCACGTCCTCTACTGGTCCTAGTGGTAGCCCGGGTAGGCGGTGTCACCTCCTCCTCCTGCTCCTCCTCCTCCTCCCCCTCATCCTGCACTAACCAATCATCAGTAGAATCCATGAGAGGCCTCTCGGCCTCAACCCTCCATGCAGCAGTGGTGTCAATCCCATCCAATGAGATGGCATCCACATCAGGTGTCCTCTCAAGTTGCTTCACCCACAATCGAAGATTGTAGTAGACGTAGACCATGTCATTAAGTCGCTGGGACTCCAACCTGTACAAAGATCATGAAATAATAATTAATAAATCCAAATTTTCATTATAAATCGTGTTGCCACGGACCCCCGAGCTTTTTTACGAAAAAAGCGCGCTTTTTTCGAAAAAAGCGGCAAAAAAAAATTTTAGGCGCTTTTTCCCATAAAAAACGCGATTAAATCGGCTTGGGGAAAAAAGCGCGATTTAATCGCGCTTTTAACAACACTGATCTCTAGACAACGAAACCAAAACTCGAAATGAGATTAGAAGAAAGAAGTGTTGTTTCACTTGGAAGAAATCATGGGAACTAGGTGACCAATGTTTGAGAAAGGGTAAGATTCACTACATTGAAGAACAGCCTGATAGTGCATATTATTCAAAACCATCTAGTTCGAACAGTAAACCAGTCAAACCAGCAGGTTCATTAGCCCAAGCCACCAAGCTGGTTGAAAAACCTAGTAATCTGAGCGGAGCCCCTAGTTTTTTGGCTAGACTGGGCATAAATCGGTCGGTTTATGACAGAACTGGTCGATTTCCAGTGGGTTCATTAGCCCAGGCCACTGAACCGGTAGAATAACTGGGTTATCTTAGCGAAGCCCCCAAATTTTTGGCATGATTGGGCATAAATTGGCCGGTTTATGACAGAACCAGCGAGTTTTCCCATAAACTGGCTAATTTCGTCATAAACCGGTTGGCATATTGCCAAGTCAATCCTAGACCCCACAAAATGTAGTTTTGTGAGTTTTGAAGTAGTTTTGAGGGAAATTTGGAGTTGTTTCCCTCCAAAAACATACCCTCCAAGAAAATCTTGACTCCACTCTCATTTGCTTCACGTGTCACAACCCTAGTAACATTGGCAATCAATGGTAATGTTAAATTCTAAAAGTAAAGTGGCATTTCCTTTATCTTTCATTTTGATCCCTTTACTTAAATTTTTAATATTACCATGAAATGACTCGGGACGTTTGAGAGTGGTTTTGACCTCATTGGATTTCATATGGAGAAACCAAAATTTTAGATTTCACTTGAAATTCAACAGATTTAATGGTTTTCAAGGTTTCATGGTTTCGGGGTTTGCAATGTTTCCATTTGATTCTTTCATACGTGAGGGTATGAGATTGGCATTTGATCAAGGCTTCCCTTTAAGTACCTTGATGTTGGCGGCATTGATTGTTGAACTTTGTTGATGTTAGTGGTATTGATTGTTGAATTGCTCTACCATGGCCTTAACAAAAATATACCCTTCACTCAAAGGAAAATAATTGGTTAGGCAAGCTAAGCTTTTTCGACCACATTATAAGGTTGAGGAGATGAACCCTTCACTCGGACCAAAATCATTGGGTTGCGGCTTTGAGCAATCTTTTACTTAAAACTTTTTCAATTTCTATCATATTATAGGGTTGAGCAATCCAAGTGTAAAGACTTTGAGCTAGATGATGTTTATGTATCTCTTGTTGATGATCCCATTTCTAGTAGCGTTGAATCAATGATGGGTTTCATGAGTGATCATGCTAATCAATGATTTGTAGTTTTGATGTCTAGTTTTGTTGCTACTACTACCACTACTACTGAGGTTACAGAGGAGACTTAGGAGTCCTCAAACTCTAATCGAGAGTATTTATGTAGCTCATGCTGATGATCCCATGTCTAGTAGTGGTGATGAGTTTGATCATGATGAGGAGTTATCATGTTGATCACTGATATGTAGACCTGTAGTAGGCCAATGGCCCCATAGCTTGTAGCATTGCTTTTGGACTCTAGAGGCCATTTAGAGCCTCATTGATTATGTATTTTGTTGTTGATATGTATTACCACTCAGTTCCATTTTGATATATTCACCTTTACATGGTATATATATGAGAAAACTTTGCATATTTTGTCTCAGTTGGTTTGCAATCATGGTTTTAAATCTTAAAATTAGCTTTTTTCATCAAAAAATAATTATTTCATGTATTTTTTTAAAGACCGGTTGATTGAGATTTGACCAGTCCCGATTTGACCGGTTCTGATTTGAAACCCAGTTTGAGAGGTGGACCGGTCCGGTCACCAATTCCTGTTTTGAATACTATGCAATAGCAACAGTAAGAGGGATACAACATAGCCACCAAGCAAGGAGCTTACCATTTATGAAGAACCACCACCCCTAAAAGCAGCAAGGAAACCACTTCCAAGAATTGAAGGAGGTACTATCGCCACTCTCTCAAGAGTTCCTAAATATCACACATTCAAAATCAAGGGGGCTATACAAGGGCAACGTATCATAGCATTGATAGATGGTGGAGCAACATACAACTTTATCGATGCAACCATAGTGGTAAGGAGAGGCATCCCCGTCCAAGAATTTGAGGGCTTCAAAGTGAGGGTAGTTGATGGATATCATATGACATGCACAAAGGTAGTTCCACATTTGAGCGTCACATTAGGTAAGTATACACTTACTGATGATTTTTATGTAATAGAGTTGGTCGATACTAAGATGATTATGGGAGTACAATAGTTGTACTCACTGGGAAGATTTATAATGAACTACCAAGTGATGGAAATGGAATTTCGAGATCCAAATGGCGGTAATGCAGTGCTAAGAGGCATGACCAATGGGGGTCCCCGAATTATCACAGCCTAGCAAATAGAGGTCATACCCAAACAAGGAGAAGTCACTTGCATGTCCGCTTGTAGAACTACACGTAACAGCTTACAATCTAATGAGGTCAAATATGAAGAGACCACGGAACGTGACACATTCTTGAGAGATTGGAGAGCCCATCTCTTAATTGAGCACTCCAAGAATAAATTTGCTCGTGAAGTATTGGATGGACTCATTCATGATGATAGGTACAAGGTGGAAAACGAGTTTCTCTTCTATAAGGATGATCGAGATATACTTTTCCCTGGATCTATACTCAGGGAGAAGCTCATCAAAACTACACATAACAAATCAACTAGAATTACTCATCCTCGGCTCAAGAACTACACAACAACATGTATAGATCAGACTACTGGTGCAAACAAGGGCCACGAAGAAGAGCAAATTGTAGTAGTAGATCCTTCCAAAAAGCTTAAGGGAAGAAGCACAAGTCGCACTAGTTGTAAGGAACACTTCAGGGGATGTGAAAAAGGATGTGCAACAACAAAAATGCCTTTTGGGATGGCCGAAATTACAAGAAGAAAATATTTGATCCATGGAAATAAGACGATTCACAACCCACCTCCAAGTCAAATAGTCATTATGAACGCTGCCATATCATTCTTGTCGAAGGCAAAAGGTTGCAAGGTTGCAAGAGAAATTGTTGCCACTGAATTTATGAAGTTTTATGGGTTATTTTCCCACATGGAGTTGGAGATTTTCAATGACCAACCATGCTTATATAACAGCACCCAGGAAATTGGAAATAAGTCACCTTCAAGGGAAAGGGAACCAGCAACAAAGCGTGTACAGCATGTGGAAAATATTGCAAAGGGTTCACTACTTAAGGGAGGATCCACCACTAACAAATTGTTTCTAAAGACCTACAACTGTATCGTTTGCACAAACTTCACTTATGATGAAAGAAGTGAAAGCAGCAACTATGGTGTGATGATGATCCCTGTTAGCTTGTTAATTATTTCATAAAGGAAGTTCCAAAGGTTGAAGAAGAGTTTTGGAAGGGAAAATTTTATTGCACCCAAATTTGTCATTTGTTAGGGACAAGCAATGTCGGGAAGGGGGGAATGTAATGTCCTTAAGAGATTAATTGACCCAAGGGACGAAGTAGCCTATTAATCCTCGTAGGCTATAGTACTTGATAAAGGGGAAAACCCCAAAATACCCAATGTGTGGGCATTGGAGGGCATGTTTTGGGGCAATTGGGGCAAAAAGCCCAAAGTTTGGGTTTGTTGTGAACCCCACTCAATTAATTAATGAGAAAAATCCCCTCAAGGAAATATATAAATACAAGAGGGTTAGAATCATTTGAGGCATCATTGGAATGGATTATTTGTCTCTGTTTTGATTGAACCTGAGGCTCTGAGGGTTTTAAGACCCCATTGCTCCAAAGACTAGTTTCAGTGGAGGTGATTCCACCCTACCTAGTCACTTTTTTTTTTGTTCTGGCAACAAGGATTTAACAATCTGAAGAAGCAACGAAGAATTTATGGGAATTCTAAGGAAAGTCGACAAGGCCTAGAAATTTGTTACGAAGCCAACAATATCGGGTTTCCTAAGGCATATAGGTTTTGATACTGGAACTGTATGAGATTACCCTAGGGCAAACTAGTGGTAACCCTTCTGCAATCACCCAAATTGTTCCAAGCACCAACAACGGTTATATGAGCAAAATTTGAGCCCTACCTAAAGCTAGACGAAGATCTAGATCAAGTTTGTAGTAGGTTCGAGTTTATATAAACAAAAATCGAGCTCCCTGAGGTTAGACGGAGATGGGTATAATCTGAAGTAGGTCCGAGGGTATACCAAGCATAATCCGAGCTTCCACTAAGGCTAGACGAAATCTGGTTAGTATTGGATATACTGAGGGAGGTGAATTAGTATTTCTTATCAATTAGAAACTTATTAATCTTTTCAGAGCATTAATTAATCTTCAGCATCAATTTAAAGCATAAATAAGCAATGAACAGTAGACACAAGAATTTTTAGGTGAAAAGCCCTCCGAGACAAAACCACCAAACGTTTTTCTAATGATTTTGTGAGTACACCAAATGCTTCAGCTCCGACTGAAAAGGGAAGCCCCAACTCTCTAGTACTCTAGAAAAGCGTTCAATTTTCTAGATCCAACTGGAAGGACGCTCTAATGCCCTGGTTCCTGGTTTTATCAATAGCTGTTGAAAGGATGCTCCAACACCCTTGCAAGCCCAAGCTTGCCCTAGCACCACCCTAACACCCTGAAGTGTTTTCAGGCTCCAACCTGAAGGTGACTTCGATTACCTGCCTAGCACCATCCAACCTCCCTAAAAAATGATAATAAATCAAATCAACTATTGTGGGCTCCCATACCAGGGACAATGACCCACTTACAATGAACTCCTGCAATAATTGTTGATTTGGGGCAGCATCAGATGTGCTCTAGCCATGAAAATTGGTGAAGAGGCTAAAGCACATGAGATCTCCAAGACCTAGAAATGGTTTGGGCAGATTCTACCCGGTTAAAGAGATATTAAAATAATTGATATTTTTAATGGAGTTCCTAAGTCTAAACTTAGGAAAAATAAAATATTAATGGGTATTAATATAAAACTGAGTTAGAAGGTTCCAAATGACATGGATCAAGCCAAATCTAATCTTAGTCATTGATTAAAGATGTAATCTCGGTCGTTGAAGGACCAATAGGAAAAGTATAAGAGAAGGCTTGAGGGTCAATTGGAGAACACACCAGAGTGATCAGTCATTCGATTTACTAGAGCAGGTTTTGCTAAGTAAAGTCGAATCAGTGATCAGTTTGCAGCAAGTGGTAGTGAGTACTAGACAGAGAGGCAGAGATAGTGGCGAGAGACCATCGCAGAGGCAAAGAGGCAAATGCAGAAGGCATAGCAGGCCACATAGAGGCTAGCTGGGAGTGATGCAGAGGTCGTAAAGGCTACGCAATGCCTCAAAGGTCTAACGCAAAGGGTTTTGAGGCTGACGCAGAGGCTAGGAGGGCTAACGCCAGTGTTGTGAAAATCGCGATTAAATCGCGCTTTTTACACACAAAAAATCGGCTATTTTTTTTGGCCGATTTTTTCCGAAAAAAGCGCGGGGTTGCCGGGCAGCGCGATTTATAATGAGTTTTTGGGTTTTTTGTTTGTCATTTGGACAGTGGGCGCGCGCGGAAGGAGGAGGAGGTGTTGGAGAGCAGCTGAAGAGGGTTTGTGACCAAATCTAAGTGCTTAGAGGACAAATTCAAGAGGAGACCACCGATTTCTCCATAGAAACGGTATGTTGATTAATTTTTTTTTGTTTTCTTTGTTTAAAAACATTGTTTTTCTATGTTTTTCATTGTTTTTCGTTGGGAAACTTCATATGGGCACCATTTTCCTTTTGTTTTCATTGTTTTTAAAGAATTTTTTGTATTTTTTCATTGATTTGGGATGGGTAACTTGGTATGACTATGGGAACCAATTTTTTTTTTCATTTTTTTTGAACATTGTTTATGTTTTTTCATTGTTTTTGGCATTTGCCATTTGGTTGGGTAACTTGGGGTTGGAACTTTGGATTCTGGAAATTTGTAACTTGTAATTTTGTAAATGCTAAATTGTAATCCTAAATTCCTATTTCCTAATCCTTATTTTCCCATAGGTTTGCAAATTCAAAGTTCAAAAACAAACATGCCAAGGAAATTGGATCCTTTCTGGGAATATGGTGAACCTAAAGCTCCGAATGATAGACAAAACTTGAATTGCAAGTTGTGTGGAAAGGAAATACGTGGAGGGGTGCACAGGTTGAAGTTTCACCTTGCACAAATCCCTGGACATGATGTGGGGCCCTGTACAAATACAAATCCTGAACTTATCCAAAGAGCCATGAGAGCATTGGAAGAATTAGAGCACACTAGAGAGGCCAAAGAAGAACTCAAAAGGCAACTAAAAAGGTCAGCTGAAGGAAGTGGGCCAAGTGGCACTGGTTCTACTGCAACATCAGTCAATCCGGTAGCTGCATCATCATTTTTTGTTCCTCGAACCACACCTGGTTCACAACCATCTATCGGTTCAATGCTAAAAAGAACTGATAAAGAACAAACTGACAGGTTGATGGCAAAATTTCTCCTCTGAAGTGATATTCCTTTCAGCATTGTAAGGAATAATCCATTTTTCCAACCTACTGTTGATGCTATTGCCAGTGTTGGCCCAGGGTACAAAATCCCTTCTTATCATGATTTCAGAGGCCAGAATCTTCAAAATGAAAAGCGTGACTGCACCCAAATATTGGAGGATTTTAGGGCATCATGGGCACAAACAGGATGCACTGTTATGTCAGAAGGTTGGACTGACCAAAAGGGGAGAACCCTTATAAACTTCTTGGTTAGTTGTCCCAAGGGGATTATGTTTATCAAATCTGTTGATGCATCTCATCAAATCAAAGATGCAAGAACTTTATGTGATTTGTTGGATGTGTTTATTTTGGAGGTGGGTGAACAACATGTTGTCCAAGTCATAACGGACAATGCTGCAAATTATGTTGTTGCTGGTAGAATGCTTATGGACAGGCATCCTACTTTATTTTGGACACCTTGTGCTGCCCATTGTATTGATTTGATGTTAGAGGACATAGGGAAAATTCCCTTTGTCAAAGATATTGTTGACTCATCAAAAAGCATCACAAAATTTATATATAATCATACATCTGTGCTTAGCTTGATGAGAAGATTCACCAACAACAAAGAGTTGGTGCGCCCCGCCATTACACGGTTTGCCACGAGTTTCATATCTCTTCAATCCCTCTTGAATTCTATGTGGGATGTGAAGAGAATGTTTCTTTCAGAGGAGTGGCGTGCTTTGCCAATGAGCCGCAAACCAGAAGGAGAGGCCGTATGCAGACTAGTTTCATACCAGGAAGACTTCTGGGCAGGAGTGCAGGAGGTGTGCGCCGTTACTGAACCTTTGGTAAAGGTTCTTCGGTTGGTTGATGGTGAGAAGCCCGCAATGGGCTATTTGTATGAAGCCATGGACAGGGCCAAAGAAGCCATTCGGGCCTACTATGATGATAAGGGAGATGATGGGTTTCAGAAACAACTCCTATGGGGAGTGATTGATGAGCGATGGAACAACACACTCCATCGTCCCATTCAGGTTGCTGGGCTTTTCTTGAACCCTGCATTTTCTTATGCATGTGGGTTTGATTTTGATGCTGAGATCATGGATGGATTCTTATCCTGTGTCCAGAAGATGGTGCGATCTCCAGAACAACGTATAGAGATCTCTAAACAAATTGAGACATATAAGATGGCAGGTGGCACATTTGGCTTTGAGATGGCTATCACTGATAGGACGATTAAAATGCCAGGTATTTTTTAGTTTGTAACTTTGTTTCAAATTTCATTGTCTCTTCAAATTCCATTTTTTTCTTATGTTTATTTAAAATTTTATTTGTAATTTTGTTGTAGATGCATGGTGGAAAATGTATGGTGGCAGGGTACCCCTTTTGCAAAAGCTTGCCATTCGCATCCTCAGCCAAACATGCAGCTCCTCAGGATGTGAGCGCAACTGGAGTGTATTTGAAAAAATACACAACAAGAAGCGCAACAGGTTAACACTTAAACATTTAAAATATTGCAAATTTCCAAATAAATTTTTGAATTCATTAAACAATTTTTTTTTTATATTATTAATTATTAATTATTATTTCATGATCTTTGTACAGGTTGGAGTCCCAGCGACTTAATGACATGGTCTACGTCTACTACAATCTTCGATTGTGGGTGAGGCAACTTGAGAGGACACCTGATGTGGATGCCATCTCATTGGATGGGATTGACACCACTGCTGCATGGAGGGTTGAGGCCGAGAGGCCTCTCATGGATTCTACTGATGATTGGTTAGTGCAAGATGTAGTGGAGGGGGAGGAGGAGCAGGAGCAGGAGGAGGAGCAGGAGCAGGAACAGGAGGAGGAGGTGACACCGCCTACCCGGGCTACCACTGCCACCAGTAGAGGACGTGGTCTACCTCCTGTAGCTCCTACTTCTAGTTCTTCAGCTTCTAGAGCACATCAGACTCCACTGCCATTTCCACCAGCACAGGCACCAGCATCTACATCTAGAGGGAAAGGGAAAGCTGTGGCATTTTCTCACAAGAGGGGTAGAGGAAATCAATAGGATTAGACTTTCATTTTATTGTATATGACATTATGACATGATGAGATACATTATCATATTTTTTGTTGATATTTTGAGGCTGAGTTGGGACTCAGGAGTCAGGACTTACTATTCAGGACATGATTCAATGTTATGTGTGATTTTAGCGCTAGAAATGATATTAAACATCTTATATATTAGTTTTTTATCATATTTATGTGTCGATGTATTTATTTTATGTTGTAGATGGTTTAGATATTAAAAAAATGAATATTTTTGTACCAAACGATTTTTTCCCACTTTTTTCCGCTTTTTTCCCGATTTTTCCGATTTTTTCCGATTCGTTCCCCGCGCCGATTTAATCCCGCTCGCGCTTTTCACAACATTGGCTGACGCAATGCTTCAATTGTGTTGGAGAGGGTTTCATGGGGCAGACTTTCTTAATATCTGCTTCCAAATAGAGAGGTATTAATGTCGGTTATTTTTCTCTGTCGGGTGAGCCAGTTTGGCACCCAGTTTCAAGGATAGACTGCATAATAAAATAAACCCTCAGAATTGTTGCACCGGTTTTCCCGTATTGGGTTTTTCCAAGGACGAGTTGTCCAAAAATAACGGTGTCACTTGTGTTGTTTGCTATTTCTTTCAGCTGTTGATCTAAAAATGGTTGAGACTGTATTGTGTTTATTTCGATGTTTATATGTTTAAATAACTTGTTCGTAAGTAACAAGTAGGAGAAATAAACCAGAAGAATACAGATAAAATTTCTAACGGATAGACTTATAAATTTCAACGATAATATGACAGTGAAATCCCAACAAAACTCTCATTCTAGAAGGTGATGAAAACCCTACTTCAACACTCTTACTTGTTTACTCTAGCCCATTATGTTGATGTTCAATAAGTCCTTGTCTGCCAGATCATGCAGTACTCAAGCTGCTCAGTTGTCCCTCTGTTACCCTTGTTTGCATTAATGACTTAGTGCTGCTTCAAACCTTACTGAAGGAATGTTTGCTGGAAGATTAGATGCTAGTCAAATGCGTTGATGCCAAAAACCGCTCTGTCTACAACAGGCTGCAAACTGATGGTTATGGTAAATTCAATGCTGCCTCATTCCCTTCAAAGAAACCCTTATTGTAAACAGCCTCGATAATGAAACATTACTGTTGCCTTTACTTCTAGTTTTGTTTTCAAACTGTTGAAGCTTGGCTTGACTGTCCAACAGACATGCATTAAATATCTCATCCTTCCAAACTGTTGTGACACATGCTACCAATGAAGAAATAAACCCTGAGAATGTCCTGAAACAGATGTGCCAAAACCCTGACTATTGCATAAAACTCTTACTGCCTTTCTTCAGTTCAGTTTCAAAAGTGACTTATGAAAAGATTGTTGCCAATTGTAGATTTGCTACAACTACTCCAACTGATGCATATGAACGTCACTTGTAACTTGCAGAGATAGCTCCAAGCATTTCGTTTAAACAAATAGTAATACTCTTACTTACTGAAATCTTCAACAAGAATATTTCACTATGACTACAAAAAACATACCTTGCTGTCAAGCTCCCATGCAAAGTTTTTGATCAGCAATCCAGATTGCTATCACTGTAATTTGGATGCTTGTATGGTCAGCTTAACTCCTTGATAGGTCTGCAGTCATACCTATAAATTACATGCTTCTATTTCTGAAACAAGGGCGAAGACTGCTACTGATATCCAACCACAGAGAAAGAGTCAGAAATAATTTAATACTTCTAGGGCTGAGATGATATATTAACTGCCATTCTTTAAGATAGATCAAAGGTTCCCACTTTGGAGCTGAAGACAAGCCCTTATGCACAGAAGGTATGTCAAAAAACCACAGTCCTTCGCTGGTCTTTAGTTGCCACAGGACCAATATAATGAAACAAAATATTCCTCTGCCAGGAGATGAGTCCAGAACTCATGCAAAAGTACTGATTCGGTCTTCTTTTATAAGTAATCTTGGATGGCCAAGCATCCGCACCTTTTTGTTGGATTGTGATAGGTCTTCAAGCACGGGAAGAGGACCGAACCATTCCACACTTCACAAAAAGGTAATCCGCTACTCAGATATTCACTTGAAAAGGCAAAGTAGCAATCCGTCATATAGCTTAAACAAGATGACCGTGGGGATAAAGCAGCTCACAGTCCATTTTAAGGGATAGTCGAATGTCCTGTACCAATCAGAAAGAGTTTCTTTTCTTAGCTGGTCCTTTCAAAATTTGACAAGAAAATCACAATCTCAGAAACGAAACTCTCTTGCAATCTCAACAACTTGTCCTGACGATGAACCACACTAGTTGGTTCGAGACGCGTCGACAAATGGTTTTCCATGTGATTTACGCCGAAAATCTCTCACAAACTTGATATGGATCACAGAAGCCTGAACTCTATAAATCCACAGAACCGAAACTGTTGCTCCTTCAAATGAGCCGAGATTTTGGAGATAGAGAATAAGCTTTGCTCCACAGAACCGAAATTGTTTCTCCTTCAAATGAGCTCAGACTTTGGAGATGGAGAATATTGTTTGCCAAAAGAAACCCTCTCTGTCTAATTCTTCAATGTTCCACAGGGGCAGAGATTATTTCAGAGCACAATTGATTAGTCAAGACTCAAAAGATAATCTTTGAGTGCATGCCTTAGAAGGGAGATCTTAGAGCCTTTTTATAGTTTTTGGAGTGCTTCTAAGAAGGCAACCGAATTCCATTTTTGGAGGGAGAATTTTGAGTTTTAAATTCAAAATTTTAGAGGGAAAAACTCCTTTGGGGTTTTGACTTTTGAAATGAATTTGTCAAAACCCTCACGTGCCCTTAATTTTAGAAACAATCGTTCACAATTAATCTTTGAGACCCTCCATGAAATATTTTAACCATAGATATTTGATAGAACTGTTATTTTCGTGATTATAATGTGCTAGTCAATGATAGGGCACAATATCAATATCATTTGGGGTATTGCCCCGCAAATTTGGTCTTTCATCTTCAAACAAGCATAACTCACAAACCGTGAAGAATCGCGTGGCGTGCCACATACCACCGGAATCAGCTCAATGAGAAGAATCCAACAAGGAAGGTCCAGACTCGAAAAATCATGAATTGCCATGTCATTTTGGTCGACAACAGTTGAGGCGTCTTCTGGTGCTGCTTGAGTTGACATCAATGACAACAATATTTCAACAGTTAGACTTTTTAACAGATCCAAGGGTATACCAAGCAATGACGAGTCTTCCCTGAGGCCAGTTGGAGGTCTGTTTAGAAGTTTGAGGCAGATCCAAAAATTCCTGGAGGCAGTACATACCCTGAGATGGATTCAGTGGCGTCTCCTGACGTGAGTAGAAGATGATTCAACAGATCCTGGACAGAATCAGTTGACATCCTGGAGGATTCGGACTTGGCTAATAATCCTCCTGTAGCAGATTTGACCTAAAGTTATTCCAACAAATTCTATGATCAAAACTTACAAAGTCAAGTTGTATACCACTATTAGTCTACGGATTTGTGCAGGCAGTTCAAGTCATTGATAGATAGGGTTCAATTGTTCATTAGTTACATTCTGTTGAAATTGGGACTGTATTGGATTGGTTATATTACCATACTGTGAACTATTGCACTAGATATGTTCAGTGAACAGTGATATTGTTATGAAGTTTCAATGGTATTGTTATTGTTAAATGAACAGAAATATTACTATGGATCATGTTATATTGTACTATTGAATGAGTTATTTGTTTCACTACTGAATGAGCAAAGGGATTTTATTGGAAACCCTAGTTATCTGAAAACCCTAGGGCAAAACTTTTCCTAGGATATTACAGAGCAGAGGTATCAAAGATTAACATGGGTTGCAATGTTGGCTTAGGGTATTCGGTTTTGTTTTCATTTTTTATGATTTCTCTAAGAAAAGTAATTTCAACAAATATCAAGTGAATTTGTTCAAATTTTAGGCAAACTCAACAAATCTTAATGAATTTGTTCAAAACATTTGTTCGACTTGAGATTCACCTTGAGGTTGGGTTTTGAATTCAACAAATGTGACAAATTTGAATTGGCTTGAAATTTGGCAAACTTCGAACTTGAAGTTTCAAGTTCACCAAACAATGTGACTTAGGGTAATACAATAGAACTTCTACTCGCTTGCCCAAAAAAAACTTAAGAAATCAGGCAAAAGTTGGATAGACCAAAAGATCTCTAACAAGACAGATGAGCATATTCTAGGTCTCAAAGTAAATTCCACTCAACATTTTGATTATAATAAATTCCACTACGCATCAGATTGGATATCTTTACAAGGATCAATTATGTCTCAAGATAAGTTCCATTGAATGTTTTGTTTAATTTGTTATTGTAAAACAAGTACCAATAGTAACACCAGATACTGAAGTTCAGCTACTAAGGCAATCTTTACAAGAAGAATTCTGCCTTGTCCTCAATTTAAAGATATGATCACACATGCAACCATTCTAAAGGATTCAAGAGGGAAAGATATCATAAACGATGGATCATTTTCCCTAAAACAAAACTAGCAGCTAAAATATTCCCACCCCCAATAGTGAGCATCCATGTTCCCCTCTCAATGAGTCAACATAACTTAAGACTGAAATACCAGAAAGAGTATATTTTAATTTGCTTGACTAAAAATGATGGAATGGCAAGATATTGTCCAAAATGTTGCACAAGATGAACTACTTTGCTTGAGTAAAACTAAGAGAACCGGATATTCTCCAAAATGTTTCATCAAATAAAATATTATAATGAAGATAATGTGTTCTATTTAGGATCTATTATCTCGTGAGTGGCAAAACCCCTGATATGTAAGGCAGATTCTGGGAAAATTTATAACCTAAAGGAAGCCTCAACGTCACATTTCAAAAATCTACCTAAACATGGTTGGTGTTTTCAACCATACAGGTTGGAGATTCACTTTGTCTTGGATCCCAATATTGACTATTTTTCTTGATGCAATGACTAAGTGGATGCCAATGAGGAAAAGAAAATAACAGATTGGATCCCAATGTTGACTATTTTTCTTGATGGGATGACTGAGTGGATGCCAATGAGAAAAAGGAAATAACAGATTAAATTAGCAATGTTCAAATTTAGGTAATATAATAGAAATACTGCAATAAAAAGCTTAAACTCACCATGTAGTGGTTTGTCTCCAATCTTAGCAAAATTATTTACCTCTTGCTCTGCTTGAGTTAAAGATGCGTGTACTTCTATCTTTCCAAGTGAGAGGAGAAATTGTCAAGTATAGATGATAAAATCTCCTTACTTTCTATATGAAAGCTGAGAACTAACAGCTAAATTTTCTATTTTCGATTCAATAACAGATAAGAGATCAGTATCTGGAATTTTTTAAATCCTGGGAGGACCTGAAGCACCTATAACAGTTGTTCCAATGGTTTCTTTGGGTTCAAGGTCTATCTTTACATCCTTTAATACATCATTTCATTTGAAATCTCAGAAGAAGCTAAGGGACCCACAATAGCTGTTCCAGCACCTCTCTCCATTCAAAGGAAATTTGACAATGCCATGACACATCATTTCGACCATAGTCTTAAAATCAGAATCTGATCACCCTATCAAACAAGGATTCAAACTGGAACTGAAAAAAATCCATGAAATAATTAATTTTCATTGAAAATTTTGTTTTTAAGATTCGAAAACCATTAGAGACAAAATATGCAAAGTCTGTCCATCTATCATGTAAGGGTGCATATATCAAAATGGCACTAAGTGTAATACATATTACATATAATCAACAAAATACATAACCAATGAGGCTCTAAATGGCTTCTAGAGTCCAAAAACAATGTTACAACTCAAGCTACTATGCCACTAACCTACTACAAATCATTGATCAAGTTATCAACATGATCACTCATCAAATTCATCACCATTACTACACATGCGATCATCACTAGGAGCGACATAAACATCATCTGGTTTAGAGTCTGAGGACTCCTCAAATTCCTCTCCGACCTCGGTAGCAATACTAGCAATAGCAACAACACTAGGCCTAGCAGAACCAAAAGCACAAGGTCGTCGAGTTGCATGACTACTACTTCCCTCACCATGTGCCATCTTGGTGGTTCACTTCCTTCAACTCCTAGTTCAACTGCCAAATTTGCATTGGGGTCAATGCCCCCCAACTTCATGGCATCAACATCAAAATCAAGACCAAACTCAGTTGGTTGAGTCTCCTCCACTCATTCTAAAGTTGGATCAATATCATCCAACACAAAAGGATCTATATCAGGCCTTTTGTTTCGCAACTGGTTGTGCCTTAATTGAAGGTTGTATTGCACGGAGACAAAATCATTTAACCGTTTTTGTTCCAAACAAATTCTCTTCTTCGTGTGAATCCGTTCAAAAACAGACTAATTGGGATCGCACCCAAAAGCACTGCAAGTTTCGCTGAGAACTCTAACTACAATTTTTTGCAATTGAGGGCATTGGTTGCCAAACAACTCCCACTAATGTGTTGCAAAGACAAAGACTAAAGTTAGTTCATTGTTCAACAATTTAGACGGTAAGTTTGGCTAAAAAAGTCAATATTTATAGTTTGAATTTTAAACAATTGAACTTAAAAAAAAAAATGGAATTGCTTACCTAGTTGATCCACATCTCTTGCAATCTTTGCCAGGTTTTCGCTAAATGTACCTGTCGCCCTAGTGAAAATATTGATCTATCGATGTGTTTCGAACTGCTCAGATTCTTCAAGGACCATGCGCTCCAAGGACTCATACAACCCATCTTTGACTTCCCTAGTCTGATCATCTCCTAACCAAGCTCTATAACGATATCTTGGGTTCAAGAAATACTTGATTGCACGTATAGGACAATGGAGTTTATTGTTCCATCTGTTATAAATGATCTCCCAAATAGGCCCATATTTACCTACTCCTTCCTTGTACATTGTTTGTATTTGCTCCTTTGCCTAAGCCATAGCCTCATAAATGTAGCCCATGGCCAATTTTTCCTCATCCACCAATTGCAACACCTTAACAAGGGACTCACTAAATTTCACAAGCTCTGGTGTTTTTTTCCAAGAAGGTTGTCAAAAACTTTCTTTCTGGTGTCTTTTACATTGCAAGCCCATCGAGATGCATTCCAATCATCACTGGAACACATTTTCTACAAGTTTTGTCATTGGAAAGTGAAAAATTATAATGTGAGGAAGTGAGTTGCAAATCTTGTGATGGCAAGCCTAACAAGCTCCTTGCCCCCATTGTTTTTCCTCATTAGGCTCAATGCCCATGAATTGTTGTAGATGTATTTTATGACACACTTGGTATGCTCTATAGTGTTTTTGACCCACTCCACTTTGCCTCTGTCCTCAAGTATGAGGCCTGTGTAATGTGCGACACATGGAGTCTAAAATATGGTCCTATATTTGGACTCTAGCATCTTTCTAGCAAGAACATAGTTTGAGGCATTAATTGTGATGACCTGCATAACATTATGCTCCCCCACTGTCTTAAACATTTGATCCAAAAGTTCAAATAATAGATTGGCTTCTTTCACCCTATTAGATGCATCAACTGATTTCAAAAACATGGTTCCTTGAGGGAAAGATACAAGGAAATTTATGATAGTGTGGTTTTTTCCATTAATCCATCCATCTGACATGATGGAACAACCTGTTTTGGTCCATTACTCTTTAAACTCAGTCAAATATTCTCCAATAGAAAAAACTTGTTTTTGCAAAAAACTTCCCATCAAGTCATTGTATACTAGGGATTTTGAAGCCCTTTCCTACATATATAACAAAGTCCCACATAGCTTGGTAATAAAGTGAGGGAGCATCATTAAAGAGGATATTTGCATCATACCACCATCTGGTAATGTATTGAAAAGAAGGTTCCTTCCATTGCTTTTTCCAACGGGCATCTAAGGTGGGTTGAGTTAGACTTGGTTGGGAGGCAATGGCACTAGCAGAGGCAGAGACAGAGGTGGAGGAAGGTGTGAAATAGCTCTTAATATTCATCCTCTTTTTACCTTTAGCTTGACTCTACATAACGGAAAAGGTCATGGAGAATGATGGAAGGGATCAATGTGGAAAAAGTCGGCAAAAAGTCGGGATTAAATCCCAAAAATCCGATTTTTTCAGCAAAACGATTAAATCAGCTGACATTTTCACAAACGAAAAAATTGGGAATAAATCGTATTAATCCCGATTTTATCGAGAGTTGACCAAAAAAGTCATCCCTCTTTCCCAGGTTGTGGATAAGAGGCCAAAAAGGGGGAAAAAACACATTTGTTTGTTGTTTTTGCTCCCATTCGTCCCTGTGGAGAGAGTAGTTGTTTGCCATTACCCAAGAGGAGGAGATTTGTTAGTTTTGTGGTGGGGATTTGGAGATTTGTCCACTGCTCAACGTGAGAGATTCAAAGTGCCAAATTGTTGTTGCCAAGTATGTATTTTAATTTCTCTCTTAGTCTTTGTTACACAAATGGCTTCTTAAATCTTTCTATAATTCTATTAGTTTGTTTTTATCTTATTTTTGCCTAGAATTTTGAATCAAAACATTGTTTAGAATCTAGATTGAAGCAAAACTTCAACTTTCAAGAATCAAATGACAAAAATTCAAACCCTTGTTTACTAAATCTGAGTGTTCAAGTGAGTGAGAAGAGGCATTTAAAATCTAAAATCAACAATTGCATTTTTGTTTGCTTCTTATGTGATGAGAAATTCTTAATTTTTTTCAAAAAAAAATTGTGCCCAGGTTCAAATTCAAGTTCAAAGTTTAAAACAAAATGCCAAGGCTTTTGGACGTTATGTGGGAATATGGTGAACCTGATACTATACCCGAATTTGGGGGAATCAATAAAATATATTTGAATTGCAAGTTGTGTGGCAAGCATATGTCAGAAGGTATCAACAGATTAAAATTCCATTTGGGGCAAATTTCGGGGCAAAATGTAGACCTTTCTCCAAATCCATCTCCAAAAATCATCCGACAGGCCATTCAATTGTTGATGGATAAAGAGGAGGGCAAAGACACCAAGGCAGCGCTAAAAATCCAACTTGTAGGGGCCTTAAGAGTGGAGGGAAGTGAGAGTGCTTCTTCAACATCACCTTCCACGACCATATGTCCCAACCCCTCAGCTTTCTCATCATTTTTTGTTCCAAGAACCACACTTGGTGCACAACCTGGCATCAAATGGGCACTTAAAAAAAAAAGGAAAAGACAGAAGCTGACAGGTTGGTCAGTAAGTGTCTTCTATGGAGTGATGTTCCTTTCAACATTGCCAAGACAAACCCGTTCTACCAACCTATGTTTGATGTTGTTGTTGTCGTTGGCCTAGGGTACAAAGCCCCCACCTTTGCAGAATTGAGAGGGCCTCTTCTTCGAGATGAAAAGACTGATTGCACTTCTAGGTTGGAGGAGTTTAGGGCATCATGCGAACACAATGGATGCACAGTCATGTCAGATGGTTGGACTGACCAGAAGGGTAGGACGCTTCTTAACTTCTTGGTTAGTTGTCCCAAGGGGACAATGTTTATGAAATCTATTGATGCATTTGCACACATTAAAGATGCATGTTTATTATGTGAGTTGTTGAACATCTTCATTCAGGAAGTAGGCCCAAGCAATGTTGTCCAAGTCATAATGGACAACGCTGCAAATTATGTTGCAGTTGGCAAGTTGTTTATGGAGAGGTATCCTAACTTGTTTTGGACACCTTATGCTGCTCATTGCATTGACTTGATGTTGGAGGATATAGGCAAGATTCCTATTGTGAGGGATATTGTTGAATCATCCAGAAGCATAACAAAATTTATATATAATCATGCATCTGTGCTTAGCTTGGTGAGAAGATTCACCAACAACAACGAGTTGTTGCGTCCTGCCATTACACGATTTGCCACTACTTTCATATCTCTTCAGTCTCTGCTAAATTCTATGTGGGATGTGAAGAGCATGTTTCTTTCACCGGATTGGCGTGCTTTATCTATTCGCGACAAACCAAAGGGAGAGGGCATATGCAGACTAGTTTCATATGATCAGAGCTTTTGGGCAGGAGTAGAGGAGGTGCGTGCCATTTTAGAACCTTTGGTAAGGGTTCTTCAATTGGTTGATGGAGACAAACCCGCAATGGGCTACTTATATGAGGCCATGGATAGGGCCAAAGAAGCCATTTGTGCTTATTATGAAGCTAAGGGAGACGAGGAGTTAGAGAAACAACAAGTCATATGGAGAAGTGATTGATGAGCGATGGAACAATACCCTCCATCGCCCCATTCATGCTGCAGGTATCTACCTCAACCCCGCATTTGCTTACGCCTATGGTTTCAGATTTGCTGCCAAGGTGATGGATGGATTCTTCACTTATGTTGAGAGGATGGTGGCATCTGAGCAAGAATGTGAATATATTTCTAAAGAAATGGAGGTATATAGGATGGGAGGTGGCACATTTAGTTTTACCATGGCTATTAAGAATAGGACGACCAAAATGCCCGGTAAGCTTCAGTTTGTTTCAAACTTTCAAGTTCAGAATTTCAATGTTTTTTTTTTATGTTTCTCATTTTTATTTTAACTTGTAGATGCTTGGTGGACAAGCTATGGTGGCAGAGTACCCCATCTCCAAAAGCTTGCCATTCGAGTGCTCAGCCAAACATGCAGTTCCTTTGGGTGTGAGCGCAACTGGAGTGTATTTGACAAAATACACAACAAAAAGCACAAGAAGTAAAAAAAAATCAAATTAAATTTTTTGAATTCATTTGATTATTTTTAATATTTAAAATTTCTAAGTACTAATTTACAATCTATGACCCTAATACAGATTGGAGTCCCAACGCCTCAATGACATGGTCTACGTCTACTACAATCTTTGATTGTGGGTGAGACAACTTCAGAAACCTCCTGATGTGGAAGCCATCTCATTGGACAATATTGATACCACTATTGCATGGAGGGTCGAGATTGAGAGGCCGACCATGGACTCGATCTCGGATTGGTTAGATGTGGATCCAGAGGAGGTAGCACTTGCAGGAGAGGTAGAGCCAAAGGTAGAGGAGGAGGAGCAGCATCACGGTAATGAGGCAGAGCTTGATGAGGATGATGAGGAGGAGGTGACACCATCTAGGATGGGCAGCAGTAGCATAGGACAGAAGCCGATGGAAGCCACCTCTTTCATCGGCTTCTAGAGGATGACTGACTCCATTTGTATTTCCAGGGGTTGGTCCTTCTTCCTCTAGAGGAAAAGGCAAAGCCATTCCCTATTCCCATAAAAGGGGCAGAGGATCTCAGTGACTGATTACTTTATGACATGTAGATGACTCATGATATACATGTATTATATTTTTTGTTGATATTTTGACTCTTGAGAGTTGAGAGTCACACAAGACTCAAGATTCAAGAGTTGGTTCATTATTTTGATATGTGATGTAGCACTAGACTTCATATGCATATTATATATTAGCTTTCTTTACATGTTTATGTGGAAATGCATTTATTTGATGTTGTGGATACTCTACATGCTAAAATAAATAAATGAATATTTTTGTATTTTTTTAATTTTGCAGACTTTTTGCCAACTTTTTCAAAAAACTCCCGACTTTAACGAGTTTTTCAACTTTTGGACCCTTGCCGATTTAATCCTGACTTCGACTTTTTCCACATTGGAAGGGATAGAGGAGTCTTCAAAGTCAAATTCATCAAACCCACTTGCATTTCTCCTAACCATAACTTCTGCAAGTCCCTTCTTCCTTGCAATTTGTGCTTGTATAGACTTTTCTCTAGCCTTCACCTCCTCAAACTTTTCAAGGTATTCTACCCTAATAGGCCCTATCCTTTTATCTGGTGCATCACAAGGGAGTTACTTGGCCTCTTATACCAGCCAAGTGTTGTTTCAACCTATAAATACCCCTCCCCAACCCCACATTGGGTGTTTGTGAAATATTTGCACAACATTTTCCATCAACAATATCACAATGAAAGCATATAGCATCTTTGGCTTTTGAGGCCATGGTGGATGAATAAATTTCAGATTTGAAGGGAAAGAGATCTGCAAATAGAAAAAAATGCATCTAAGTAAAATGCAAAAGTTATGATAAATTTGAAAGCAAAAAAAAAAAAGAGAGAGAGAGCCCAATTTAGCCTAGAAAGAGGGGCTGTTTTTTACTTGAAAAGGGGGAAATTAAAAATAAGGACAACAATCAAACCTGGAAATTTTCAAGAGAGAAATCATAAATCTAATTTCACAATGGATTTGACCTTACAATGGATGTTGGAGGTGACCTTACAGACCGGATTGACCAGTTTCTGCTTCAAACTGACCAATTTTTAAAACTGTGACTTCTACTGATCGCCCACAACAGTTGTCCAACATATTCTCTCAATTCAAAGGAAATCTGGTGATCCCATGATACATCAATTTCACTTATCATACCAAAGGAGCCTAATATATTACTTTTTCCGTGTTTGAGAGAAACTCAAGCTATTAGCTGCAAATAATGTGCTTATCAAATTAATCTCAGGTTAATTTCATACCAAGAGAGCCTTATATATTACTTTTTCCATGTTTGAGAGAAACTCAAGCTATTAGCTGCATATATTGTGCTTATCAAATTAATCTCAATTTAATTCCATAGTTACAAGGAACCCTAAACATACGAAATTGCCAAGCTCAAATCACAGTTTTTTTTTGGGACTGGAAGTGGAGAAATTTATATTAGCAAAATCTGTGCTGAGATAACACAGCAGAAGTACAAAATTTTGATTTCAGCCATTAAGAACCTGTCAGAAAAATCTGTCCCTGAGAGAACTAAGATCCTGACCACTGCAGGGACATACATACATTAATCACTGTAAAAGATACCTAAGATTAAAATAAAGAAGACTGCATTACAAGGGACTTGGAGGTGGTGAGCGTTGCTCCATCTTTCCGAAGTTCTTCCCTGCTGCTGTTACTGATACATTTAAATTGAAGAGGAACTATTTGGCTGTGGAAGATGATGCTGAATCTGAAAGTGTTGGAGAAGTCTGTCTTTGGAGTGTCCTTTCACGATCTAACCTTAATTCATCCACCATAGAACACAAGGCATCCACCTCGTCATTCAAACACTGGAAAGACTGCCTGTATTGGGTACTCCTATTCAAGAGGAGCTCCACATGAGACTCCAGACGCAGAATTCTAATGAACATAGTGCATTGGCAGTCATTGTGCATGGCTGGGCATTGACTGGGGGAGTCTGAAGGGGCTTGCAAGTAGAAGAACAACAAAAAGCCATCGGAACAGAGCCACGAGACGGAAGATATGCAGGGGGAGCCAGATAGACACAGAAGCACCAGTTCCCGATGAAAAGGCATTCCAAAATCATAACTTCCTTGTCTTGCTGGCTGCCTGGATATAGGAAGGGAAGGAAATGAATGCAGTCACCAACAGAGCCAGAGCCCACACCCAGCTATGACTACGATTCCAGACAAGCAAATCGACCATGGCAAACGAAATCCACAAGAGGCCAAGCAAATAATGTGTGAAAGGTACCAGGAAAAGACTGTGGAGAGGTAAAGGATCCAAGAGAGCCTTCACTTAATTAAGACATACGGCAGAAGACGGCCATGCTAATCCGCTAGGTGGGGGAAAGCATTACAGGACCAGGAGCATGGCACGATGACCATCAACCATGAGGGAGCCTTCAACCATCTAGAGAACTTTGTTAGCATAAAAATCTGAGCACGTGGAAAAAAAGGACTTGGTTGAAGGAGCTCAAGAGGGGTTTTAGGTGGCGAACAGTGTTGATAAGGGATTTTAAGTGGTGATTCTGGTGAATAATGGAGGCAAGGCGAGAATCAATGAAGGATGAGCCAATTTGGAAATATCTGATAGTAATCTAGGAATCTCTAATTATAATGAGTTTTGAAATGGATGAAATGGCAAGTCTAACTCCTTAGAATAGAGCGTAGGCTTCCGCCCAGTTGTTTGAGGACAACCCAAGCCCCAAGAATGAGAAAACACTAGGTGCCCTCTTACGCCGTGAACCACACCTCCCCACCTGTCACCTTGAATCTGAAATCACAATTATAATACATCTTGACCTGCAATGTAAAATTTATTGAAAAACAAACTAACACAAAAACACAGCTCACAAAGAAAAGCAAATTCAAAAATATAATCATATATTACAATGAAGAAATATAATCATTTACACACAAACTTAAAAACATGTGCAAAAAGACATATCACTTTGTAATCAATAGTCACTGAGTGGAAATGCTTATAATATATGTTAAATATGGCAAATTATATGCCAAGGCCAAAACAGGGAATAGAAGAGATATTCTTTCAATATAATGAGGTTGAGAGCACAAAAATAGAAATATTTTTTCACGAGATCAAAACAATAAAAGCATTGCAGGCCTTTTCATGAGGATACTGACAACAAAAGATATACTTGTCTATTTTATCAGTATAATGGATGCACTCCAATTTAATGCTTCCAAAAACAAATAAAAGTATGCTCCCAAAAGCAAATAAAGGTGTATTGATTTGGAATATCAAAGGAGAGCAGATTTTAAAGTCGAAGATACTATTCCGAGACGACAAACAGTATATCAAAGAATTAGAGGGCAACAATAAGATGATAACAGATTCGAAGATCAAAAAGATTGGGCAATCTGTCAGATTGCTCGATGTGGCGCAAGGTGGTACTCTGTATTGACACTTTCATTGCTGACTACTCCCAGTTTGTTTTTGCAATTTACACATCTTGCAACAGAGAAATAACAGGACCTGTGTAACTGAAAGGGATTATAATAAAATGCTAGATGATGAATCCAATGAATAGTCTAGTGACGTGTTACGAAATTCAGCTCAATGAAAGACTCAGGGAAGCCGGAGAGTAAGATTTAGACTAGGGCTTGGCAAATACTAAGCAAAAGCTTGGCTAATTTTTCTACACAGAATGGCATTTTTTTCCTGTTTAGGTAATATATATTATGAAGTGTGGTTCACAAGTCAAAATCGCTGACCTGTGATTAACCGGATGAGTGATCGTGGGTCAGACTCACTGCAACTAGCTAGTGAGTTTGACCAGGGAGTACTTGAGCGAACCTCCTGAATTTTGTTATGAGGAAGTTTACAGAGCCCTTAATATTGCCATAGTCTAAGCAGATTGTTTTTTTGCTCTGAAAATCATAGAAATTCTGGCAATATTTTCATAACTTCTCCATAACAGCTTCTCCATGCATGACAACCAACTGACTGACAAGAATGAGATATGTAAACTGGCTGTAGAGTAGTATGAACTGGGCTAGCTTCCTTCGGTCTATGTCCATTTCCTTTTTCCACTAGATAGGCAGCAGATTTTTTTTTGCTCTGAAAATCAGAGAAATTCCAGCAATATTTTCATAAAATTCGGCAGGGATTTTCGTAAATTCAGGTTACAGCTGTCAAACTTCAAGATTTTGGGTGCCCCATGTTGAAGAATAAAGGGCACTGGTGTTTGTAAGGATTCTTCACTGCTTAATAACAATTTGTGAAGCACTTTTGCAATTATCTTAGCTTGATCTTCTTCTTATTATTAGTGTGTGTGTTTCATCAAACTGCTACCAAAAACATAAAGACAAGAACACAAATGTTGGCTCTCTGCCAGGGCCAAAACCAGAGTCAGTGGGAATTCAGTTGGATCGTCTCCCTTCTTTCCGATATTCCTTAGATGCTCCTGGTCACCTTTTACTTACTAGACAGGAGCTAAACAAGATCATCAGGGAGGACATCTACATGCAATTCGTCCAGGTCACCTGGGTCAATCCTCCAAGAGGGTTGCACCCAAAGATGGCCTTCTACGTTGAGCACTTCTTGGAGTTAAGAGACAGGCTCATTGTTCGACCCCAGTATACGTTTCACCACTGGATGCATGCTCTTCACATTCCTCTAGGCCAGTTCAAAGTAGGTTCTCATAGAATTCGGCTAGAGACGGACCACCAGGTGGATGGACTAGACCAGTGTTTTTAAAACCGGAACCGGTGACCGGACCGGTCCACCTAATGAACCGGTTTACCGACCGGAACCGGTCTAACCGGGACTGGTTTGGTCTAAACGAACCGGTTTTAAAAAAATACATTAAATAATTAATTTTTAATGAAACAAAACTATTTTTAAGATGTAAAACCATGATTCCAAGCCAATAGAGACAAAATATGCAAAGTTTGCTCATTTATATACCATGCAAAGGTGATTATATCAAAATGGCACCGAGTGCAATACATATCATCGACAAGTCCATCACCAACAAGAAACAGTTCTGTCTCCAGCTATGGAAGATCAACAGACAAAATCACAAAGTAATCCAGCAAATATTACAACAACAAAAGTTGTTGGGATACTTCCGACCAAAGAAAATGAACAGATAGCATACCTGGCAGAACAAATAAATAAACAGCAAAAAGAAACCAGTAGAGCTCTAGCTAGTGATGTGACTACAGAGGGAACTGTTCTACAAATTGATGCAGCAACAGAGGATAAAGGTATGGGATATGAAAACAGTAACAAGAGAAATGTGGAAAAAACAGAAAGCACAGTTGATGATAAGCAACAGTTGACCTTGTCTCCTGCTTTGGAAGAGCAACATAAAAAAATGCAGTCAGCTCCATTTATCAATGAAGTAAAAGATGGAGAGATGCTTCATACAAGGAACAATGCCTGGGAAGCAGACCCAACAATTACTTCAGGTGAACTGCACAAAGTCCTGGATCCAATAGCAACTGATGCAACAAAGGAGGTAGATGTTACAGCATTAAATACAGCAGCACAGGGGCAATGCATGGATATTCAAAGTATTAAGATCAGGAAAGCAGAAGAGACAGCAAGTATATATGATGAAAAAAAGCAGGACCCTCTAGAAGACAAGGGTAAAGACCCATATCCAGCACCACCTGCCAGTGCAGTAACATCAAACGCTAATATTCCAATGATGGATAGAACAAATGCCACACTCCAAACAGGAGAACATCACAAACTATCATGTACAACTACAACAATAAAAAAAGACATTCAGGCTGACAATGTTGCAGCAGAGGCTGTACTAGATGTGGAAATTGAATGCAAGGATATTAAAGTTGACCAGAATAATAAAAATATAGATGTTGATGAGCAACTAAATGTGTCATCTCCATCATTGAAAGAGAAATATGAGGAATCCGACATAGCTCAACCTACTATTTTAGCACTAGCAGTCATTAAGACTTTTAATGCAAAGGATGATACAGTGGAATTAAAACAAATAAGACTACAGGAAGAACTTCATAAAGAATTCAATAGGACTTCTGTCATTGATGCAACAGCGGAGGCTACTAATGAAGAAAGAGGGGATGCAAAAGTTGTTGAACTTGAAAGCAGTGGTGTTCAAGAGCTAAAAGAGCCAGAGAGCAGAAGCATTGATGGGATGCTTCCAACAGTTAGCATGCAGACAACAGAGCTGACAATAACAACAGATGAAAAGAACAAAGAATCCAGTAGTTCTCCAGATGCGAATGTGGAAACAGAGGAAGATCCTTTACTCATTAATATAGCAAGAGAGACTAAAGGCTCAGAACATGGAAGGAATAATGGGGAAAATGCAGAAAGGACACAAAGCACAAGTGCTGAGCAACAATCAAACTTGTCTCCGGCTTTAGAAGAGCAACATGAAGAGTCACAGAGTCTGTGCCTAAAACCGGCCGGTTTAGGACAAAACCGGCCGGTTTTTACCGGTTAGGTCAAAAAATCGGGCAAGTGATGGGTTAAACCGGGTTTTTAGGCCGGTTCCGACCGGCCAGCTAGCTAACCGGCCAGTTTGACCGGTTACCGGTTTTTCAAAACGGTTTTTAAAACTATGGACTAGACAGACTCTGCCAGGTATGTCATTTATAGGAAGTGGAGACCGAGGTGCACTTCATCCTTGGATGCCTTGTCTACTACAAGATTAGAGGAAGGTTTCATTGCTTGTTCAAAGATTCTCGGACCCTCGCCGACTTTTTCAGGTACCCCGATCAGAGATGTTTGGCCCTATATATGCAGGAGGCTCTTAGGTTCCGAGCACATATTCTTCAGCCTCCCATCAGACCAGACCCCACACAGAGGATCACGACATTTTTCAGGGTACTACCTTCAGACAGGGGCACCAAGAGATCGATTGATACCAGTACGTATCCAGACTCCAAATCAGTGAGGATCCATGGGACCTCACCCTGCCACACGAGATCTCAACAACAGTTCTGTCTCAGATCCGTTCCTGGGAGACGGACTAGGTCCTCCAGCATTCAGCAGCATGTGAACCCCCCCAGGAAATGATTTAGTGGACATGTCTGCACTTGCCATCGGCTCTTCATCGGGCCAACAGACTTTGTTGAGTTTCTTCAGTGTTATTCATTCAGCCTCAGATGTTAGGAGAGATGGGTCTGATCCTTAGACCTATTAGCTCCTGGATCTTCTCCTCTAGGGCCAGATGTTGATTTACTTCATGCATTGTATCTTTTATGGGAGATCGTTTGGTTCTCCCACTTTGTATATACATCAGTGTACTCAATAGTCCCTTTGACCTACTTTGTGGTCATTAGTTGGACATAAATATAATTATCTTATCTTATCTCTCTTAGAGAGGAAAACCATTTGGTAATTTTCCCTTATTGAAGCTTTTTATTGATCACTGCCAAACCCTAGACCCTTGACTAGGATGTCCTCCAAGCACAAGTCAAGTCCTCTCCTCTTTTCTGCACTTTGTTCCCCGACACATAGACTTCCTCCTTCCGACACTTTGCTCCCCAACACTTCGTCCTCCTTTGTTTCTTGTCTAGAGATAGACCTTCCTTGAGTGAGTCTTCTAGATGAGATGTTCCTCTTCTATCCTTTGCTCAAGTAGACTTCTTCAAACGAGATCCTTCTTGAGATATGGGTGTATGACTGTATTGTTGTTTTGCTGCCCTAGTTTTCTCACGTGTGGAGGGTACCCTTAGTGAATTAGGGTCCTTTCACCTTCACTAGAGAGAGAGACTTCTTTGCTTGACTTGGGAGACCTTGTAGGCCTAATATCTAGCCCAAACACCAATGAATCTTGCACTGAAATGTTATTGTTGTTATATCCGCAATTTGTCCTCCTTCTCCTCGCACGTGTGACTGTTTCTAGCCCTAGAAATAGTCCCCTACACTTCGATCTTCTTCCTCCTTTCCTCGCTTGTCCTGGAGACCCTTAGACTTGCCTTTTCCCTTCACTTTCTCGACTTCCACCTTCGCTGATTTTAGAGCTTGTGTTATATGCTTTATGAGGGAGTGGACAGCCTCTATATATAGAGGATTGTCCCTCCTTTAGGCCGACATTCTGTCTTTAAGCCGACTTGACCATATCTTCACTATTTTCTTCGTTTTTCTTCATTTGGATGACATTGCTGCATGGAGAGGACTTCGAATTTGCTTGGAGGTATTCCTTTGACCTTTATACTATTTTATACATAGTGTAGTAACATGCCCTCAAAGGGTCTTACATAAATACATTGACTCTTGACTTCCTAGAAGCACCTTAAACATGTGCATGACCTAATTCAATGAGCGAGAAACTCATTGACAAATATCATAAAAATAATTTCTCTTTTCTTGAATAAATACAAAAGTCAAACTTACATTTATGAAGACCAAACCTAGTTACACTTCCTTCAACACCCCAAAGATTTTTGATGTTGCTGAATCTATTTCCACCATCAAAAACATGATTCAAACATTGCTACTCATCGGATGTGCTCTAGGCACGAAAATTGGTGGAAAAGCTAAAGCACATGAGATCTCCAAGACCCAGAAATGGTTTGGGCAGAATCTAACCGGTTTGGGAGATATTAAAATAATTAATATTTTTAATGGAGTTCCTAAGTCTAAACTTAGGAAGAATAAAATATTAATGGGTATTAATATAAAATTGGGTTAGAATGGTCCAAAAGTCATGGATCAAGCCAAATCTAATCTTAGCCGTTGATTAGAGATTTAATCTCGGCCGTTGATGGATCAATGAGAAAAATATAAGAAGAGGCTTGAGGGTCAGTTGGAGAGCACACCAAGAGAGATCAAAAACTCGATTTTCTGGGGCAGGGTTAGCTGAGGAAATTAAGTGAGTGATCTGAGTTGCAGCTGAGGAGCAGTGAATACATAGCAGAGAGGCAGAGTTAGTACCGGGAGGATCAGCGCAGAAGTCGGGAGTGGTTGACGCAGAGGCAGTCAGGAGCTGTGCAAAGCCAAAAAGGGCCAGCGTGTGAGACGCAGAGGCTCCAAAGGCTGACGCAGAGCCCAGAGAGGCTGACGCTGGGCCAGAGAGGCTAACGCGGGGTCTAGAGGCAGCGCTGAGAGAATTTTCGTGGGACAGACTAGAGCTGGAGAGCTGGATAGGGTGACACAATCCCTATCAAAGTGACGCAGAGCAGCAGAAGCTACATTGTTGCTGTGGGATCGTTCATCTGGTGATTTAGCCAGAATATCTGTCTCTGACTGAGAGGTACTACTGCCGAGGGCATTCTCTGTTGGGTGAGCCATTTCTGGCACCCAGGTTGTATTCTGAAACTGCATAATAATAAAACCCTTTGAATAGTTGCATCGATTTTCCCGCATTGGGTTTTTCCGGGGACATTAGTCCAAAAACAACGATGTCACTTGTGTGCTTGTTTTTCCTTCAGTTGATGATCTGTTTGTGTTGATATTGTACTTGTATTTATTTTCAGTACTTACATGGTAAATAACTTGTTAAGTAATTGAACAAGTGGGAAGAAAAAAAATCAGATAGTACAGGAAGAATTTCTAACAGGTTAAACTTAGAAATTCCAACATGGTATCAGAGCGTGGTTGCAGATCACAAGATAACTGAAGGCATCAGCAGAGCAGAGCAGTAGCAGCATAAAACAGTTGTCCCAAGTGACAGAAGTTGAAAGCAGCAAGGAAGGGGTGACGCAGAGTGCCTGAATCATTAGTTCGAGACAGGAGGAGGATCAGCGCAGTGGCAAAAAGGAGCAGACCTGACCTACGCAGTGCTTGGTCATCTTTCTCAGCTAGGAAGGATTGATGTTGTCGACAGGAGGTGTAGATTTTGTCGGTGCCGAGATTGTGTAGAGCCTAGAGGCTCAGTTCTTCAAGTTGCTAAGGTATAGGGGGTTGCGAATAATTTGCAGAGCGAAGCTAGTGGGGTACTGTGGTCAGAACAGTACCTAATAGGGCAAGACCAAGGAGGAGGGATTTCCAGAAAGGAAATCGAGACTCAGAGGGAGTCGAACCGAGGACTTCCAAGAGGGAAGTAAAGAGACTCAGAGGAGTCGGAAGAAGAGCAGCAAGATGGCAGTGAATGGGCTGAGAGATCAGGATAGACTAGACGGAGCTTCCAACTTCGTAGTCTGGAAGGCCAGGATCTTGTCCATTCTAGACAGGTATCGCATCAAGCACTTCACCTTGAAAACGATAGCAATCCCAGTTGACCCAGCTGAAAATGAGAAGTACGAGGAGGCAATGGCCAGGGCAAAGTGCATCATCCTTGATGGGGTCAAGGATCATGTGGTGCCGCATATTGCCAAGAAGGAGACGGCAAATGAGATGTGGGAGGCCCTGAAGAAATTGTATCAGCATACTTTCGTGCAGAGGAAGATGTTACTTGAAAATCAGTTGCAGTCATACCAGATGCAAAAGGAAGAGCAGATAGATGTCTTTCTCGATGGATTGAAGGAGATTCGTGATCAGCTAACTTCCATAGGGGCCACGCCAAATCAGGAACTGATGGTGAGGACCGCATTGAACGCAGTCTCAAAGGATTAGGAGGTATCTATCCAGAGCATACTGGGCAGGACGAGCCTTCCAGATTGGGAGGAACTGTCAGCGGCTCTTCATCAAGAAGAGACCAGAAGGGTGACCAAGGCAGGGAGTAGCGGAAAAGGGGTCAGAATCAAGGAGGAAGAAGAAGATGCGGCTCTAGCATCTGCGGGAAAGCAGGAGAAACGGAAGAAGAAGGACCTCTCCAAGGTCAAGTGCTTCCACTGTGGGGAACTGGGTCACTATGCGAACCAGTGTCCAAGGAAGAAGAGCAAGGGAGAGGCTTCTGAGACCAAGGCAGCGCCAGCGAGGGCAAAGAAAGAAGTGGAGACAGATGACAACTGTGCCATGAGTGCTCATGCGCCACTTGAGAGGAAGTGGGGAGACATCGAGCTGTAGTCAGACGGACTACAGACGATGAGGGGCAGGATCCTTGAGGTACCCAACCTCTTGGATTATACCTTGCTACAGGAGCCCCGAAGAGAAGTAGCAGGACTGGCGGATGTCGGTAGAGACGGATGCGGATGGAGTGACAGAGGGTGCTATAGTGCAGGAGTCCCGGGACAGCATGAGGCAACAGTGCGAGATGCATGGAGTTGTTGCAACAGCGCAGAGGTCAGTAGAGGGAGCACTTGTCAGCGACAGAAGGAGCTTCAGCATCGGGAGTGTTTCTAGCCTGACATAGATGTCAGAGTTGGGAGGATCAGTTACTTACTTCTCAGTAACTGAGTTGCAGTGCAGCGATCAGTAGTCGCAATGTTATGGGCAGCAAGATGCAGCATGATGAGGGTATGCAATGCAGATGCAGCAGTGGCAGTGGCAGGGCCATGGGCAGCAGTACAGGATGCAACAATGCAGAGGATGTTGAGCGGGGAGGCCTAGCATCAGCACAAGGACCGATGCTGGATGATCAAGGTGATACTCAATGAGGAGTGTTACTAGAGCACAATCCTCGCTAAGAGAGACTATTGATTTGGGGTAGCATCGGATGTGCTCTAGCCACGAAAATTGGTGGAGAGGCTAAAGCATGTGAGATCTCCAAGACCCAGAAATAGTTTGGGCAAAATCTAACCGATTTGGAGATATTAAAATAATTAATATTTTAATGGAGTTCCTAAGTCTAAACTTAGGAAAAATAAAATATTAATGGGTATTAATATAAAATTGGGTTAAAATGGTCCAAAAGTCATAGATCAAGACAAATCTAATCTTAGTCGTTGATTAGAGATTTAATCTCAGTCGTTAATGGACCAACGAGAAAAGTATAAGAGGAGGTTTGAGGGTCAGTTGGAGAACACACCAAGAGAGATCAAGAACTCAATTTTCTGGGGCAGGGTTTGCTGAGGAAATTGAGTGAGTGATCTGAGTTGCAGTTGAGGGGCAGTGAATACATAGCAAAGAGGCAGAGTTAGTACCGGGAGGATCAGCGCAGAAGCCGGGAGAGGTTGACGCAGAGCTAGCTAGAGGCCACGCAGAGCCAGCCAGAGGCCACGCAGAGCCAGCGAAGAGCTACGCAGAGCCAGAGAGGGCCAGCGTGTGAGACGCAGAGGCTCCAGAGGCTGACGCAGAGCCCAGAGAGGCTGACGCTGGCTAGAGAGACTGACGTTGGGCCAAAGAGGTTGATGCAAGGCCTAGAGGGAGCGCTGGGAGATTTTTCGTGGGGCAGACTGGAGCTGGAGAGCTGGATAGGGTGACGCAGTCCCTATCAGAGTGACGCGGAGCAGCAGAAGTTGCATTGTTGCTGTAAGATCGTTCATACGGTGATTTAGCTGGAATCTCTATCTCCAACTGAGAGGTACTACTGCCGAGGGCATTCTCTGTTGGGTGAGCCATTTCTGGCACCCAGGTTGTATTCTGAAACTGCATAATAATAAAACTCTCTGAATAGTTGCACCGGTTTTCCCGCATTGAGTTTTTCCAGGGACATTAGTCCAAAAACAACGGTGTCACTTATGTGCTTCTTTTTCCTTCAATTGATGATCTGTATGTGTTGATATTGTACTTGTATTTATTTTCAGTATTTACATGGTAAATAACTTGTTAAGTAATTGAACAAGTAGAAAGAAATAAATCAGATAGTACAGGAAGAATTTCTAACAGGTTAAACTTAGAAATTCCAACATTGTTCTGCTACCCTAGTTTTCTCACGTGTGGAGGGTACCCTTAGTGAATTAGGGTCCTTTCACCTTCGCTAGAGAGAGAGAGACTTCTTCGCTTGACTTGGGAGACCTTGTAGGCCTAATATCTAGCCCAAACACCAACGAATCTTGCACTGAAATGTTACTACTGTTATATCCGCAATTTGTCCTCCTTCTCCTCGCACGTGTGACTGTTTCTAGCCCTAGAAACAGTCCCCTACACTTCGGTCTTCTTCCTCCTTTCTTCGCTTGTCTTGGAGACCCTTAGACTTGCCTTTTCCCTTCACTTTCTCGACTTCCACCTTCGCTGATTTCAGAGCTTGCGTTATATGCTTTATGAGGGAGTGGACAGCCTCTATATATAGAGGATTGTCTCTCCTCTAGGTCGACATTAGACCAACATTCTGTCTTCAAGCTGACTTGACCATATCTTCACTATTTTCTTTGTTTTGTTTTATTTGGATGACGTTGCTGCATGGAGAGGACTTGGACTTTGCTTGGAGGTATTCCTTTGACCTTTATACTATTTTATAGTGTAACATGCCCTCAAATGGTCTTACATAAATACATTGACTCTTGACTTCCTAAAAGCACCTTAAACATGTGCTTGACCTAATTCAATGAGCAAGAAATTCATTGACAAATATCATAAAAATAATTTCTCTTTTCTTGAATAAATACAAAAGTCAAACTTACATTTATAAAGACCAAACCCAGTTACACTTCCTTCAACACCCCAAAGATTTTTGATGTTGCTAATCTATTTCCACCATCAAAAAGATGATTCAAACATTGCTACTTCAAGATTTCTTGAAAAAAAATTACCCATATTCCAGCCACTTTTGATTGTCCGGGCAATTCCTCCGCCTCCGTAGACGACGCCCTTAATATTCAGTAAAAAGGTTTGACTAGGGAGTACTTAAGCGAACCACCTGAATTTTGTTTTGTTATGAGGAAGTTACAGAGCCCTTAATATTCAGTAGAAAGGAGGGTTCTACGAATAATGACTTTCTAACCAACATGAATAATACGCATTTCAACAACAAACTGACCACCTCAATTTCATCACAACTATCCTCCAGGCATGAAATATTCTTGGCTACCAGTAGGGATCGCGTTTTCACAACATGTGCGATCACCAAAGGCCAAGAAAAAGCATCAAATTCTGAACTGAGATACCATTTATAATAACAAAATACAAGAAAAATCTGAACGCAGATACCATTAACAACAAAATACCACAAAAATGGCAAAAGCCCTTTCAAGACACAAAAATCATACTGCTCTGCTCTTCCATCATTTATGTACAAAAGCAGAATGTGGCAAATACCCAAAATCTATAATTTGATTTTGCCATAAAGCCAAAGAAAAAGATTAAAAAATAGCATCCCCGGACTTTGGGTTTCAGAGAGGTCATGAACGTAACTTACGAAGAAATGGAACTAGTGCTCGATCGGGCGCAGAGGAAATGTCGAGGGGCCAGGAGCAAACCCTTGCTTAACAGAAAATTTTCAATCTTGCCATGACGGTGCGATTATGAAGGATTTTTCATTACAAGAGCGGCATTCTGTGCTCACATCGCTACATCGCCTGTGAGGGTGAGATGGATTTTCTCCAAGAAAATACATTGCAAGTGTCTGGACTGCATTTTCAGACCCAGGAGGCGAAAAAAAACACAACGCGAAATGAATGCGTCCTAAACGGTCTGATTTGCTTTTAACTTTTTCTTTATGGGAACTATCATCGGATGGATTTTCTCCAAGAAAATACATTGCGAGTGTCTTGACTGCATTTTCAAACCCAGGAGGCAAAAAAAACACAACGCGAAATGAAAGCGTCTTAAACGGTCTGATTTGCTTTTAACTTTTTTCTTTATGGAAACTATCATGGGAACCAAGGTTAAATTTGACGGGTCCCCTACCCATCAAGGAATTTTTTTTGTGACGGTTTTACTTTTAAACTGTCTTTCATGTGATTTTTAATATTTACTTTTACCTCACATGATATTTTTCGAAAACAGCAATCAGAGACAAAAAGTAATCTGGAAACAAGATGCAGGTTGGTTTCACGAGCTTAGCTGGTATGTTGGCTGGCATCCATCATGAACTACAATTATCCTTGTAGCTTTCGAAAATTTCACACGCTTTACTTAATATTTAAGATTGATAATTAAAAAAGAACTATGAATCACTGTGTCTTCTCCATGTTATGCCATTTTATGTCAGATTGGACGTATTAGGCACTTGGATTAAGAACTACCCAAAACAATCATGATTTGGATAAGAACCCTTGGTTTCTTGGACTGGTCGAAACAACGTAGAATTTGGCAAAACTGATACAATGGACATTGAATAAGGTTTTTTCTCCAGATAGAACCAAGATTTGGAGATTTTTTTTTTATTTACTCAAAGTGATTTCTCGCTAAATTCCCCTATTAATCTACACCAATTATGTTAATTTTTATTTCTGCATCTAAGAAATAAACATTGAGGAATATTTGTTGTAAATTCATCTAGCAAGGACATATCAATATTAATGCATGGGAGGAAAACTATTTTGAATTCTTACAGAAATGATAAAGTAGAGCTAAACATGATGTGGATTAGTTCTATTTTCCCAAAAACAATTTCCAATCCAATTCTAAATCAATAAAATCGTCACTTCAAGTTCCCATAAAAAAGTAACTTATAACAAAATAATAGGAAACCCCAATTTTAAAAATATTCATCACCGTGTTCCATAAATCTAGGGAAAAAGGGAAACGCTAGTGAAAATGTGGTAAATATAGGTAATTTTAACCTACATCTTTTGAATTCAGGTGCAAAACAACACCTCCCTCGGACTGAATTGAATATAAAATAGTACAGAAAATGTGTGTTGACCTTGATCTAGTTTGTTTGGGGTGATGGAGAAAACCCATTGGGATAAACTTTGGTATCTTGTCTCTAGTCATCTAAACTAGCAGAGTTTGCCATTGTGATTAGAAAAAAGGCATTTAAATTTTCTTTTATTTTCATACATTGTCGAAAACAATTTGGATAGACATGTTATATAGAGTTCTAATTGGTAGCCAACAAAAGGAAATAGAAGCATTACCTGCTTAATAGCGTCCTTCGATGACGAAGAAGTTTACATGCAATGGCAAATCTTGAACCAGGGTAACAAATGGATCAGAAAAACTATTGTCCATGTATTGGCTGTGCAGAGTCCTCAAGTTCTCCCAATGGTAACAACATGAAAACAATGCACTGATGCCAAAAACTATTAACAGAAACCGAGTTGTTCGTGAAGGAAACCCCAAGATCCACCATAGGGTTTCCACCCGAATAAACCAATGCATGCAACAGTTGTAGTAGGATATGCAAAACACCACAGCGAGAGGAAAAGGAGAAGGAAACAAGAACAATGACGGGAGCGATCAACACGACACTCCAAAGAGATTTCGGACAATAAATTTCATTCAAAATTCCAACAACATGTATTAAAAAAGCCACCAATCCATAGAGATTTTGAAAAATGGCATTAATGTGATTCCCAGTGCTAATGGCATTAAATGTGATTCCCAGTGCTAGACTGACTTAAATAAATATATAAAATATATACATAAAATTTGAAACTTCCGATTTTTTTATCTGCCCGTTATTTTGACATTTTTCTAAATAATTAACCAGTCAACAATGACGTGTTTATTTAGAAATCAACTGTATTTTACGGTTAAAACTGGAAAAAAAAGGGGCAAATGGACGTCAATTTTAAAGCCTAATCGAAACTAATTTTTATTAGGTCTCTTATCTATAGGAAGTGTCTCACCACTTGAGTTGAGGAAAAGAACTTTTTCTTGGGTTTTAGCGCTGATTTCAAACATGGCATATAAAAGGAAGGAGAGCTCAAACATGGCATACATGGCATATAAAAGGAAGCAGCATACTTTTTTCTGTAGTTACTATTTTTTAATAAGTAAATGAATACAAGTATTTTGGGATTGATTTCAACAAGCTTAATTGGGAGGACAATAGAAAGAAGAGAATTTTAGGAAGGTGGAAAGCATTATATACACTTCAAAACAGATGTAAAGAGGCAAAGTTATGGGATTGGGAAACAATTAAAGTGTTTTTTGGACTCCTAGTTTGTCCAGTGATATTATATGAGTCTGACCTGTGCGCTAGCAACATCCCTGTTTCAAAATGGAAACAAATTCAGAAAATCCAAAAACACTTGATCATTATCAAGTTCAAAATAAAAAGTTTGGTTCCTTATGAGATAATCTTGAGTGAAACCAGAGCAACTCCCATCGAAGCAATTGCTATGGTGTGTCTCATAAGGTTGTAAAAAGAATGGAGTAAATGGGAATAGATAGATGGCCGAAAGATGAGTGAAACTAGAGCAACTCCCATCGAAGCAATTGCTATGGTGCGTCTTATAAGGTATCTAAAAAGAATTGAGCAAATGGGAGTAGGTATATGGCTGAAAGTTATCTTCAATGAAGGCATGAGTGAAAGAAAGAAATCATGGATGAGACAAAACAACAAATGGATGCAAAAATGGGATATTTACCTCAATGTATGTCCCACAAATAGCAAGGAGTTAAAGAATTTTGTTATGAAGAAGTTCCATAAGCGTATATGGGGAAAAGAGTTGGGTAGAAAGAAGTACTATGTTCAAGAATTCAACCCCACTTGTGATCTCCAACAAAAAGAGTACATTGGAGCTAGCATTTCGTGGAGAGTAAAGATTCATATTACTCAATTAAGAACTAACTCACATCAACTTCGGTGTGAAACGGAACGGTGGAAGAGACCTAAAGAAGCTTGGAAGAACGGATGTGCACGTTCTGCACTTTTGGGGTAGTGAAATCGAAAAAGCATTTCATTTTGGAATGTGATGCTTTCAAAGACATCAGGGACAATTATGGCAGTGCGTTAGCATCAATTCCTTGGCATTGTCTTTTCAGTGAGGGGACTGTTAGAAGGTTGAGTCAACTCATCATGAATTTGAGTAAGAAAAGGATTAAATAGAAAAAGGCAAAAAACAAGGAGGTTGGTAGTTCCACAAACTATTTTTAGTCTCGTGGATGTTAAAATATCATTCATGTATGAAATAACAAAGTTTTATGAATCCATTTCTACATTTGGAGTATTTTCAAGAGAGTCTTTAAGTGTGATTTTTTCAAAAGTTTTCAAATTTATTTTCCGATTTAATTTGTCTAGAATCTGGCGGGGATTCAATGAAATGACATGTTTGACTAGTGAACTCTTCACAATCGAAGTGTCTCAAGGGTTTTTGAAGGTGTTGAATCCATATATGCAGTAAAAAAAAAACAGTTTAAACGACACAAATCAAGATTTGGCCACAATTTTTTCGCTAGATTCTTGCCAGAAATCCGTTGGAAACTCCAAAAAGTCGCACTTAAAGACTACTCCATTTTCAACTTGTTTTCCACTAATGCCTTGGAGTATATCTTAGCATGTAATTGGTTAAGAACGTGGTATATCTTTGGTGTTAATTGTACCATGATGTTATAGGTTTTAAGTGTAAACAAACCAAATTTTAACAAAATATTTTTATAAATGAAGTCTCCATTGTGGTTTACAATGTATTTTTATTCATCAAAGATAAACATTATCTTAACTTCGATGAAGGTTAATGAAGACTTAAATGAGTCATCCGTTAAAAAAAATGTTAACCAAATGCACCACAAATACAATGTTAGGGTTTGAGAACCAAAGAGATTTAGCCAATGCCCTCCCCTCAAAAGGAACAAATGGTGTTAAGGTTGAGAACCAAGGAGATTCAACCAATGCCCTCCACTCAAAAGGAAAAAAAGGTGACTATTATAAGGAATGATCATTAATAAATAGGTTGGACTTAAGAGAAGTCTCCTTCCAAAATAGGAAGGACTTAATGGCTTTGTTGATGCTTGTCGCCTGTCACACACACTTAGGTTAATGAGAGAAACCCTTAACCTCACAAGGTGTGGCTGGTGGCAAATTTAAGAGATGGGGTTGTCACATATTCTTAACTCTCTCTGTTTAAGCTCTCTCATAGGTTAGTTAAGCAGGGTGGTCCCTAAATGAAAAACGAAGTTAAAAAGGATATGAGGTTTTTAGGAGATGTTAGAGTGAATTGGATTACTTTTAAGATTATGAGGAAATATGATTAGCAATATGAAATGAAATATATAAGCATCAACACATGAATCAAAGATTTGCATACATAAAATCAATGTCTTATATTTGCTTAAAAGTAAATAATATTTGCTCAAGAAAAATGAAATGTTTCAAATTGAAAAACAAGTAACCATGTCAATCAAAAAAAATATATTAGTAAGATATGATATCACATGCTTTCAAAATATATAATCATTCACAAATCCAAAGCAGGTATGGAAGCAATATAAAATGACTAGCAAAGGAAACAAATTAAACTTTAATTGCAAAATTGAAAAAGATGATACTTACCTAAATAAGATAATCAATTAAGACATTTGCATTAATAACAAGTACATTAAATAATTTGCAAGTAAAATAGTAAGACATGTTAGCATGAAATGCACTTAAACTAAGATTAAATATACTTATCTTGGCTAATTTTAATCTAAATATCTAGTCTAGATGTGACATTTCTTTCCACTGTTTTGAAATAAGTCTCTTATGTGAGTTGTGGAAGGGGTCCAAGGAAAGATCGTTAATGCTATATTAACAATACTTCCCTTGGGTTACCCAGCACGCATGATGCCTCTGGCATTGCAGAGACTATGGCTTTGACGACTGCAAGGTCATCATGTTAATCGCATAAGAGGGTATATGTCCCTCAAGTTGAAAGAATGGGGTCCTTAAGAAATGTCTTTCAACCAAGCTTATGCTTGGAGATAAATTAAGTTAAAATGCAACTATATAATATACCTAAATGGGATACAAGTAAGTTCATTAGTGCTTGTAAAAGGAAATGCCTCAAGTAAATGGAAATATGTTCAATGAAATAACTTAGATAATTACTAAAAATTGTACAAAATACAAGAACATAAGCTTCATAAGCACATAAGATTGTAAGTTGTTCAAAATAAGTGTTTTAACACATGATAAATCAATGATCCACCAACTAAAGCAATGAAATGAGATGAAGCTTCAAAGTATAAAATGTTTGCAAAGTGAGAAAATAACTTCGAATAAATGAGCAAGTAACCAAATGAGCCTATAGTGAGGCAAGCATGAAGCAAATTGTCAAATTAACTAAATCTAACTTTGCCACATGAATTGAAATGCTTGCATATAATGAAGTAAGTTGCTCAAAAAAGTGAAATTCCAAGTTGTACTTAAAAGCAAAACTTCAAATGCATAAATGGGAACTAGTAGCAAAATTAAATTTAAAAAGTTAGATTGTGATGGTGAGATTGTGTTAATTCTTAAGGCATGCAAAAATAAAAACTAAGAAAAACAATGCAAGATCAATCCACCCACATATTTCTCCTTCTAAATAAGGAGAAAATGATGCCTTGGGTGAAACCCAAGCTCCCACAAGAAAAACTAAGTTTTTTATTAGATTGTTACAAAGATGAGAAACCTTCCCAAAAGGTCTCAAGTAAAACTTCAAGATGAATCTTTATAATATAAGAGGCTCTTCAAGCACTAGACTTCCTTCTTGAAAGATAAAATTAGAAACTAAAGTAAGTACAATGAGAATGCTCTCAAGATTGAAGGAGTTAGATGTCTCTTGGTATTCCAAAGCTTAGCCTCCAATGGTGAATGAAGCTTTGCAAGAGAGAGGAGCTAGTCTTCTATGCCCACGACCTCCTAGAAGATGAACTTCGAATAAGCTTGGGAGGTCCTACAAGACAATGGTTAGAGTTTGAGTGATTTTTCTTCAATACTCTTGTCACCAACACTCCAACTTAGGGCTGAAAAATCAAGAGACCATTAGTGTAGAGAGAACATGTGAAACAAATAAATATAATACAAATAATGTACAAGAAACCAAATGAAGTGATGGGGGTGAAACCCATCACTTGTTGTAGTTTAGAAAAATGCTCTTAAGAAGCTAATATAAAATCAATGAAGCTTTATTTGAAAAGATTTAAATTATGAAATGGTTTGTTTGTATACAAGTTATGTCCAACAAATCCCTGCAATGACACTTTTCCAAAATATGAACTCTGAAAATCCAAATAACAAATGAGGGTTCTTTTGAAGATGCTTCAAGAGTGGGTTGGTCTCCCAAAGACTTCCCCTCACGCTTGATTCAACAAAAAATAATTCCTTCAATACTCCAATCACACATCAGTCCTATAGATTTAAATAAGCAAACAATGAATTAAAACTTCTAGAAATTTATGTGAAAATAAACTAGAACTCTCAATATCTAGAGTCTAATTCCAAAATCAAATGCTAATACAAGATAGCTTTGCACTAGCAACTCTACAAGATTATATGGAAAATGAAATAACTCAAAGAATAAATAGAAGAGATTATACCAATAACTAGCAATGCACCATGCTCCAAAGGAAGAACACCCATGAATAGACCCCCAAAGTCTTTTTATTGAAACTCTTGAAAAGTGTACAAAGTAGTAGCGCTTTCGCAAGCACAATAGCTGGTAGCAAAAGATACAAAATGAGAGTTCAAAGCTCTATTGTATAGAAGAATGGGAACAAATCCCAATGAAAAACCATGTGGCAAGTGTGATGATGACAATCCCAAGGCTCCTTCGTGCAATTCGATTTCCCCCAAGTGCCATTCGAATTCCTCCAAAGAGGCCCACGCAATCCTTGAGGAGGAGAACTCGTTGTTGAAGAAGGGACAAGCGTATATAGTAGTGGAGTGGTGGGAGACCACTCTCCACTCATCTCCAGTGGAACTCCAAGTGTAAAGCCCACCAAATGATGACTTATTGAGCCAATTTGAATTCTTCTCCTCATTAAATGTGTTTTTCCCTGAGAAATTCTTGGTCTCCTCCATAAAATTTGATTTCTTTGGAGCACATGTATTTTCCTTGAATTAAGGAGTCTACATCACCTTGGAACTTCACTTTAACTCCTCAATGATTTTCCACATCATTTAGCATGCCTGGATATTTATTTTTTTCCATTTATTTAATTGTTGGCTCAATTTATTGGCACATTTTTCATTAGACTTGGGGAAAATGGATTTTGAAGGTCTAGAACACATTTTTTACCCCTCAAAGTGTGTCATAGTAGAAATTTGAGGGTAAGAGATGTAATTTTGAGCACACATACTACATACAACTTATCTAAACATCACTTATTACATATTACATTCAGAATTTATTCTAGTTTCCATCTTGCATGAAATTTTAAAAATTAAAAATGACCCCCTAGGCCTAACCAAATTCTACGAAATTTTACGAGTGATCTAGTATGGTAACATACAATGACTCTAAACACTAGGACTCACCCAAGGCCTCGCCTTCAAGCCGTACTCTAGCTTTGGGGATATGTTAAGAGGAAAAAACTCTATTAATTATTAAATTCTTAGAGGAAAATGATAATTAACCGAGTGAAAAAAACCTCCCAATGTAGACTCACTTGATGACAAGGTCCCAAGCTACCTAGGTCTGTTACATGACTCAAACTCATCATACTAGCATAACTTTACATCAGTCCCGTAAGGCTTGTGGAATTTTGGTACAATAAAAGAAGATGAGAATAAGAAGTAGAGTTGAAAAACTCTAGTGATATGATGATCTTTGATGGTACAAGCAACCTTTGCTACATCCTTGGGCAAGGAGTCAACAAGCCTCCGAAGCCTTCAAAATGCTTTAGAGAGCAAAAGTGACATAAATATTTAAATGAGGAGTGAGAAGGAAAAATTAAAAAGTGATCACTTGCCAAACAACAATCATAGCTAGATTGGATACCTTAGGTGAACCTTCTAGGGCTCTTCTTCTTAGAGAGTCAAATGACCGATTTTGCACACAATGCTTAGATTTTGATCATGTTGTAAATAATGCATAGGCCTTCAAAGTTCCTTAAGGATGCAACACAACACTTGATAATCACAATGAAAACCTTTTTGTGTGTCAAGTTTGGCTCATAGAAAACTGTTGAGGGCTTTCTTTGGGCATGAGTAGACTACTTTAGAGGGAACTTTAAGGGATTTCTCTAGGCATGAGTAGACTACTTTAAAGGAACCCAAAATATTTTAAGGGCTTTCTTTAGGCATGAGTAAATTGCTTTACAAGGAATCCAAAATATTTTAAGGGCTTTATCTAGGCATGAGTAGACTACTTTGGAAGGAAATTGACAATGAGTAGTACACACGAGTCATGAACATGATTGCGCAAAGAGGCACTCTATATCCCAGTGTGTTAGAGATGTTGTAGTGTTTGTAAATGAGTGTAAACATTTAAATATAGGCTCATATGGGAGAGATGTTGTAGTGTTTGTAAACGAGTGTAAACATTTAAATGTCGGCTCAATATGGGAGAGATATTGTAATGTCTTTAAAATGAAACATTAAATCAAATAACAATAATAACACATAATGTCCCTGAAGTAAAAAAGTAATAGAAAGAAAACAGTAATAAAAATAATAAATCGGTCGAATTCACTCTACTATATTGTAATTTTGTTTTTATTAATAAAATTATAAACAATTCTTTCAAAGAAAAAAATCATAATGTGCATATAATGATTCATATTTGTAACCATGATATATTTTAAAAGATAATTAATAAACATATAACAACTTGGTAAATTTCATTAGTAAATGTATAATTAAAGATAAAAATAAAAAATTTAAATATATAGAAATGTGAAATATATAAAAAGAATCATAGAACTACCAACCCTTGGTATGATCATGATTGCAAAATTGCTAGAAAAACAACTAGTAATGCTCCTAACAAAACCTTAAAACTTGAAAAGATAAAATATTTAAAAATATCTTATTAAAGGAAAGAAAAGATACTATATAAGTAGAAAGCATGAGCAATTATTGCACATCTCTAAGTTTGATCCTATAAAGTTTTGGGGGAAATTTTTTATTCATAAGACTAAAGAAAATAATTTGATTCCCTTGAAGGACTAGAATATTTACCTTAGAAACCTCTATGAATCCCCTATCACCATGGACAACATTTTGAATGCCCCTATAGAGGATGATATCTTTTATTTAAAATACATTGAGTTTGGGGTTAAGCAGCACGCTAATGGCAAAGTTAAGGATATTGAAGGCTAACAAGCTGAAGTTTTTCAAATGGGAGAATTTATCATCATCCCATATATACACAAGCTCTTTAATTTAGCTATGAAGCAAGACTTCCTTGGGCCTTGGATGTAGAGTGTAACATACCTCGTGAGCCTACTATGATATTTAACTACTAGGCTCTCGTTCTATCAAATTTTCTTCATTTACAGTTAAGGTTTAACCGTCGTCACCAATGTAATTATTCCGTCATTATATGACCACTATTATTCATGCAACTATACTCATATTCTTAACAATTGAGCGACACCAAAAGTAATAAACCATCATACCACATACTCTTTCTATACTTTACTAGATCCATGATGTGGACTCTTAGATTCATTTATAAGACTTGTATGTTAGATCAACCCTTAAGCACAATTTACAATTTGGAGAAAGGAATCATTCATAATATGCAATCAATAAAAATCTTTGATGACTCCACACAAGCATTAATGGAACATTGCTTTGAGTCTACTGTAACTATCATGGCTATGAATCGTGATCATAGTCCTACAGGCATAGTCAAAAGTGTTACTAATATAACCCTTATGCAACAGGTAGAAATGGCTAAACTAGCTTTATTGGATATACTTCTTATGGCACAATAATGCATGGCATAGATTACCTGAACCATAGACTATACAATTATAAGCATTATACCATAATTTTTCCGCATGCACCAAGGTCTCATGCATAAAAAATCATCAATTTAAACCAGATATAGCACATAACGTTAGAGGCATACCATGTTCCTTCACTAAATTTAATGATGATCAAGTTTAGCTTCCATAGATATCTCACACATCCATATATGATCATCTCATAAACAAAGTTAACACAAGTAGTTCTACTTATGCATGCAGATTCTACCATGAGTAACATGTGTTAGATAGCTCTTTTACCCAAGTATTAGCAACTATCTACTATGCTTCCATCACTAACTCTACACTTGGATGCAATGAGAATCACATGCATAAGAATTCTATTATTCTCATAAATAAAGATAACACAACCATCTACACATCTGAATTGAACGATTCCACAATATAAAAAGTAAGGAGTACATATACAATATATCCCATGCAAGTGAATCCAACTAGATTAGAAGAGAGAACACCACTTGGAAAACGGAGCACCGCCACCCAACCTAGAATTGATTCTTCCAGTTCACCCCTAAGTCGAGGTTCTTGCCATGGATCAACTGCCCTCTGTTGATCTCTGCAATGGGTATTTAATACCCTCTTTCATGATATGGTTTCCATTAGCGGTGTCCTGCTTTTATGGATCTTTTTTATCCATTTGCCTAGGCTTTTCTCAGAAAAGCTCGCCTTTCTCTCCCGCGAGACTTTTCCTCATAAAAGCTTTCCTTTCTCTCCCGCAAAGCTTTTATGTTTTTCTCAATGGATATTTATCTCCAATCCATCCAACTTATCTAGAATTGAATCTAGAAGCTTTATCATGAAAGAATTATCCTTTCCCATTCACCAATGGGATTTGGCAAGAATCTCATCTCTTGGTGTCTCGCTTTTCCAAGTGATTAATTAATTTATTTATTTCATAAAGTATTTACTTTTCATATTACACATTAGACCTAGCTTTTCTCAGCTTAGGTTTGCAAAGTTTTACACACAAGGGAGGGGTGTTACATACTCCCCCCCTTAAATTTACACCGTCCTTAGTGTATTACTGCATCTTATATTGTATTTCCTTGTTCACAGGTAGTTGTTTATGAATTTACAAGCTCCCATGGTCTGGCCATCTAATGCAGATCTTCCGATAGAGATATATCGGTTACAAAGGAGTTCTCCCAACATATCTCCTTCCCTTTCTACTTGTAACATTGGTTTCAATCAATTTTGTGAGAGTTTTTAGATGCAGAAACTCAACTATGTTTACCATAATTAATATCATAATTTGATATACAATACTACTATTTGAGTAGCTACGACTTATATTGCCTGTCATTTATTTTATTTGAAGAAATGCATGTTCTTCCCCTACATTCTTCCAAGCCTTTGTGTTCTTGTCGAACACTTGCTTCCTGCAGTTTCTCTGCATACAACAAGTAAACTAAATCAATATGTATAAAATATCATATCAGGTTAGCTCACACATAACCATCAAAATCATTTATACCCATCAATTATAGATCACCTTTAATCCTCATAGGTCAGACTCATATTCACATGCATACAAAATTGAAATAAACCACTGATACTTATCCTTGAATCACTTCTTAGCTTCCTTCCTCTGTACGCATTCCAGGTTGGTTGTCATACCAGACAATCACCCATTGTCTTCATGTGTACCACTTTACATAGTACTATTTGTACCAGTGGTACACCATACCATATCCATAGCATCACCTACACAATATATACTTCATCCACATGTTTCTAACCATGTTAGTATTATGCCAAAAATTCCTTCATTTATTTATATTACCTTTAGGTAAGTGGAACAAACTGTGCTCAGTTTATTGCTAGGAGAATAAGGAATTTCCTAGACTTGTTCATCTTCTGCAACCAGTGAAAATATTTATGTCAAAGTATTCAAGTGCTTTTGTTTAGCAATTCATTTTTCCTGTGTCATGTGGTTGCAGTACAATGTCAGCAAAATAGTATCATAAGAGTAATCATGCATACTATAACTTTATCATATCCATAACTTTGAGTTTTAGGATTAAATCTGTTACCTGGACCAGGTTTTAACGGTAACAAAATATTACTTCCGCATAACCATGAAGCAGACTATTGACTATGATACTTAACTTTATCTTTAACCAAGAAAATGATCGTTTGGTACTTAATAGTACTCCATACTTAACTAGTCATGTCATATACCCCTTTTATAGCTCTTTCAACAACTTGTCGGCCCTAAATAATTCGGTGTAGGTATAAACTCCTTTCCCCTTCATGAGTTATAATGAGTTACAATGTTTTCTATTCCACATCCTTCAATTTTTTAGGCACTATGTGTACCGAGTGTGATCTTAGGGTATTTACATGTCAACACCCCTTTTTAACATCAAGTCACCTCTGAACGAAGAGATCAGTTATTAAATTTATTAACATGAATTTCCACCATAATTCTTATCTTGTCCCATTCATCCCAGACAACATTATCAATTCAATCTGTCAGGAAAACTTCCCAATATTGCTTGATAGGAATTAGTGATACAAAATATGTACTTCAATTTGTATGATTGTCAAATCTATTTGAATAGATTGTTGGATAGCATTTTATTGAACCAATTGTATACACAATCTCGATTACCAGTATCATTTAGCCATCAATATAGTGAAGTCATCATATTAATTTAGCAACGATCTATTGCATAGCTTGTTATCCTTTCTCTTATCTTACTTGATGCATGTGTTATTTTACTACTAACATCAGATCTTTAGATCATCATGAGCCGTAGTTATGCAAAACCCTTTTGGTTTACCCAATCTTTGTTTACTAATTCAGAGTCATGTTTTGAATCTAGTGTATAAAGCAGGCTGCTTGAAATTGGTCTAAAGCACTAAGCACCACCATATATATTGTTGGGTCCCTATAATACTAGTGATTACCCCATTACTATTGTAGTTATACCCCTTATTTATATTGTTGTGCCCCTATTACCCCCATATTGTTATTTCTGTGCCCCATAGAATCCCTCTATTGTTATTTTTGTGGCTTTATATTATTAGTGTTAGGTCGGCTGGATTATATTGTGACTCCTTAGACTCCTATATATAGAAAGGAGGTTTTGTCATTTGTATCATCCAAGAATTGTTCATTTATGTAATGTAAAGGAGGTTGCCCCCTCGAAGAGGCTGAATTCTAAGGCGTTGATCTTTCTTTTCTATTTTTTCTTGAGTTGGTTTCATAACATTTGGTATCAGAGCTTTGGATTCTAGGGTTTCGCTGCTCCAAACAGGTCATCGTGGAATTTTCGCTATAACTTTTTTTCTGGGATGTTTCAGAAGTCGCAAAAAAAACCCATTTGAGAAGAATTGGCGCTGAACCTTGGGTCTAAATTTCAGAGCTTTTCACGCGATATTTTCGGAGATATGATCTGAGGAAGTTGGTCTTTTTACAGACTCCTGAATTACATTCAAAACAGGTGACCTGGGGAAAATCGTCATAACTTTCTCTCTGAGGATCGGATTGAAATTTCGTAAAAAGGTACAGAAATAGGACGGACTGTAGTTTCTTGTATGCATATTTCAGATCCAAAGGTAGAAACAGTGACTCGTGGCACGTCGTACAAGTTCGCTCTACTGAACTAGTCTATAAGCAAGTCATTGTGGGAGATTTCACATAACTCTTCCTTGGAGAATCCAATTTGGGTCAGACTTGTGGCATTTGAAAGAGGACACAGAGGGCTACTACAGCTCACAAATTCAAAATTAGATGATTGGAAAGTACAGAGATACATCAGAGGTAATATCAAGCTCCTACAAAGTGAAAAAAGGTGTGTAGATTTTCTTAAATTTTTGCTTAAGCTTGGTTTGAAAATTTATTTTGAAGGAATTCAAAGGGCATAGTAGAGCATTATTATCGGTAACTGATGCCCCGAGGAAAGAAAATGCAAACACCTAGTAAGGAACCTGAAAGCTCTAGCATGACTCATGAAGAAGAGGAAGAAATGCAACATGATATATCAAAATTACAAGACCAAGTGCAACAACTGTCCCTTGCACAAAAAGGAACAGAATCTAAGATGGATGGTTTAAATAAAGATGTAGAAGCTAAGATGGATGGTTTAAAGAAAGGTGTAGAAGCTAAGATGCACTATTTAAAGAAAGGCGTAGAAGCTAAGATGATTGACGTGGAAGCTAAGATGGATGATTTGAAGATAGATTTGAAGACAGACTTGGACGAATTGAAGATAAATATGAATAAGTTGCTACAAGAAATAGTCCCTAAGGGTGAAAGAGTACTAAAGGAAACTCATGATGAGAACAAAAGAAATGTTAATCATGATTCCATAGACTCTAATGTTGGATCGAAGACTCACCATGTTCCAAAAATCGATATGAGGAAGTTTGATGGCAAGGATCCCGCCACATGGATATTACAGATGGAGCAATTCTTCGATCTCAATAATGTGCAAAACACACAAAAGGTACGTATGGCAACTTTATATTTGGAACCAAATCAGTTTGTATGGTATCAATGGCTTTGTTCTCGTAAACAATTTATCACTTGGGCAATTTTTACGGAAGAATTGATAGCACATTATGAGGATACAAAAAGCAACACTTTTTTTAGCCAATTGATAAGTCTCAAACAAAAGGGTTCAATAATGGAGCACATTGAGGAGTTCCAAAAATTGAACATAAGGGTAAAAGATATTCCAGAGGAGCATAGGATTGATGTGTTCATAGGGTCTTTAAAGGATAATATCCAACATGATGTGCGCCTTTGGGAACCTGATTCATTAGAGAAGGCATTCAGGTTAGCAAGAAAAATGGAAAGCAAAATTATGGCAACTAGGAAGCATACCATTCACAACTATAAAGACGGAAGTGTTGTTGCCCATAGTCTTCCACAACCTACAAGGTTGACACCACAACAATTGGAAGAAAAAAGAGCAAAAGGGCTTTGTTACAATTGTGATAGCAAATACACAAAAGGTCATAAGTGTGCTGAGAAGAAATTATTCTACATAGATTGTGAAGAGGAAGAAGAAAAGGAGCAAGAAAGGTCAAAAGAAGAGGATATATTCCAGGAACAAAGCCTAGATGAAGAACAAATAAATCCGACCATATCTTGTAATGCATTGGCGGGAATTACCACTCCTCAAACCATCAAGATAGAAGGACAAATCAAGAAGAAAAAGGTAATAGTGTTGATTGATTCAGGAAGCACCCACAATTTTATTCATTGTAGGGTAGCAAAAGAATTGAATTGCTTCCTATATCCAGCACCAGAGTGTCAAGTGATGATTGCAAATGGAGGAACAATAAATTGTTCTGGAAAGTGCCATAATATCAAGCTATCCATGGGAGAATATGTATTGACTAGCCCAATGCTTTCCATTCCAATGGGAGGTGCTGATGTTGTACTAGGAGTCCAATGGCTACAATCCTTGGGTACAATAGCTTTTAATTTTCAAGAACTTTTCATGAAATTTTCTGTGGAAGGAAAGGAAGTTGAATTAAGGGGTATTGCAGGGAAACCAGGAAAGATAATCAGCTCTAATGGCATGACAAAGCTTCTAAAAAAGGAGCAAAGAGGTGTAATTGCACAATTATGTTCGCTAGATGTTTCCACATTGGAATCATCTATTTCTCCAGATCTCCAAAAAGTCCTGGACAATCATTCCAAGGTATTTGAGACTCCCAAAGGTCTCCCACCTATGCGTGATCATGATCATGCTATTCATCTGATTCCAGGAAGTGTTCCTCCAAACATCAGGCCGTACAGATATCCATATGTCCAAAAAAGTGAAATTGAACGTATGGTTGCAGAAATGCTAGAGGCTGGTATAATTCAACCGAGTCAAAGTTCTTTCTCAGCTCCAGTAGTATTGGTGCACAAGAAGGATGGATCATGGCGCATGTGTCCAGATTATAGGGAGCTCAACAAGCTCACTATTAAAGATAAGTTCCCCATTCCTGTCATTGATGAATTACTGGATGAATTGCATGGATCAATTTACTTCACCAAGTTGGATCTTCGTTCGGGATATCATCAAATCAGAATGAAGATTGAAGACATTCCGAAAACGGCATTTAGAACTCATGAGGGTCATTATGAATTTTTGGTCATGCCTTTTGGCCTTACCAATGCACCTTCAACATTTCAAGGTTTGATGAATTCAATTTTCAAACCATTCCTTAGAAAATTTGTGTTAGTATTTTTTGATGATATACTAATCTACAGCAAGTCTTGGAAGGATCATGTTGAACATGTTGACAAGGTGCTACAACTATTGGAGGAGAAACAATTATATGCAAAAAGATCCAAATGTTTCTTTGGAGTCCAGGAGGTGGAATATTTGGGTCATATTGTATCTCATGAAGGAGTTAAGGTAGACCCTAGCAAAATTAAAGCCATTAAGGAATGGAAAATCCCCACATCCATAAAGCATCTGCGAGGATTTCTTGGGTTGACAGGGTATTATCGCAAGTTTGTTAAGAATTATGGGAGAATAGCAGCACCTCTAACAACATTATTGAAGAAAGATTCATTTTCATGGACTCCGGAAGCAACAAAGGCCTTTAAACATCTTAAAGAGGCAATGTGCCAAGCACCGGTCTTAGCTACACGGACTTCACAAAAACCTTTATTGTGGAATGTGATGCTTCAGGAAATGGAATTGGTGCTGTTCTAATGCAAGATGAAAGACCCATTGCTTTTGAAAGTCGTCCAATCAAGGGAAAGTTTTTAAGCAAAGCTATTTATGAGAAGGAAATGTTGGCAATACTCCATGCACTTAAGAAATGGCGACCCTACCTAATGGGAAGACACTTCAAGGTAAAAACGGATCATGATAGCCTTAAATACTTTTTAGAACAAAGATTATCCTCTGAAGAGCAACAAAAGTGGGTCACAAAGATGTTGGGTTATGACTTTGAAATCATCTACAAAAAAGGGAAGCAAAATGTGGTGGCAGATGCACTCTCAAGAAAGGATGAGGATGTGGAAGCATTGTTGTGTGCCATTTCTATTATCCAACCAGATTGGATAAATGAAGCAAAGGAGGAATGGAAGAATGACGAAGAAGTGTGGGCACTTATTCGAAAGCTACAACAAGATTCCAGTACTTCTGATACATTTAGCTGGCAAAATGATTCGTTATGGTACAAAGATCGCTTATACCTCTGTAAGAATTCCCAGCTAAAACAAAAGATTCTTATGGAATTGCACACTTCTCCCTTAGGAGGGCACTCAGGATTTTTAAAAACTTACCACAGGGTTAAGAAGGAATTTTTTTGGGATGGCCTTAAATCAGATATTCAAAAGTTTGTGGCGGAATGTTTGGTTTGCCAACAAAATAAAGTTGAAACAATTAAGACACCGGGTCTATTACAACCTTTATCCATTCCAAGCCAACGTTGGGAGGAGGTTTCAATGGATTTTATCACAGGTTTACCCAAGTCTGAGGGAAAGAGTGTCATCATGGTGGTAGTTGACAGACTTACCAAGTATGCACACTTTTGTGCATTATCACATCCATTTAAAGCCAGTACAGTTTCTACTGCATTTATGGAAACAGTTCAAAAGCTACATGGAAACCCAAAGATTATTGTAAGTGACAGAGATCCCATTTTCACTGGAAATTTTTGGACAGAATTATTTTCTTGTCTTGGTACTCAGTTAGCTCATAGCTCATCTTATCATCCTCAATCTGATGGGCAAACTGAGATAGTAAACAAATGTTTGGAAGGATATCTTCGTTGCTTTGTATCTGATAAACAGACACAATGGGTCAAATGGTTGCCTCTGGCTGAATGGTGGTATAACACTTCCTTCCATACAGCAACAAAAATGACCCCATTTATGGCACTTTATGGGTATCAACCACCATCCATCACATCATATTTAAGAGAAAATTCTAAGGTTCAGGCAGTGGAACATCACATCGAACATCAACAACAAGTCCTCCAACTCTTAAAGGATAACCTCGTGTTGGCACAAAATAGAATGAAACAACAGGCAGATCAACATCGCAGTGAAAGAAGTTTTGATGTAGGTGATTGGGTATTCCTACGGCTACAACCATATAAGCAAATGTCCCTAAAGCAAGCTAAGAAGGATAATAAATTATCACCAAAGTATTATGGTCCGTACAAGGTGTTGGAAAAGATTGGTACTATGGCATACAAATTGGAGCTTCCTGCAGCTTCTCGATTGCACCCAGTTTTCCATGTTTCATGTTTAAAGAAGGTTATAGGCGACAAGCTCCCAGTTCAAACAATATTGCCAGAACTTGACGAGGAAGGAAAAATTATATTGGAACCGGAAGCAGTCACAGAAACAAGAACTCGACAGCTACGAAATCGATCAATTTCAGAGTATCTTATCAAGTGGAAGAACTTATCCGCTGAAGATTCCACATGGGAGGATGAGAATTTTATGCAGAAGTATCCAGAACTGCTCAAGCGTTGAGGACAACACTTTTTTGAAGGAGAGGGGCATGTTGGGTCCCTATAATACTAGTGATTACCCCATTACTATTGTAGTTATACCCCTTATTTATATTGTTGTGCCCCTATTACCCCCATATTGTTATTTCTGTGCCCCATAGAATCCCTCTATTGTTATTTTTGTGGCTTTATATTATTATTGTTAGGTCAGCTGGATTATATTGTGACTCCTTAGACTCCTATATATAGAAAGGAGGTTTTGTCATTTGTATCATCCAAGAATTGTTCATTTATGTAATGTAAAGGAGGTTGCCCCCTCGAAGAGGCTGAATTCTAAGGCGTTGATCTTTCTTTTCTATCTTTTCTTGAGCTGGTTTCATAACATATACTTTGTTTATATAAAATAGAAGCACACATATCATTTTACCCTTATTACTTCCCACAAGAAGTACATTTGGCATATCTCAATTCATTCTGCATATTTGAAAGGTTCATGTTTGTGAGATGTTACCCCCAGAACCCCATTTATATCTGCATGGACATGTACATTAAGGTACACCTTAAATTGCAAAGTTTCACACATTAGTATTTGGGTTAACTGTTGGGAAGGTGCTTTTAAGCTTAACACTATCTTTTTGCTATTAACCCAAGAGTTTCTTCTACACTCCCATTATGTATTTACACTAGATGTACCTTTGGTGTCAGTGCCATCAACTTTCTTATAAAGGTCACACAATTAGTAATGTATGATGTCTTCTTGCATACAATAATTTGTATTGTATGTGTGTCTACTCTTCACATCTTGACCCTAGTTTAGTCCATATTTGAACACACAATTTGTGCTTCTTATTAATTACAATTGTTTATATATTGTTTTACTCAAAGACACTTGTAGGTCCAACTATGCATATCCAACGAAAGATGCATATGTCACGAATATAATAACCTAGTAAGGTTAAGTTCCCTTTAATAACATTTTTCCCTAATCGAATAAACAAATCACATTCCAAAATGAATTGCATCATTACATATAGATGCACTAATCAAAAGATTAAATTGAAAGACAATTTGTACAATTACATAGTCTTATACTATAACAGGTTCTTTACGAACTTAACACTATTTCATTGGAACCTTTACAATTAGATATCCTTCATAACACCTTAAAACTTATTCTAAGGTGGAACCCACTTAATTAACCATCAACTTCTGTTAATGTGTATAGTATGTCCTGGGTCTCTTATCTGATGAGGTATATAATTTCCTTTTATATACTTTTACTTTTGATTTTTACTCATGTTGTCCATGATCTATGAAAGGAAACACTTGATATTTTATCTCTTTTTGGTTGTGAGTTTCCTTACTAGAGTTTAAAATTTTCTCTTTTATATATCATCCTTCTTAGGATTTCTATAAACTTTATTCCACTAAGTTATGTTCTTGAGTGGACCATCCTTTCAGGTATTAGTTGGAATATTATTAAGTCGTGCCCTTGTATAGCAATCATACAATTTGCTTTTACTATGAGTAAAATAACATGATGACCATATCATCGAAATTTTAATCCAATAAACATATTTTAAAATTACTTATTTACAGTTGGCCCTCTCTTACTTATTGAAATAATTAATTTTATCTTTTCCTTGCATTGCTCTTTTCTCCCGCTCTACTATGCATATTTAAAAAAATATGCAATTAACAATTTTAAATCATGATATAAAGTCTTTGTGTCCTCATAAGAGAGTTTTACAATAGATTTAATTTTGAAAACTTTCACAATATATAATAAATAAAATTTTTAAGCTTCTCATCTATGAGTGGACACAATAAAAGTAACTTATTAACATTAATCAACATGTTAATTGTTGGCTATCTTTTTGTATTATTCTTCACTTCAACATCGTTCTATGCATGTAAACATACCAGAGCAACTCCTTGTAACCACACAATTGAGCCCTACATGCAAGCCATATCTATATGTAAGCATAGGCATGTAATCATCTCTCGAGTATCCCTTTCGATTATATTGTAAATTTTGCCCTTCACAAGATAATTCTTCACATTCCTTTGTTTTATGCATGGAACAAAATAACTTATATAACTGGTACACACTCTTATGTGCAGTTTTATTTCACACCAAGTGTCCTCATGTCATTTAGTCTTGTATTGTCTGCTTAAAAATAATTATGCATAATAATTCAAAACAGTGTCCTTATCCTTAAGCAAACTGTGGTATATATGTCGATATGATTACATATTGACAAAATAAAACATGTGCATCCTCCTTGCTCTTGCTCGGATTCCTCTAATAGGTCAATACATAGGTTGATGAAGAAGTAAGAATGCCCACCTTATAAAAGAATCTGTTATGGAAAATTGACTATTACTATTTGCTTGCTGCTAAGGTTCTAAACTATGAATGGAATGAGCGAGGAAGGGATTGATTTATGTAGATACCATTCCTCTAGAAGCAGATGCAGATTCACCTGCAAGCTTTCACAAATTATGCAAGCTGAGAAAAACCATAACATAAACTATGGTGTTAAGGAGTGAGCGCGTGGGTTCTATCGGTTCAACTAACTAGAGCATGCACAGAGTAAGGCTTGGGTTCATTCTGAAGGCGAGGACTCCAAATGAAAGTGCGAGTCATCCTCTCAAAAAAAAGAAAAAAACTATTCATATATATATATATGCCACTAATATATATCCACCAAACCATGAATGCTTGGACCGGTGCACATATTAAAACATGCAACTATGAACCTGGTCATGAATAATCCCTGGAAAAATCTTACCAGATTTAATGGGCACTTTTCGTTAAAATCTAATCCCTTTGTTGTCACTGCGCTCTACAACACCAATTTTACCAATTTTAAACAAAATAAATCGAAAATTTTGATTATATGACTGCTCAACTTCTCTTGCCCTATGATTTAAGGCTTTTTTTTTTCAGAAGAAAAAATCAAAATAGATTATATTAAGTTTATATAAAGATCAGTATTACAGGTGTCTCAGTGGAGACATTTTCCAAATAGACAGGAGAAATTTAAAAACATTTGAGTCCCCATGAGGAGGACCGAGAAAATTGCAGATGAAGGACCCCGGAGGCCGCTGCATAAACCTGTGTCATCATTGTTCATATCAGAGTGGTGATACTGCCAGATCGATAACCATGTATGAGTCCTGATTTGTGTAAAGAATATACATGAGTAGGACCCTGAAGGCCGCAAAAAAACAGGAACAAAAAGATCAGGCCGCAGCATAAACATGAGTAGGACCCTGAAGGCCGCATAAAAACAGGAACAAAAAGATCATTATCAGGTGAAAAGCAGCTTGATTAGAAAGGAGCTAATCCGATGAAGGCATGGAGCCCGAGATAGATATCAAAATAGAGTGAAGGGGCTGGCGGGAGTTCCGAAAGATCCGTTGGTTCCTCCACTATATTCATGGGTTTTTGTTTATAAATTATTTTTAAGTTGTCATAAAAACCATACAGAAGGTAACAACACGAATAAATGGCATTGTATAAGCAAGAACCCGTCAAGAAGGAATGCTTGCCTGGAGTTAGATTCCCTGTCAAGATTCGAGTGTGAATCACAACACAGACCTCATATCGACATAGCTAGGGTTCGATGTCGGCGTTCGATCCATGGCTATGCACTGGCTAGTCAAAACACAAAAGTTTTCTTTTTCATCTATGGTTTCGAAAGGAACACCAATTTCGAAGCCTCCATTGAATAAATCATGTTTGACTACAGTAATGGTATGAAAACCGGGGATAAACCTCAACTTTTCAATTTCAATTGTAATCATAGAACCGTACACAATCACAGTGGAATTCGAAACCACAACCTCCTGCTCCAGAGGCGAGTGCCTTGTTCATTAGGTGTCGTGTCCTATTGCATGAAACGCTTTTGACTCTTCTTGTTTCTTCTAAAGATGGCCGCCATCAAACCAGTCTATCAACATTATCATGTGCCATCCTTAGTCAGTGATGCTCTAAGGGTGCCATGATTAACCATTACTTCCTGTACGCAGTCTTGGCAAGACCAAGGTTGCAGCCAATCCAGGCATGAGTCATATACCTATGTTCATATTATCACTGTTGTTATGGCTTATATCTCAAGATGGTTTGAAGATAAGGATAAACATCTACGGCTAGGGATAAGCACTATCCATGCACATGTAAGGATAAGAGTTATCCTATTGCATGCATCCTTAGAGGATTTCGTAGCAATTAGTTGTTTTGGAAAATGACATCACAGCAGGTCACCGCACCTAATGCACTTCTAGATCAGTGGATAGAAAAGCGGCCTTGGATTGCAAGGAAAACACTTGTCCCTCAGGTGATTTTCTCTGGAATAAGAAAGTGATGTTGTGCTTTAAAGGTGTTGATGTTTTTAATTTAAAAAAAAAACACCCTCTTCTTCATTGGCTCCGAGCGGTAAGCCTTGTCAAAACCAACGCCAGAGCATTTGCTCTTAAGGGCCATTTGTTGGGCTCTAAATGTGAACCTAGAACATATAAATAGGTGAATTCTATTTATAATGAAGACTGGACATGACAAAAGTCAATTTAAAATTTGCATTGGTATCATGTTTATTTTATAATTTTAACATAGTTTTCCAATCTTACCATTCTTCCACTTAATTCATGGATTACGTATAGCATTCAACCAACCCACTTAGCTCTTATACATCTCCCTTTTGTTCCGTCTTCGTATACCTTCTTTCCTCCTGTTTTGGTAAGATGTAACACTTTTACAAAGAAGGCAATCCATCTAAATCTTGAAACTAACACTAACTACCACGCAAAAAGAGAATCCTCTAACCCGTGAGTCGATTTTGAGCCGATCTTTTGTGGCAGTCTTGATATAAGTCAAACAAATTTCATGCCAATTAAGCAAAACGTTGAGATGGTTGAGCAAATTTTGGGGAATTTGTGTAGTTCGTTGAGCATATGACTGTTGGATTTGTTCGAGGAATTTGTAGAGCAACATCATAATTGAAGCCACGAGGTTGTCCACCATTTTTCTTCATCCATTCTTTGCCATACTGAAGGGATTCTCTTGCGAGAGAAGAATTCAATAAAATATTGAATTGTATTGTTTGTAGCACGAATTATTGCTCTGGAACGTTTCAATATTGATGAAAAAATAACTCTTATCTACAACAGTGGTCTTCTCACTGAGACATGGCATGAAAGATTTGTTTAAGGCACTCTCGATAATCGCTATGAGAGACGTACATAACTAACTAGTTTTTTCTTACATTCATATAAGCAGGTTGTATGTCGACTGTGGATTACAATTCTTGTTGGGATAGAGTTGGTTGTATGTTATGATAGCAGTGGTTTCACTAACTCTAGTATTTTCCCCAGCCCGTATCCATCGGTCTCCACAGACATGAATTTATGAGAATCAATTTTAATAATGAGCGCAGTCTTTCATGTTAACCAAGCAGCTTATATGACACATGGAGCACAAAGGTTATTTGTTGGCTTCATTCCTCACGCACTTACTCGACTTGTGGTGTTGTGTACATATAAAGGATGAAAGTTTGGTCAAAGGGACGAACTTCTTCAGTTTTTAATTAATCCCTTTATGCAATTTGAAAACACAATTAGCTACATGCTTTGAGAAGCAATAAAGCTTTCACTTCTTACTAAAATATCAACCTTTAACCATACCAAAATCCATCATTTTACACAACCCCAATTTACCTTTGATTTCAATATATATATATATATATATATATATATATATATGTTATTGCTTCACCATGCCCCTCCAACAAATTATTTTAACATTTAATTACAACGATTATGAGTTTTAATGCCTTAAGACATTACTCTAAAACTCATTGGAACAAAACCTACAACCCATCATATCTGATAGGGGTGGATTGGCCCATAGGCCAAAATTTTTGAACTTAACGCTCTGATACCATTTGTAACATACCCCCAAGCCTACTCTGATATTTAACTACTAGGCTCTCATTCTATCAAATTTTCTTCGTTTATAGTTAAGGTTTAACTGTTGTCACGAGTATAATTATTTCGTCATTATATGATCATTATTATTCATGCAACTATACTCATATTCTTAAGAATTGAGCGACACCAAAAGTAATAAACTATCATACCACATACTCTTTCTATGCTTTATTGGATGCATGATGTGGACTCTTAGATCCATCTATAAGACTTGTATGTTAGATCAACCCTTAAGCACAATTTACGATTTGGAGAAAGGAATTATTCATAGCATGCAATCAATAAAACTCTTTGATGACTCCACACAAGAATTGAATCTAAAAGCTTTATCATGAAAGAATTATCCTTTCCCATTCACCAATGGGATTTGGCAAGAATCTCATCTCTTGGTGTCTCACTTTTCCAAGTGATTAATTAATTAATTTATTTCATAAAGTATTTACTTTTAATATTATACATCAGACCTAGATTTTCTCAGCGTAGGTTTGCAAAGTTTTACACGCAAGGGAGGGGTGTTACATAGAGAAATATTGTGCACACAAGCTCTTTAATTTAGTCGTGAAGAAAGGCTTCCCTAAGCCTTGGACTTAGAGAAATATTGTGCTTATATTTAAAAGTGGGGATAAAAACATTCCTTCTAATTACATAAACATTGTGATTAGCCACATTTTAGCCAAGTTGTACGAGCTTGTTTGGGAAAAAAAAGGTTAGCCTTTGGTTTGAAAGCTATGGTAAAAGAGTTAAACGCAAACTTGGGTATAAGAGATATCATTTAACTATGGCCCATCTTGTTACTCTTAGGATAATTCTAGAGGAATGTCGTAATAATAAAACTAATCTCTTCTATTATTTTGTTGAATTTAATTTTTTTTTTGACACCATTCCTAAAACAAAGCTATAGAAGAAGCTAAAAGAGATAATGGTTCTTGTCGAGTTGAGGGTTGTTGTGACAAGGTTGTACGAGAATTTTATTGCCAATCTTAGGACCACTAAGGGTTGGTCAAAGGAAATTAAATGCAATATTGGAGTCAATCAAGGGTGTCCTTTATCCCCTACTCTTTTTGGCATATAGATTGATAAGCTAGAAGCGTGTTTGGAAGATACAAGTTGTGTTAGCCCCACACTCGCTGGTATGGTCATAACTCTTCTCCTTTATAATGATGATATTGTTCTTTTCGCAAGGAACTATTATGAACTTGACAAGTAACTCAAAATCCTCTATGATTTTTGCTCCAAGATGAATATGACCATAAATAACGACAAAACTAAAGTCATGATAATTAAATCCAAAAATATCACCTATGATATTTTCATTTATGACAATAACTCCTTGGAGGAACATCCTTCATACAGATATTTGGGAATCGACATGCATCATAAGTGTTGGTGCACTAAGATGTTTTTTTACAGGCAATCTTAATTCCTACATTAATTGTCAACCCAAGATAACTCTTTTTATTTCAAGAGTGTCAACATAATCTATGCAATGAATTCAGAGGTTAACTAATGGTAAATCGTTGCAATCACTAATAACTATCTCTTCAACTCAATTCACACAACTCTTAAAGAAATAACTAAGGAAGAAATGAATGTGAGAGAACTCTCAACACACTCTGCAATTATGTCTAACTTATCCCAAAATCAAATGAATCTGAATGTGAATGCAAAGAATCATGCTTGGCAACCTTCAAATAGAATTAAAACGAACTCACTCGATCAAGAAAGATAACTGTAACAACTAAAAAACAATGTTAATCTATAAAAAATTAGAATTGAACAACAAATCCTAATTGAACGGCAATCTTGATTGAACGACAATTCCTAATTGAACGACAATCTCGATTAAACGAAAATTCCTAGTTGAACGGCAACTGAGAATTGAACAGCAAGCAAGAAAATACGATAAATGATTTCTAAACAACAACTTTTCTCTGTAAGTGGATTATGGAAATCAATTAATACTATCTCTAAGATCTACGATAACATAACTCAGAATGAACAACAATCTACTACTGAAACTAATATAACCAATCCAATCAAAGCATTACTCAAATACATCACATGACTAAGTATGAATTGAAATGAACAACAGAATGAATTGGAATCGTCAATCCTCACAATCCGCGAAATGATATTAATTGAACATTAACAATCAATAAAGATTCAAATGGAACTATTATAACACAAGAAAGCAGTAGAACTTCTCTTGACCGGGCCTAGAGTCTCTAGAAGTCTCCGCTAAGGAATACTTAGAATATAAGTGAAGACAAAACACAGTCTTTCTTCATTAACATAAGTAACCAGATTACAGTGTCACTGAGATAACAATATTATATGTCTCAAAAATAATAATTATAGATTACATAAGTCTGAACTTCTTTTCGTTTGCCTTTCAGCCTTATATATAATAGTAAAAGAGTAAACTAGATAAAAGCGAATCCTCAGGATCAGGGGATCTTGAGGATTTCGCAATACATAATCTGATTCTATCATGAAATAGTATTGGTCTGCCTGGTCTCTCGCTGCCTTGCCTGCCTCAGATGTTGTCTTTCCCTTTTACAGCCTAGTGCTGCTCTGTCAAGTGAACGACTATTGACCAATCCGCGTCTTCTGTACACAAGGATAGTAAAAAGTCAGTTTCATGTGCTATATTTATCTAATTTGTTACCAAGTTCTTTCATCCAACTTTAACTGTTATTTCCTTTATTTCAATCCATAAACATAGATAATCGTGTAACGATAAATACAAAGTAAAGCAATTACTAAGGAGAAAATATACCTTTTTCTTGACCCAACATACTCCCCATATTACCTTGTTGCATGTCCTTGTGCAATTAAATAGTTGATGTGTAGCTGAGTTGGGGAGTAGGCAGGATATACCTCCTCCTTATAATGTCTAAAGCCATTTTTCTTCTTTAATATAGCAAAATCCTGGGTAACATCTTGATCCTTCAAGGTGTAATCACATCGATACTTATCTGGAGGATACCATATGATTGGAGTCATATACAGACATCCTATCCATTCAAGTCCCATAGTCAAAATCATGTTACTGTATTTATAGAAATGAGAGGAGGCGGCTTTAAAGTTTCGATATCCAAATGGTTCTTGATTTCTAACAGTAATGCTAGAGGCTTCCCACCTTTGTCTAGCTGCAGAAAAGGCTTCCTCCTTAATCTCTTGGAAGTACTCCTTTCCATCTTGTATAACATCTGTATGAAATGGCCCTAGTTGGCCTATAACACCGTCTCGCTTCATGAATTGCTTGTGTTTACTCAAGAGCTGCAGGGGTTTGGTTGGTTGCCCTCTAACCCATAGGTCAATTCCTTCTTCATGCCTCCTAAAAGTATTGTGGGCCTTGGCCCACTTGAGCTGATTAATAGCGGAAGAGAGAAATTCCTGGAGTTGTACATCCCCTATAAAGGGGACAGGGTTGATGTCCCTGCCGTCTCCTAGAAATAAATTGTGCATATAAAGTTCACAGAGGAGGTGTTGCACCTTCTCGTCTTGTTCTCTAAAGCATTTGACAAAGTCTAGGGTGGTTTTGATTTCCATAGGCTTGCCAATCTTAGCAGCTTTGATTTTCAGTAGGAGGAACCCTTCCAGGAGGAAAAAGGCATAATTTGTAGCAGGGGCTCTACATGATAAGGTGTTTGAATAAAGAGAGCAGACGGTTTCTAGCTGCTCTTTAGCCTTCTGTAATTTCTCCTGTGCTTTCTCAACCTTTTTTGTTCAACCCTGTACTGAGCAAAGGTCTCATCCTCAGTTATGGTTAGTGCCTCAAACTTTTTCTTTAATTCTTGATGTATCCTCGGGGGCACTACCTCCTCCTTGTACTAGGCTAATTCCTGTTGAACCTTCAATAGTTCATTTTGCAGTCTGCTAATAAATGCCTCCCTGATTAGGGGAATATAAGTAGGTGTATCTTCTGTTTGGGTTTCTCCTTCCTGGGTCGCCATGGGATCGGTCTGAACAACAGCTTCAACTGGCTCTTGAATCATGCAATGATCAATCGGAATGTCCTCTTTAGCATCTGTTTGAACAACAGTATCCATGGTAGGGTGGTCCGTTTGGGTCTCTCGTGAGAAAACACAGGGGTCCTCGGTTTGCATTTCAGTGTCTTCTACAAGACATGGCTCTGTCTGAGTTTCCTTTAGATGGGCCAAAAGATCCTCAGTTTGGGTCTCAACATAATTTGCAGAACAATGTTCTGTTTGTGTGCCTATGGTCTCTTTTTCTACTTTCAAATTCTTGGCTCTAATGGCCTCCTTTAACCACTGCCTTAGCTGCCCAATTATTCGCTTCTATTTCCTATACTTCTTAAGAACTTTTCTAAGCCTGTCCCTGTAGGACTTCTTTATCCTGGGACTTCCAATCGGTGATGGGTTAACTGCATTGTCCTCTGGTTCCTGTACAGGTGGTAATGTGTCAGCATCAGGGAGGGTTCCATCTGGAACTGTATCTCCCAATGGAGCTTCACCTTCTAGCTCCTCTTTATCATGGATTTCTCTTTCAGGAGATCCCAATACAATGGTGTCTCCTGAACAATTGTCATTCTCCAGGTTTTCTTCTGGGTAGGCCTTGTCCTCAGGGGACTTAGAAAAAATAGTATTACCTGGTTGATTTTCATCTCCCAGGGTTTCATCTACAGGGTTTTCTTCAGCTGGGGGGTCCATTGGACCAGTGTCTGTTGTCTGATTTCCTCCTCTAGTGACTTCTTCTTCATGTACCTCCGCTTCAAGGGGTTTTTCCACAGAAGGAATTGGTTCCCTCTATTCTTCCATGGAATCAGTGAATGGCAGGGTTTGCTCATGACCAGGGTTGTTAGCAGGGATAGACTGGTTGGGGGTGAAATTCTGTTCTTCAGCATTCCCGGATTGTTCTTTACCTTCTCTAAATATTCCCATGTTTTCCAATACCTTGGCCACTTCCTCCTCATAGTCTTGCAAAGGGGAATTTTGCGGACTTGCAAGTGGTGTGTGGGATGGTCCAACCTCATTTGTTTGAATTGGGATACGTCGCTGGGCTCTCACTCGCACAGAGCGCCTACGTTTTGCTAGGTTCAGGGGCACAGAGGAATTCTTTCTTTTCAGTGTCCTTCTCAGACTTGGGGTTCTTGGCCCTTGTTGCTCTGTTACTATGTTTTCTGGGGGTGGAGCCAAAGTAGGATTTACAACATTATCCCAGGTTAACTGCTGTTGGGCCAATCCATTCATAATAATTAATTTAATCAATCGATGATGACTGATTACTTTGTGTGGGTCCTTAGCTGTCCTAACTCGACAGGCGACATCATGTAATAGAGAATTCAAATAAAACGACAAATTAACTGAAATTTTCTCTTTTAAAATGGCTAGAAGTTTCAGTTGGCAGGGCTTTACCACATCGTGTCGACCGTCACAGGTAATGTACCTTTGCACGATGATGGCCAATTCTTGCCATGGCTGCCTTAACACTGAAGGATGGATCCCTTTTCTTGTTCTCACCAATTGTTCTCCTAGATCCTGGAATTCTTCAATCGTATTGTGGAGAAGGACATGTTTTTCTCTCCATTTGGTTCCTTCAGCCGGAAGTCCAGTGACTTCGGCTATGACCGCTTCAGAAACTGTTATACTTCTGCCTCTGACTGTGGTGCTGCCATTCTGCAAATTCTGCAGAAATTCCAACGTCAGCTCCTCATGAAAATCCTGCAACCTATTCAGATATTGCAGCCATCTTGTGCACTCGAGAATTACACAAGCTTGATCCGATACCATAAGCACTGGTGATTCATTCCGAATAGCTCTTCCGCCCATGCCTGCTGTACCTATAACTGGTTCGCTTGTATGCAATTGTTTTATACTTCCACAATTCAGAACAGTAGTAGAGAACATTACATCAATTAACAGAGAAATGGCGATGTTTTGGGAATTAATATCATATTTAGTCAAGTCATTGGTCCCATCAACCACACTTAATGCAGGATCATGAGTCTGCATGCCAGCCATAATGGTTGTCGTCCTTTCCCCAATCAGAAATACTTGCTAATTATTACTCATTCATAATCATCATGCAGTCCTTCCCCGAAAGTTAATTCAAATGATTATCACACAATTATCCATAACTGTCACACATGTCGTGCGTACACAAGCCATCCCCCCTCTGATGAGAAAAGGGTGTCCATGTCCTTTCAGCATGTGAAAAGCAAGCGAAAGCATTAACAATACATAAATGCCGACAACCAATCCCAAAAACAGCGTGTTAATCGGTAAAGCAATTAAAGCAATACACGTCATCGGATGTGAAATGGCCGAAAAGAAATTAAAACAGAGATTTTAATGCATTATGTCAAAATATTTTCACCATAAGTGGTATTAATGACAAAGGAATAATCAACAGTATATATTAATGACGGTCGTAAAATGATTGGACAATTTAGAATATAATGAATATATGATATAAGTTACCATGCAGATCAGCTTGTAAGAGTGCTATTCAAATGGAAAATTCCCTTTAGAAACAAATCCATAGGTGATAAGAGCTTAGAGAACATTTGGCAGTGTAAGATGATACCTCAATACCATAAGCAAAGTCGCTGTTGCCAACAGGCATTCATAGCCTCGACAGGGTTGCTTTTTAACTCCACAAATGAGCCAGAGTCCTCCTTTTAGAATGTAGATGGTTCTTCTTTTTCTTGTCATAAAGCAACCACTATGTTGGCATGGTGACCAAATGACCATAGTGCCATTCACCAGGATATAACAAAGTGATCAGGCTGGCTCGTGATGAGACCCCCTGCCCTTCTGATAATCTTAAGCATTAAGAAGGTCATTACCTTGGTTTGGTAGCCAAATTGGAATGTCACTTGTTAGATCCTTATGATCATGGTAGACTGGCTCGTGATGAGACCCCTTATCCTTTTTTAAGAAAATGTTTGATTCATTTTCACATCTCAATATGTCCATTTTTCTATTGGAATTTTTACTTGTTAAAAAGAGGGAGGCTCATTTGCTCCTTGAGAGTCAGGGATGGTGTAAGAGGTAAGAAGATGCCAATGAAAGTTTACTCTTATCCCCATATCATCATGTCAATGAGATTTATCCAGGGGACAGCATAAAACATAAGCCAACATGGTTTGAAAATAGTGAATCATTTTGTGATGTGTCTAAAGAAGAGATGTTTAGTCAGTGATTATAAAGATACATCGTATCAACTTTTGAATAAAGATAACCATTAAAAGGCTTCATGGGTCATAATGGTATTGTCATTACTATTTTTCTTATATCAAGCACAAATCCATTCAAATGGTGTTTATGTACAATACAAAGGAGAAAAAAAAAAGAGATGGCATCATGACTGTTAAGAAAAATTCACGATTTTATTCTATTAAAGAGACAAAAAGGATTATTCAATCGATTGAACGGAAAAAATCGCAAACAAAAGTGCTGTTAAATCAATTTAACAACAATCGTTCAATCGTTTGAACAACAAAAATTACAAACAAAAGTGATGTTCAATCGTTTGAACAACAAAAATTACAAACAAAAGTGATGTTCAATCGATTGAATAGCAATCGTTCAATCGTTTGAACAGCAAAATTCACAAACAAAAGTGTTGTTCAATCGATTGAACAACAATCATTCAATCGTTTGAACAACAAAAATCAAAATGTAAAAGTGTGGTTCAATCAATTGAACAACAATTGTTCAATCATTTGAACGACAAAAACAAAAAAATACGAAAGTGTTGTTCAATCGATTGAACAACAATCGTTCCATCCTTTGAACAACAAAAAAAAAAATATATATATGAAAGTGTTGTTCAATCGATTGAATAACAATCATTCAATCGTTTGAACAGCAAAATCAAAATGTGAAAGTGTTGTTCAATCAATTGAACAACAATCATTCAATCGTTTGAACAACAAAAACAAAAATACGAAAGTGTTGTTCAATTGATTGAACAACAACCATTCAATCGATTGAATAACACTTATCAAGCACACAAAGCAATAAAAATTCTCATATTTACATGGTAATGTCTATTCTTAATTGCAACCAATCAAAAATATTATATACATTATTTACAATTTCTATCAAAATCTCATTTTTTTGAAAGAAAATTTGTTGGGTCATCACTTCCTGCAGCTAAGATTTGCATGGAGGGGTCCTCGCGTACTTGCTCGCAGAAAGACTCCTTGGTGAGTGGTTTGTGATAGAGGCGTACTCGGTGTCCGTTCACCTTAAAAGAATGGCCAGATCCATCAATGGTAGTCAAGGTAAGAGTACCATTGTTATGCACTTCTTGAATCTCATAAGGTCCGAGCCATTTTGTTTGCAACTTGCGTGGGAAATATTGGAAGGAGTCGTAAAGCAATGCCCAATCTGCTTTTTGAAATGTTTTCTTCTTGATAAGGTTGTCATGCCATTGTTCCCTTTGTTGCTGAATAATTGCAGAACATTGCAAAGCAAGCAGTCGAGCCTCGTCTAGTTCGTTAATCTGTTGGAGTCGCTTGGTCTGGGCTTCTGTCAGATCCATCCCTACTTCTTGGGTCATCCTTAGAGTCTTTATTTTGAATTCGATCGGAAAAATATGTTCTTTATCAAACACGAGATGGTATGAAGAGTATCCAGTAGTATTCCTCCAAGTCATGCGAATAGGCCCACAAGGCCTCTGGTAGTCTAGCACCCCAGTCTTGCCGGTGTGTTGAGACTGTCTTGGTCAGAATCGCTTCAATGACCTTATTGGTGCTTTCAACCTGCCCGTTCACCTATGGGTGATATAAGGAAGTGATCCTGTGCATAATATGATGATTCCTAAGAGTGGCAGTAATCTTATGTCCTGTGAATTTCCCTCCCCCATCTGTGATCACTTATTGCGATAGCCCATATCGCACAAACAGTCCAAAAAGGAAGTTAATCACAACTTCCTCCATGGCTCTTGGTAAATCTACTGTTTCCACCCATTTCGTCACATAATTCGTGGCAGCCAGTATGTAGGCCTTCTGATTGGATGGCGGATGGAATGGGCCAACGATGTCTAATGCCCACCTCTCGAAGGGTTTTATGACTAGTTGGGGTTGCAGAGGCATTTCATCAAATTGGCCAGGTCTGACCATCCTTTGACAACTATCACAATCTTGGGCATATTTCTTAGCATCCTTAAAAATAATGGGCGAATAATAGCCCATCTGTAATACCTTATGCCCTGTCCTTTGATCTGCCAAATGTCCACCGCAAGGCTCATCATGGCAAGCCTTCAAGATGTCATAAATCTCATCCTCGCGGATGCATTTGTGTGTACACATGTCGCCCCTATGTGAAAAAGATATCTGCCTATCCAAGAGAATCGGGCGTTGCGATAAACGATCAACTTCCTTTCTCTTGCTATCAAATGCCTAGGTAGCTTCTCGACTGCCAGATAATTTGCCACATCTGCATACCATGGCGTCTTGACTGCCATGACAAATAGATGTTCATCTAGAAATTGGTCGTCTATCGCCAGTGGATCATTCACCTTCAGGATTCGTGATAGAAAGTCAGCAACCGGATTTTCCTTCCCCGGACGATCCTTGATAGTAATATCGAACTCCTGCAAAAGCAATAGCCATTATGTTACTTGACCATTTGTGATAGGTTTATTAGCTAGATATCGAATGGTAGAGTGATCAGTGTACAGAAAGACTAGGTAGCTAGTTATATAGTGTCTAAATTTATTTATTGCATAGATAACAACTAATAATTATTTTTTGTCATTGGATAATTAAGTTCTGCAGAATTGATAATTTTGCTAATATAATATATAGCATAAGGTTTCTTGTCCTCCTCCTGGCCAAGGACAACGCCTATAGCTACATCTGATGCGTCCATGGATATGTGAAAAGGAAACTCCCAGTTTGGTCCACGTAATACTGGTGCTGTTGAGACTAGTTTCTTTAAACCTGTAAAAGTTGTGTCACATTTGTCAAACCAACTGAAATCAACATTTCCAGTCAAAGCATATAGAGGCGCAACAATTTGTGAAAAGTTTTTAATAAACCTACGATAATAGCTTGCATATCCTAGGAAGCTACGTACCTCTGTCTGAGTGCAGGGGGTAGGCAGTAAAAGAATTACCTAAATTTTTGCTGGGTCTACCTGTATTCCTGTTGCAGAGATATAGTGTCCCAAGATTACACCCTCGGTCATCATCATGTGGCACTTGACATTTCTTAAACATAACCTGGTAGCAATGCATCGTTCTAATACTTTTTCTAATGTTTGCAATGCTTGGTCAAAGTCATCCCCATATGGAGTAAAATCATCCATATACACCTCAAGTCCTTCATTTATTAAATCAACAAAGATGTTGAGTATAACCCTCTGGAATGTAGTTGGGGCATTACACAATCCAAATGGTAATACTCTATACGCGAATGTACCCTAGGGACAGGTGAAGGTTGTTTTGTCCTGGTCTTCAGGGGCGATCTAAATCTGATTGTAGCCGCTGAAACTGTCGAAGAACGAAAAGAACTGCTTCACTGCCAAAGTATCAAGAACCTAATCGATGAATGGGAGGGGGAAATGATCTTTCTGTGTCACCTTGTTCAACCCCTGGTAGTCTACACATATACGCCACTTCCCATTTTTCTTAGGGACGACCACCAATGGAGAGACCCATTTACTATTTGAGATAGGATAAATAAAGTTTACATCCAACATCTTCTATAACTCTTCTTTCACAACGTCCTTGAGATGTGGATTCAATCTCCATTGAAGTTTCCGGATGGGTTGAGCATCCTTCTCAGTATAGATGTGGTGTGTACATAGCTGTGGGTCTATTCCTTTCATATCAGGATAATCCCATGCAAAAGCCCCTTTATATTTTTGCAGGACCTATATGAGCTTTTGCTACTAATCGCTATCAAGACTGTTGAAAATAGCAACAAGAAATGCTAAAAATAGCATTTTAGGTACCAGTGTTGGACATAGCAACAAGGAATGAAAAATGGAAATGCTAAAAATAGCATTGCTATAAATAGTATTTCGGGATAGATTCCAATTTTTGTTAGTCCCTGAACTAAAATTGAGAAGTAAAATTCGAATTTGATCTTAGTAGCTATTTGTAAAATAATTAATTAATTCATCTTGAGTTAATTAGTTGTAAGAAATCAAACATGAAGTCTATGTGAAGACATGCAACAGTTTCTCCATTGATTGAGGAAGTTATCCCTTGATTAAAGGATATCAGGATGAGCTGTACTTTGAGTTGTAATTAGTTAGCTCAGTTAACTGAGTTAAGTCCAGTTAGATTAGTTCAAATAGTTTGTTGAACTAATTGTGAGTTCAATTAGTTAATGCATGTATGCATGTAACTGCTGCACTTCAGATAACTGAATATTCTCTCATAAATAACTCATGCATGTTAGTTTAGTCAGAGACCCAGTTGAGATCAGAGGAAGGGACAATGTACTATCAGTTGGAGGAATTTTCCTATATAGGAAACTCATCCATGTAGAAGGAATTATCTCCTTTAGGATTGCACAGTTACTTCTAAGTTTAGTGAGCAGTGTGAGAGGTCAATTCACACAGGTGGCAACATTGGACCCCAGGAGAAACTACGCAAGGAAATAGGAGGCTTGGAGGGCAGAGGAGAATGTTTGTTAGAAGCCTTTGACCGTATATGAGCAGAAGAGGGATTGTACTGAGAGCTGGATAGCTTGTGAGCTAAAGCTTTGTGTAATCCGGACATATTTCCACTTGTATGATAATACAAAGATCGGGGTTTTTAGTTGAGGCTTTCCCCAGAGTATTCTTCTGTGTTTCATATGTATGATTTCTTCTTCTCTGTTATATGTGTTCTGATTGATCTAGCTCAAATGGATTAAGCTTTCGCAAAGTTTGATTGTAGAAGTAGATCTAGTATTTTGCTTTAGTAAATTGCATTATCAGGTGATCTACAATGGGAATTTCTACACAAACCATCATTAATATTTAGAATTTTGTTGGGTTCGATCTCAACAGGTTTGCTGTTATGAACAATAGTTGTCTGAATATGCTGATCATCGGTATCCTTTAGAGGATCCTCCATGGCTTCATTATCCAGGATTGCTTTCAGCATTTGAAACTTTACATTGCTCACATTAGCAGGCTGATTTATAAAATTATTGATAACGTCATCTTCAGTCTGATCTTTAAATTCCAGTGCCTCTGCTACTATGAGTGGTGAACGGATGCTTTCCTCCAGGTATGTTGGTGGTTGTTTACATATTTTTACAATGGGCAAACTTGGCTTGGCAGGAGGATACAACACAAGATTCTTTACAGCATCCCCCTTTGCAATAGTCATGTTGTCTTCTTGGCAGCCAATATAAGCATTAGCTATTGCAAGCCAAGGTCAGCACAGAATTAGAGGGTGCCCATCCAATCGACTCTTTGGGTTTATGACAAGAAAATCTATTGGATATTCCCACGAATCAACAGAAACTGTAATATCCTGTAAGGTTCCTTCTAGCCTTACCACCAAACGATCGACAAGTTCTAATAAAGTGGTGGTTGGTTCCAGGGCTGTAATACCAAGTGCTTGACATGTTTCTGCTGTTAAAATATTAATGGTTTCACCCATATCAACTAGAGTATTGGGAAAATAGCGACCATATATCTAAACTGTCACTATGGGATTTCCAGGATCTTCATACTTTATTGGAGTTTCCCCTCCCAAGAGTAAATCAGATAAGGTCCCTACAATGTGAATGGTGGGTGAGGTTTTTTCTTTCCTCGCAGGCTTCTTTACACATAGCTCTTTAATTGTTTTAGCATAGATGGGTATGTCTTGAATGGCCTGGAGGAGAGGTATTTTAATACAAAGATTTTTTAGTTCCCCTACAAGATCAAAATTTGGATAAACAATAGGTTTGGGTATCATTAACCTTTCGGGGAACGGGGGAGAAGTAACTGTAAGTTTTTCAGGGTCTTCATGCTGATCTGTCTCTTCTCCTTCTTTTAGTTCAATATTAATTACAGGTGGTGGTATATGTACATGTGGGGTTTCAATTTCGATTGAAGGTTGATCCATGTTTTCCTCAGGGGTGATGTTACGTCCTGACCTCAATCTGATTTCATTACATTATTTATGCTCAATCTCATAATCTGAGCTTTCAATAATCTGCACCAACTAGACTTGTCTGTTATTAGGATTCGGATTCGGTTGAGATGACAATTGAGGCCGCAGAAGAGGTTGGGGATTTTGCTGTAATATATACGAAGCTGATAGTGCAGGTTGAGGCTGGGGACTTGTCCACATAGGTGCGTTAGATATCCTCAGAGGCCGCTGCCAATTTGTAGACCAATTTAGATTTTGAGAGGTGGAGGCAGGCCACTGGGATTGATAGGGATTGCCCTGCCAAACATAAGCAAAAGGAGAATTTGGCCAGCCATTACCGGAAAATATTGTGTTGGCCAGGATGTCATGGGGAATGGTTGGGTTTTCCAATTTGGGTAGGGTGATTGGCCCTGCCATGCTGCCCCAAGGTTCTGTTGCTGATTAAACTGTGAAGAAGGAAAGAACTGGGATGTGTCTTGTGACATACCTGTAGGTTTAGCCTGCCACTGTCGATGCTGGTTCATCTAATATACTAGCTCTGTTTCTTCTTTTGCTTCCTTGAATACTACTTTTAGCCTTGGAAATGATGGACATTGTTCAGTGGCGTGCTCTTTAATACAGATAGCGCATGTCTACACCATGTATAATGGGCATTCTCATTGGCTGTGCTTCTTTCGACAATGTGGACATAAGATGGCCAAGTTTTGTTATGCTAAGGCTTGTTTTTGTTTAGCCTTTAAGATGTCCAACTGTGTTGTGAGAGTGCCCAGGATGTCTGTCTTAAAATCTTCCAGGAGCTTACCGATTTCCATCTGTGTTACGCCTCCACTGTGTGGTTTGATTCCCCTGCTCATGGGATCTCAGCTTCCTATTCCTGTATGTGTGCTTCCTCGCGAACACCTGATACACAAGTGAATGATTTCATCATAATCTTCCTGAGAAATATCTCATTTTCCCATTAAATTTAGAGTTTCTACCCATTCCTCTTTCATTCCTTTAATTAAGATAACTCTTGGGACTTCTTTCGGTAAGGCAGTGTGTGGAGACCTCTGCAAATTATAATTAAATCGTTCTACATATTCTTCTAGTGTTTCATTATCTTTTGCAGTCACCTTAAAATTTTCATCTTTCAGTTCCCTAGTCTTACAAAAGTCCTAGTATCTTTTGAGGAAGGAGATTTTCATTGTTGGGTTGTGTTATATTCTTTCCACAACTAGCCCACGTAGTTAATCGGGGGTTAGAGGGGGGAGGTCACAGGGGGTTTAAGGGGTACCTGTAACCCCACTTTATGGGGTCTGGGGCAACGCCCCAAAAAATTTTGGTTTTCGACCCTATGTTAGGTTGGGCGGACCCACCTATGGTTTTGTGCATGATTTTCGCACATGTTTTTTGGACGCGATGGTTTTCAGTCCATGGTTTTGGACGTGATGGTTTTTGGTCCATGGTATTGGATGCTTCGGCATGTATAAATATGTATTGTAACATTGAAAGGAACATAATGGAAAATCAAGCTGGTAGTCCTGGTTTTGGGATCCAGGGGAAAATCTCTGTGTATATGTGTTTTATGTGTTATGCTCTCGCATTGTTTATTTTCTGTGTTTTAGAATTCGTATGCAGGTAATTTCTGTACGAGGTTAAAACCTACATTTGGTATCGGAGTAGTTTTGGCTTCAAGGGGACACCTTTGTTGCTGAGGGGTTTCGCTCGGGCCTGTGGTAGACCCTGTTCAGTGGGAGATCTGCGAGATCGATTCTAGTGGTGAAAGAAGATGGCGAGCAGTGGAAAGATAGAGATCGAGAAATTTAATGGTCAAAGTTTTGAGCTGTGGAAACTCAAGATGGAGGATCTATTGGTGGATAAAGATCAGTGGATCGCGGTAGATCCAGGTACTAAACCAACGGGAGTGTCCGATGAAGAATGGAAGAAGTTGGATCGGAAGGCAAAGAGCACAATACGATTGTGTGTCTCAGATTCAGTATTGCTGAATGTATCATGTGAAGCTACAACGAAGGCTTTGTGGGACAAGTTAGGGACTTTGTACCAATCTAAGTCTCTGGTGAATAAACTGTTCCTACGAAAAAAGCTGTATAACCTAAGGATGAAAGACAGAGACTCGGTGACAGAGCATCTGAACGCATTTAATACTGTGGTAAGTCAGTTAGCATCTGTTGATATTAAAATTTTAGATGAAGATAAGTGCATCAGTTTGTTGTGTTCTCTACCAGATTTGTGGGATAGTCTGGTTATTGCAATCGGTAGCAATGCAACTACCTTGCAGTTTGATGAAATAGTCTCAGCCTTGCTGACGGAGGATATGAGACGGAAAAATATGGAGAGCTAGAATGGTGATGCCTTGTATGTACGAGGATGGTCCTAGAACAAAAACAAAAATAAGTCATCGAGTGGGAGATCTAAATCTCCAGGAAAACTTGTAAAGGTGGTGTTGGAAATGCGGACAAGAAGGCCACTTCAAAAGGGATTGTAAATCTAAAGCTCCTGACAAAGGAAAGGGATCTAATGATGCTCCTTCTGTTGAGGCGAAAACCACCCCAAATGAAGGTGGGGATGTGTACTTGGCTTCTTCAAGTACACATGTAGATCATGAGGCATGATTGATTGACTCAGGTGCATCCTTTCACTTCACTCCCCATAGAGAGTGGTTCTGCGAGTATGAGGAATATGATGGTGGTGATGTCTTCTTTGGGGATGATAGGAAGGCTAGAATCATTGGTCGTGGAAAAGTAAAGTTGAAGCTGCAAGGTGGAAGGGTTAGAACACTTTCGGGTGTTCTACATATTGCTGCATTAGCCAGAAATCTGATTTCTGTAAGCAAGCTGGATGATGCAGGTGTAAAAACAGTGTTCGAGAAGGATACCTGCAAGATGGTTCAGGGAGCACTGGTATTGATGCAGGGAGTTCGGATTGAAACTCTATACAAGCTACAAGGTAGCATTGTTATTGATGGGTGCAACAGTTCTGTGGTTCCTCAAAGTGGAGCAGAAAATCTAGTGGTAGCAAAAGGTTATTCCCAGGTGTCGGGCATTGATTTTGGTGATATTTTTTCTCCTGTTGCCAAGGTAACTTCTATTAGATTACTTTTATCTGTTGATGCTGCTTTTGATTTTGAGGTAGAACAGATGGATGTGAAGACAACATTTCTTCACGGGGATCTGGAAGAGGAAATCTACATGAAGCAACCTGAAGGCTTTGCGGTGAAGGGTAAGAAAGAACTGGTATGCAAGTTAAAGAAGTCTCTGTATGGGTTAAAATAGTCACCAAGGATGTGGTATCAGAAATTTGATACATTTATATGGGGACTTGGCTTCACCAGAAGCAAAGCATATCACTGTGTGTATTTTAAAGTAATTGGTGACCGTGTTTTTTATCTAGTCTTGTATGTGGATGATATGTTGCTGGTTGGAAATGACAAAGAAATTATCCAGGATTTGAAGACCCAATTGTCCTCCAAATTAGACATGAAAGATCTTGGTGCTGCAAACTATATTTTGGGCATGGAAATTAAAAGAGATCGGGAAAAGAGGAAGCTCTGGTTAAACCAGAGGAAGTATGTCGAGACAATACTGTAGAGGTTTAGTATGCAAGATAGTAAACCGGTGAAGGTTCCTATTCCTATAGGTGTGAGGTTATCTATTAAATAGTGTCCCAAGACACAAGAAGGGGAAGAGGACATGTCTCGTGTTCCATATGCAGGTGCAGTCGGTAGCCTGATGTATGCAGTGGTCTGTACTAGACCAGACATTGCACATGCAGTGGGAGTATTGAGTAGGTTTATGTCAAAAACAGGAAAGGAGCATTGGACAACAGTGAAGCGGGTTTTCAGGTATTTGTGTGGCACTAGTGATTATGGTTTGTGCTACCAAGGAAGACCAAGATTGGACAGAGTATTGCATATTCGTGGCTTTGTTGATGCAGACTGGACTGGAGATCTGGATCAGAGAAGATCTACAAGTGGGTATGTGTTTAATCTTTTTGGAGGTGCAGTTAGTTGGATGAGTAAGAAACAATCTGTAGTGGCATTATCAACTACAGAGGCAGAATACATGGTAGCCACTCATACAAGCAAGGAAGCAATTTGGTTGCAGAGATTGTGTTCAAGTATGGGGTTAGTATAGGGAGCTATACGGATAGACTGTGACAGCCAAAGTGCAATTTTCTTGGTAAAGAACCCCGCATACCATTCAAAGACAAAGTACATTGATGTTCAGTATCACTTTGTGAGGGATATGATAGAAGACAAAAAGGTGTTGCTAGTAAAGGTGGACACTTTGAAGAATACTGCAGATGCATTGACAAAATTTGTGAGCTCTGAGAAGTTCTCTTGGTGTAGAGAAACAATGGGCGTTGTAGGGCTGGATAAATGATTAAGCTCTCTTGTGGCCCCCTGTGGAAAAAAACAACAAGTGGGAGAATGTTGGTTTGTGTTATATTCTTTCCACGACTAGCCCACGTAGTTAACCGGGGGTTAGAGGGGGGAGATCACAGGGGGTTTAAGGGGTACTCGTAACCCCAGAAAATTTTGGTTTTGGACCCTATGTTAGGTTGGGCGGACCCACCTATGGTTTTGTGCATGATTTTCACACATGTTTTTTGGACGCGATGGTTTTCGGTCCATGGTTTTGGACGTGATGGTTTTCGGTCCATGGTATTGGATGCTTCAGCATGTATAAATATGTATTGTAACATTGAAAGGAACATAATGAAAAATCAAGCTGGTAGTCTCGGTTTTGGGATCCAGGGGAAAATCTCTGTGTATATGTGTTTTATGTGTTATGCTCTTGCATTGTTCATTTTATGCGTTTTAGAATCTGTATGCAGGTAATTTTTGTACGGGGTTAAAACCTAGATTCATATCATCCCAAGAATTAATAGTTCACCCACCCAAACCCATGAACCATCTTAAAGCTGCTTCTTTCAGAGTGGAAGGGAGAAATTTTAGCTTTTGGGGGTCAGTGGTGTAGCCATACCCTCTACAAAGGACATCAAACTCAAACAGGAAAGCATCAGGATCCTTTGTGATCATCCCATGGAAAGTTGGGATGCTCTACAGATGAATAGCCTTCATGGGGGCATTGGCCACTTGGTTGACTATGGGATACTCTAATGTCGAGGTTTGACCTTGAGGTGGCTGATATGCCATTTGGTCAAAGATGTGCCAATAACCTTCGGGGATTTTAGGGGGTGCTTTTTGAGTAAGCAGAGGATTAGCAACCCAAGCTGGCTTTGCAACACTACCTAGATTTGGGATCACAGGAGATCCCTATTCAGACAACTGTGGTTCTGCCTTAGTAGTCCCACTGGTTTCTCCTTCTCCTTCCCTTAAGTTACAATATTTTCCCTCTTGTAGAGGATCAGAATGTAAACTTATTGTAGCTTGAAGACTTTGTTCTAATCCTCCAACTTGGCTTTGAATCTCAGCGTAAGCTACAGATGGTGAGCCTGCTGCTTGAGGGATAATAGTAGAAATTTTTCCAGATATTGCTTGGAATCCTACCGACACTTGACACTCTGCTTTTCTTACAATTTTGTCTATCAAGGTCAATCTCCCAAGGTTCACCGATCCTTTGGGTTTTGTGAATTTAGGTGGGGGGTTCTACTCTTTTTCTATCTTTCTATTCCTAGTCATTCATAAAAACCAATTCCTATTTAACCTCTAAGCTTTTGCTGAAAAGCAGGCTGGTAAGCAAACACTTTACTTGCTAGGTATGCAGGTTCTTACCTTCCATTTTTAAAACCCAATTCTTTCACAACAAGATAAAAAGGAAATCACTTGAAACACTCTCCCCGACAACGACGCCAAAATGTTGGTGCACTAAGATGTATTTTTATAGGCAATCTTAATTCCTACATTAATTGTCAACCCAAGGTAAGTATTTTTATCTCAAGAGTGTCAGCACAATCTATGCAGTGAATTCAGAGGTTAGCTAATGGTAAATCATTGCAATCACTAATAACTATCTCTTCAACTCAATTCACACAACTCTTAAAGAAGTAACTAAGGAAGAAATGACTCTGAGAGAACTCTCAACACACTCTGCAATTATGTCTAACTTATCCCAAAATCAAATGAATCTGAATGCGAATGCAAAGAATCATGCTTGTCAACCTTCGAATATAATTAAAACTAACTAACTCGATCAATAAAGAGAACTGTAACAACTGAACAACAATGTTAATCTATAGCAAACCAAAATTGAACGACAAATCCTAATTGAACGGCAATCTCGATTGAACGACAATTCCTAATTAAATGACAATCTCGATTGAATGATAATTCCTAATTAAATGACAATCTCGATTGAACAATAATTCCTAATTTAACGACAACTGAGAATTGAACAGTGAGCAAGTAAATACGATAAATGATTTCTAAACAACAACTGTTCTTTGTAAACGGATTATGGAAATCAATTAATACTATCTCTAAGATCTACGATAACATAACTCAGAATGAACAACAATCTACTACTGAAACTAATATAACTAATCCAATCAAAGCATTACTTAGATACATCAGACGACTCTGTATGAATCGAAATGAACAACAATATGAATTGGAATCGTCAATCCTCATAATAAGCGAAATTATATTAACTGAACATTAACAATCAATAAAGATTCAAATGGAAAGATTATAACACAAGAAAGCAATAGAACTTCTCTTGACCGGGCCCAAAGTCGCCAGAAGTCCCCGCTAAGGAATACTCATAATATAAGTGAAGATCAAACACAACCTTTCTTCATTAACATAAGTAACCAGATTACAACGTCACTGAGATAACAATATTATATGTCTCAAAAAGAATAATTATAGATTACATAAGTCTGAACTTCTTTTCGTTTGCCTTTCAGCCTTATATATAATAGTAAAAGAGTAAACTAGATAAAAGCAAATCCTCAGGATCAGGGGATCCTGAGGATTTCGCAATACATAATCTGATTCTGTCATGAAATAGTATTGGTCTGCCTGGTCTCTTGCTGCCTTTCTTGCCTTAGACGTTGTCTTTCTCTTTTACGGCCTGGTGCTGCTCTGTTAAGTGAACAACTATTGGCCAATCCGCGTCTTCTGCACACAAGGATAGTAAAAAGTCAGTTTCCAGTGCTAGACTTATCTAACTTGTTACCAAGTTCTTTCATCCAACTTTAACTATTATTTCCTTTATTTCAATCCATAAATAGAGATAATAGTGTAAGGATAAATACGAAATAAAGCAATTACTGAGGAGAAAATATACCTTTTTCTTAACCCAACAGTAAGCTCAATTAGAATTATAGCATTGAGATAGGGATAAATGGATCTTGGAAAGCTTATTGTGGGCTTGAAAATAATTGTAAGACAACAGGTCTTTGGATTTGGTATAAAAGAAGCTCCCCTTTGAGACTCTTTTCACTCATGTTATTTCATATGGATGTGATATTTGAGGTTGCAGTATATCTAGAGAGTTATGGAGGAAGATTGAACAAATTCAAAAGCAATTTATAACTTACAACCTCAAGATTAAGGAAATACTCCCCACCCTATCCTCTTAATTGAAGTGAACCTTTTCCCCATTGAAAGCGTGGTTATGAATAGGTATCTTATGTATAGGAAGAAGATATTCAACATGGATGCTAAGAGGTTTCCTAAAATTGCTTCCAACTTTATCCAAACCCCCGACCTTTGACTCAAGTTAGGGTAGCATAAGGATGTCAGTCTTAACTAGACTAGAACTTTCTCTTAGATTCTCCATCTTATACTCACAATTGATCTAATTTTAAACGTTTTTGTCACACTACCAACCTTCATGATCTTTTTTTTTTACCAAGAACGGTTAACGTATTTATTGCCAAAAGTGGAGCAAGATCCTATTACAATCAACAGTAGCTTTTAAAAATCGAGCAATGAGAATGAGCTGATGGTAGTCCCTTCTCCTAAGCTTAAATTCAAAAGTTCTATGAGTTCTTTGGCTATTCTTGTTTTCTGTCTTACATTTTATCTCTAAGAGCAAATTCTGCGACCTTTTCCTTATGTTTTTCTTTTTTTTGTTCCTTAAGTTTGTCGTTCCTTCTGCTATTGTTTGATTTGCTTGTTGTTCCTTCGGTTGTTGTTCCTTCGGCCTGCTGTTCCTTCAGCCTGCTGTTCCTTCGGCCTGCTCTTCCTTCGGGTGCTGTTCCTTATGTTGCTATTCCTTCGGCCCATTGTTCCTACGGATGTTGTTCCTTTGAACTGTTGTTCCTTCGGATGCTGTTCCTTTGGCCTGCTATTCCTTCTACTTGTTGTTCCTTTTGATGCTGTTCCTTATGTTGTTGTTCATTCTGGTTGTTTTTCCTTCTGTGGCTATTCCTTCTACCATCTGCTGCTGTACATTCTGGTGCTGTTTCTTTTGCTTGATAGTCCTTGTGCTTGTTGTTCCATCTGCTTGCTGCTTGGCAATCCTGAATGTGACTTTCAAGGTACCAAATACCACTCTCCCTCTGAGAAGCAGATCTACCTTCTGAAGATTGTCTAAGGCAAAGGATGAATCAAGCAGGGTCCTCCATTTAGGCTAAGATTACCTTGAGACAGCAGGCAACCTTTATTTGCCAGCGAGTCCACTTGTTTGTTTAAATCCCGCAGAATATGGTATGAGTCGATAGTGTCGAAGTCTTTCAAAGTGTTTTGAATTCTCTGCAAGGTTTTGTTTAAAGCTGGGTTACTGAAATAATCTTCGGAGTTTAAGAGCTTTATCAGGAGCTCCGAGTCTCCAAATATTTGGATTGTTTTGTAATCTAACTCCTTCGCAATCTGGCAAGCTTTTAGGAGGCTGTAACTCTCTGCTTGATTGTTCGAACTTATGCTTAGGCCCCAACTGAAACTGGTTTTTTTCAATCTGTCTGGGGAGAGAATCAATCCCCCTATGCCTGCAGTGCCTGGATTCCCCTTGGACGCTCCATCAAAGAAGATAGTGGCTTTTGGGGTCCCCTGCCACCACTTAAGAAAGTCACCTGCAGTGAGATGCAGGCGCCAAGTAGGATCTTTCATCAGTTTGTTGATTGAATCTTTCCTTTCTCCTGGCACGCAGGGTCCTAGCCACACAGAGACTTCTGCAGATAGTGTAAAGGAAAAAGTTGGATTATTTATTATTTCCAACAAGAGAGCTTTTACTTTGGCAGCCACTTCCACTAATTTCGGGATCCTGTTGTTAAAAACACACTCATTTTGAGCCAACCACACTTTCCACCAAAGGAATTTTGGAATAGCTTGCCAAATGTTTTTCCAGCCTGCGTTTTTAGATTTTTTCTTAGGGTTTTGATCTGCCCAGGAGGTGTAGAGAGTAACAACTGAAATCTGGGAGGGGGTGGGTATGCTAAGTCCGTGGAGGACCATCTTCCAAACTTCTTGAGTGAAAACACAGTCAACTAATAAATGGTCAGAGGTTTCGATAGCAGAAGTGCATAGGCAACATCTAAAGGGCCCATGGAAGCCTTTTTTATTCAAATTTTCTCCTGTTAGTGCATTTTTATGCATAAGTAACCAAGTAAATAAATTCACCTTTAGAAGGCAAAAAGGGGACCAAATGGATTTCCAGAGCTTTGGTGTTAGCAAAGATGCGTGTGTGGCTTGTAATGAGGAGAATCCTTGAGCTGTTGTATAAATTTTGGTTCTTCCCCACCCCCATTTATCTTTGGATGTATGATGGACAGGGGTGAGGCCAGAAAGCGCTGCACAGAGCAAGTTTTTTTGTGTTTCCAGAGGGTCAGGAACCCTTGGAAAAGTCCATCCTGCCCAATTCCCTTTGTTGTCCCAAGAACATATGTCTGCCAGCCAGAGAAGCCCTTTGTTCACTAGCCAGATCTTTAAATCATTACAGGAATTTAGGGTGGCCAATGGGGCATTCCCTTGAATGGTGTCCTCCCAAAGTAATGTTCTCTACCCATTACTCGGTATTCTGTATAAATGTTGCTGTATATGGTTGATGCTTCTTCTGACTAAATTCCAAATTGCTGTTCCTGTTGGAGTAGAAGCAGTAGTGATGTTTCTTAGGGAGCCTCACTTTAGGTATTTCTTCCAGAGGATCTTGCTGATAGGATGATTTTTATCTGCATACAATTGCCATATGATTTTTCCACCAAGAGCCAGATTTGCTGAGCCTGGATCCCGTATCTATAACCCCCATTGCTATAGGGGTCTATTCAGGATATCCCATCTTACTACATGTAACTTGCTCTGATTGCCCTTGCCCCCATTCCATAGGAAGTCCCGAAGGAGTTTGGAGATCTGTTCCGTGATAGACTTAGGAGCTAGTAGAAGGGAAGACTGGAAGATGGGAAGGGCGGAGAGGACTGCCTTTATCAAAACCAACTTCCTAGCCTTTGTTAGCTATTGGCCTCCCCAATATGCTATTTTTGCTTTTATCTTGCTAATTACTTCAGTCCATAGGGAGGGAGGGCTTGGTCCCAAGGTTAAGGGAAGGCCTAGATATTTGATCTTTTCCCACTTGTCATACCTAGGGAATCCCAATATGTAGGCAATTCGAAGGATAGTTGGGTGATCTACATTCCAGCCATAAACCACACTTTTTCTTTTATTGATCAAGGTTCCTATGATTAAACAGAAGTGTTGAAGTATTTCTTTGAAAGCCTTTGCTATCTTAATCGAGGCTCCTCCCAAAAGGAGAGAGTCATCCGCAAAGAGGGCATGATTTATAGGGTCCACCCCTCTTACTACCTTGATACTTGGAATAGTGTCCACTTCCATTTCCGTTGTCAGCTTTCTGCTTAGGGATTCTACCAACAAGATATAAAGAAAGGGTGACAATGGGCATCCTTGGTGGAGCCCTCTAGAAGCTTGGAAGAAATTAGAAGGTCTGCCATCCAAGGTCTGTGTGTGCAGGGTTTTATCAAGTTGACAAAATCCACGCTAAAACCGAAGGAGAGGAGGATTTTATAGAGAAATGAGAGTTTAACTCGGTCAAAATCATTTGGCATATCCAACTTGATGAGCATACCTTTTTCCTTCTGAGAGTGGCTAGAGTGGAGGGCTTCTTGCACTTGGATCACATTGTCTATGAGGTGCCTTCCTTTGACGAAACCACCTTGCAGAGGGGAGACCAGATTCCCTAACAGAGGCTTGAGTCTATTGGCTAAGAGTTTGGCAAGGATCTTGTAGGAGGAATTGCATAGAGATATTGGCCGGAATCTGTCGAAAGTCTCAGGGTTAACTTCTTTCGGGATAAGGGCAAGGAAGGTGGAGTTGATGCACCCTCCCACTTTGGCTTTCTTTTGAAAGGCTTTTACCATTATGAGAAGATCGAGTTTTATTACATTCCAGCAAGTTCTGTAGAAATGTATGGTGAAGCCGTCCAACCCAAGTGCTTTATCCGGCTGCATTGACCAAATGACATCAACTATCTCTTTTTCAGAAAAAGGCTTCATTAACCCAGCGTTTACATCTGTAGTGACAAGAGGGGGGATGTTTGACAGAAAGTCGGTAGCCAGGTCGTCATCAGAAGAACCATCCTCCTAGAACAGATTCTGATAATGGATTGTGGCTATGTGTTTTATGAGATACTGTCCTTTGATAACTTCCCCCTCCCTGTTGGATATTTCGGAAATGTGATTTCGAGAGAGTCGAGTTCTGCATTGTTTGTGAAAAAAACTGTGTTTCTGTCTCCAGCTTGGAGCCAGAGGCTGCGAGACTTAAGGTGCTAGTATTCCTCTTCTTGTCGAAAGGAAAGAAAGGAATTGAACTGGGCATTCTATTCGGTGAGCAGTTGTGCTTTGGTGATTTCAGATCCTTCCATGCCTAGTTGAATCTCAGCTAGAGCCTGAACTGTCTTTTTTCTATGACTCGTAGGAGTGAAAAGGGGTTTTTTTTTTTGCCCAGGCTTTTAATGCAGACTTAGTGTGTTTGAGTTTCTGTTCCCACACGAAGCTAGGGGATCCTTCAACTGGTTGCGCCCAAATGTCGGCTACTATGTCCATAAAGCCCTCTCTCGATACCCAAAGAGGGTTGAATCTAAAGGGAATAGGGCCGAAGTCCTCCTCTTTCTCTATCAGCAGCGAGATGGGGTTATGATCAGATGTTATTTTGGGCAGAATTTTTGAAGAGATTAAATGCTTCCCCTCCAGAAGAGTACTTTGAACTAGAAACCGGTCTAAACGGGCAGCAATGTTGGCATTACCAACTCTATTGTTGGTCCAGGTATAACAACCTTTCTTAGGTTTGTGGTCCAGAAGGTCCCATTTGAGAATCAGAGACTCCACTGAGGCATGGAAGGGATCTTTACCCCTTACTCCGCCTTTTTTCTCGTGAGGGTCTAGAGTGATGTTGAGATCCCTCGCCAGAATGATGTTTTGGGGGGCATAGATTTCTAGGAAGTCTGAGAGAGAATTCCAGCAGTCCTTCTTTTCCAAAAAATTAACAGGAACATAAAGATTGAAGAGAGCTAGAGAAATATTACTTGGGAGGTGAAGAAGATCTGTATATATCCAGTGCTGGGTTGCAAAAGAGCTTTTAAGCTGGAACATATCCTCCGACCATAGGGTTGCAAGGCCCCCTGAAGTACCTCTGGTGCTGACCGCTTTTCCTGAGTTCTTTTTCCATTTGGTTCGACTTAGAGATAGAAGAGCATCTTCTTCTATCTTTGTCTCTTGGAGCAGGAGAATGTCTGAGGTTTCCATTTTTAATAGGTCTTTTACTGCTTCAGCTTTCAGAGGGTTTCCCAGACCCCTGCAATTCCAAGAGACAATCTGCATTATTTACTAGAGGGGGGCGGTGCAGACCCACCCTTTGGGGGTTTGGTCCTTGTGTTCCTACCTAGTGACATTTCGATTGTGGACTGACTACCCTGCATCTTTAATCGCTCTGCCTCTTCTTCTTTGATCTCCTTGTGAGACTTCCTTCCTACCTTTTTGTTGGATTTCTCAAGAGGTTCATCTTCGGAAGAATCGGAACTATCTATTAGCTTTCTCCTTTTGGTCATTTCTGCATAGGAGGGTGGGGAAGTGGCACCTACTGGAGGGCCTTGATTTTCCTGTTGGATTGAATCTATACAAGGGGTTTCTGAAATGGATTCTACAGTCTGTTCCTGAGATCCTAAGTTTATTTCTGCGTCTACTATCTGTTCCATATTCTATCGCACCTCTCCCTCTTCAAGTTCTGGTTGGTATTCTGGAGGGTTTAGAGCAGCAAAAATATTTGTTGAGATGGTGGCATTTGTAGTGGATTGATCTTTGATTAAACTCTTCCCAGCAGAGGGTCCTCCGGTCTTTGGATTCCCTCCTTTCCTTTTCGCTCTGATGGTCTATTTAGTAGTGGTGGTTTTTTTGGCTTATGTCCACTGTTTGCCCTTTTATTTCTCAGATTCTTCCTCAATTTTCTTCTTGCAGTTTCGAGCGAAATGACCATAGCCATGACAATGTCGGCACTTGAAGGGGAGCTGTTCATAATCTAGTTCCTGAATGTGAGACCAGCTAACTATGGTCAACTTGATCACCTCAGGCAATCCTATCTCCAGATCGACTTCAACACATATTCTGGCACACGAATATTGTTCTCTCCTTTCATCCCTATCAATGTATTTTCCTATTTTGTTCTCGATTGTTTGCATAGATTTTGGGTTCCAGTAATGAAGAGGAAGATGGGGTAACCTTACCCAGACAGGAATGGTTGAAGGAGTGTCCTGGGAGGGGTCAAAGTCCGGCGTCCATTTATTTAGATAGAGCCCTTGGGGGCCCATGAAATATGGACTGTTTCGGAAAATGAGATCTCGATCTTCTACTGATTCGAAAACAAAAACATAATAACCTTTGCCTACCATGTGGCTTCGTATTCCTTCAGAGATAAGGGGCCTCCATTTTCGCTAGACCCATCCATCAATAGCTTTGGGAGAGGGCTAGAGACCCATGAATTGTCTAATGAGCCCTTGTTCAGCCAGGTTCAGCGCAGTCCGACATGGGTGTTCCACAGGCAGCTCGACCGAAGGGATGGATTCGGCTTTCTTAACAAATTTCTGCTGGTTTGAGTTTGCTTTCGTCTTGCCACAGGAGGCTACCAATCTCTTAAAGGTAACAATCTCAGGAGGGGGGGAAGGCGGGCCCCCTCCGACGTCCATACTGGTTGGACTCAAAATTTTGATGAAGAGGCTCACTGCGTAGAGCTATCTCCACACACTGGTTGGTCTCAGCAGCGGGAGGCTGCCGAGAGAGCTTTGCAGGAGCGACGACGGCTAGGTGAGCGTGCTCTAGAGCCGAACCCTAATCCTAGTCCAAAATTTTATCAATCAACCTTCTTGATCTTTTAACTCAGCGTAACTAGGGTGATTTGGGAACACTTCTTTTTTAGCATAGAAATAAGATGTGAAAGAATTGTAGTTAAGGTCTAATAGACCATATAGGTCTTAGCGGATGTTAACCATCATCATCATCACCATATAAAATATAAATAGTAGCTATAAATTAAGATCCATTGGACCATATAAATTAAAATATTGATTCATATTATTAACCATTATATTTCATAATGAAATATTGTCTTACAAAAATCTACTTTCCTTTGCAATTGAACAGGGGATTACAAATCTTCAGTTGTTTAATGATTCATTGCTTGTGGTGAATTGGATAAACAAAGTCCAGACTTGCATAAATATTCTTGTTGCCTATTTTACATCATGCTATTGATCTAAAAAATTATTTTTAACTCATTTACATGTCACCACATATACAAGGGGCGAAACATGGAGGCAAATCAACTTTCCAAATCAACATTAGTCTTAAATATGGGGGTTTGGCATATTTGTGAAGTTCGTAGTGGCTCCTCTAATACACATGTTCATCGTCCTATGATGGACATCATCCTATGATGGAGCCTATTCTTTCTCAACAAGGGCTGCAACTTAATTTCCAATTTTTTTGTTTTTTTCCTATGTATCTGATGATATATGAGCTTATTTCAATGCTCATTTTTTTACTCTTTGCAAAGACTGTATGGGAAATTAGTTGCTTGATAAAAAACAACTAATCACCTAGGAAGTAATTATCAACCCGAGGAGCATCTTTTTATTTCAAGGCAATCAACAAAATATATACAAGAAACTACCAGCAGTTAATACTAATTCTACATGAGATTTCATGTGATCCTTTCATCATCTACTAACTAAAAGCATATCTATCATATCTGCACTCTTAAAGTATTTTGAATATAGCAAGCCATAATGAATAAGGAAAATAAAAAAATTAGAAGTAAAAGGACAAAACTGAAAGTAAACTTTATTTCTAATTGAATCAAAGTTGCATACAAAAATGTGAATTTAATGAGCAGTTGAAATTAAAACTCAACCTACAAAAATCTTCAACTCTACTCTACTAATATAATACCATTAGCTATTGCAAAATAAATCAGAAATCATTATAGATCCACAACAATCATTATTTCAAAGAAAAATAACTCAAATTTGAAGGGACAGTAATCTTATATCTAAATAACAACAATCATAAAAGAGGTTTAACAAACTGTATTGACATTAAAGTTGTTGCACACCATCAAAACTCAAAGTAACAATTGCTTGTTCACACCAAGGAACAACGAATGAAAAGTAACAACCTACAATATATGTAAATACAACACATACCAAATGGATATACTTTACATATTCAAGGCAACACTTCGTCTAGCAAAGCAGACCTAACTCCCTAAGAGTCAGTCCACCTTAAGAAAAACTCAAATCAGATTACAAGTAGACAATTATGAAATTCCACCAATAGCTCCTTTCATTAAAAAATTTAAAATAGATACAACACAATTTTGAGCTCTGCCTCTAATTCAATAATTGTCCATCCCCGTCTCTGATTTTTGTCTTCATTTAAACACATAGAGAGCAAGGGGAAATTTACAACTAAACTGATTACAGGATGATATCCATTACAATTTTAGATTGATTACAAAAGATCAATAAGAAAGATGAGATCTGAAAGATCTCTCCACCATCAATCAGTTGAAACAAGTTGAATCTGGTATTGCAATTGGGAGAATTTGGAAAATGGTTGCAACAGTGAATTTGGGAAAATCACCTTCAAATAACCCTGTGTTTCTCTCAATCCAAAGCGAATTTGGAAAAAATTCTCATCCACAAACTAAATTTGTTTGTTCTGCACAAAACCCATGCCACATAATTTCCATAATCGTCTTCATTTCCCCGTAATATCCAACACAAAATCATCACTTCTTATCCAATGAATTCCTGAGTTGGAATATTTGACTATTTTCTATCTAGAAGAGATTTTGGAGGCTAAAATCGTGAGTGATGTTATAATAAATCCATTCATAAACTATCATTGGAAAAATCATGCATAATAATCTTCAATTTATTAAAATTAAAAGAGAACAAATATTACTTATTTGCGAGAGCATAAATAATTATGAAATGAAATTATATGATAAATTATGATAAATGGCATGATAACAAAATGGTAGAAATGGATGAAATAGATGTCAATAAATGATAATTATAATGACAAATCAGTAGCCCAACATCTCCCCGAGACTGAATATGTTGCATGTCTTCATAGAACCCAATGCCTCTGTACTAACCAAGTTGTAATACAATAACCAAAACACTCTGCCCAACTCATGATATTGATGGAACATACAACTTCTTCCCCAAAGGCTTCTTCAAAACAATGGTTATTCAATTCTAGCAATGTTGGTGAAGTTGTAACAATTTTCACATTAACTTTCAATTATATGTCTATGAAGTTGCAACAAAATATGATACAAGTAGCAACAAGCTTCATTAACCATGTTCTCAAAAACTACAAACTAGATTTTGCTAAAATTTTGCAAGCAAATTTGTAATATATTAATGCTTCTCCATTCCAAAAATAAGAGTCGTCTGATCCACAAATCCTGAAATATAAACAAAATTGTTGTAGGTGATGATGCGTGATTTATGGAATTTTACAAATTGGTTTAGCTTGAAATTTTCTGGGTTTGTTCATTTTAATGGTATTTTCTTGTTTTCCAAAACTCACAAGAATCTAGTTCACGGTCTTAAATATATACATGAATCAATTTATGCACTGTATAACAATGAAATAATATGCCTTAAATGAGAAAGAAAGGAGACAACAACCATCATGCATAGCAATTTCTCCCCCAAACTAGAGAATTAGCATGCCCTCATGCTACACTAGAATCAAATTGAGGGTGTTGCTACAATCACTATTGAAAGCTCTGCCTGGTGTATAACAACATGGAATAAGGGAGGTTTTGAGAATGAATAAGGATAATGATGCATGATAAAGAGTACTAATGGCATGGTCATGATAAATAAATGAATAAAGAATACCCTCCCCCAAACTAAAAGCGTTGATGTCTTTTGAAAAAGGGAAAGTGGTAAAGAAATGGAATTAATGACTTGAAAATATGAGTGAATAATGCTTAGTGGTTTTTCGTGTCATTCTCCTAAACTTTTAATAAATCAAAAAACAATGTTATTTTACCTCAAGTTTTACCTTTGTGAAAGATAAGAATGACATGGATGGACTGATATTTGTTGAAGCTAATGTAGGTCGAACTGATGATGAAAGTGATGATAAAGGTGAAAGCCATGCAAGCTTAAAGAAATCAATCACAAAGTGTAGCAAGATTTCCTTCCCCCAAACTGATTAGTTGTCCTGTCATCATAATTTATACGCGAGTAACCTCAATCAGTAATTCATCACCTCAATAACCTCAGTATATATAAAAGTGACATAATCATGTTGTGAATGCCATGGGATAATAATGGATAAAAAGGGAAAATAAAATAGGGTAAAAATGATGACAAAAAGATGCATTCCCTGGAGCCACCAACTTTGGTTGTTATGGGCACACAAATGGTGGTACATGGAATGAATTAGTTATATCAGTCTTTACCTCTCAAGATCTTACTAATTTCTTAGCATTCACAATCATAATTATGGTAACAACACATAAATAATGGTAGAGTATCCGATACTGGAGTAACAACACATGAATAATGGCTCAACATGCGACAATATAGAAGAAAAGAAGAAAAATGAATTTTGAGTTCAGGACCCTTCCCAAAGTGATCAAAATCATGTAATCATAACATGTTGGCCAAGCATAAAAGTCAATCAACATTAGTGGTATACGCCAATAAGAAATTAAGGGTGGCTAAAGTGGGAAGTTTTGGAAATTTTAAGTGAGGGCCCCTTTATTTTACCCCAAAATAATAGGAGTGTTGTTAAGTTACCAATAAATGACGATTGGTTGGGCGAACTAATTATCTTTGGTTAAAGATATGAAACTTGAAGAATAAAGGAATAATGATCCTAAATGAAAAATCTCAAATATCCTAAAATATTTTCCCATGACATGTAAAGCGAGTATTTAAAATTCATTAAAAAACATAAATCATAACCATCATCCTCTAAGAACTGATTAAATATTACCCCATGAATCATGAGTTCTAGCAAACCTTATATATGCAACAGTAAGATTTGTCGGAAATTAGTTTTGAGAAAACAAGGTAACCAAGTAGATCATAGTATTGAGTTAACTTCTATACCATATGCATGGCCATTGCTTCCAGTAGGCGTCCATAGCCTCGACAGGAATGCCTTTTTAACCCATTGAGATGCCATTGTCCCATTTATTAGAAATAAATACATAGTTACAAGATCATTTCAATTTACTTAGATGTCTACTGAAGATCGTTGTCGTGGCTTGGCAGCTGTTAATGTCATTCATGGGAGCTAACAAAGTGAATAAGTCAACTCGTGATGAGACCTCTTATCCTTCAGCTTTACGACCAAAGGCCATTACCATGGCTTGGTAACTAGTAGTGGTAATGTCACTTTATTAGGACCTATGATCATGGTAGGTCAACTTGTGATGAGACCTCCTATCCTCCAGTTGACTATTTATGCTTAAAATTCAACTATGGTTATTATTAATCATAAAAGATTACTTAATAAATGGGGTGGCAGGTAAGCTCCTTAAGAGCTATGGATGGCGTAAAAAGTTTTATAGTAACTAATTTCAACTTGTTTAGTTTTGCTTCTCGAAGACTAATAACCTTAAAATGACCGTTGATAAATATACTTTGCTTTGTTAAGATTGGGGTTGAGGAACAATTCATTAGATAATGATAGAATGATTTAAGTACAATTTTATCGTAATCATCATAGATTTTACATGATCAAGGAATTAACAAATTAAGAAAGTTAAAAGTCAACATGATGAAATCATCTTTGCAGAATTATCCCTTAAAGATAAGATTTTGTTTGTGAATAAACAAAGATAAACTGACTGCCCAATCATCATGTTGAAGAGGGCCTATAAACATCAAAAATATTTCCCATTCAAATCAAGGAGAGAAAGATCAGGAAGACCTACAAGTGTCAAATCAAGTAAAAGGGACAAAATCATGAAAATAAGTCGAAGTAGCAATAGTTGTGACCGAAGTAACAACAATCGTGACTTAAGTAACAACGACCGTGGCTTAGGTAACAACAATCATGAATCAACAACTGCGACTTAGAGAACAATAATAATTATTGTGAGTTAAGGTTGCAACAATTGCTATTCAATACCTATATAATTTATTCATCCAATAGTACCATTGTGGCATGTTGCAACCTCAAAACTACCCATATTAGTAAATATCAAGCATGATTGTGATAACCCCTTCTAAAAACTAACTCAATGGGCGATCTTGGCATGGTGACATGGAGAAGGATTAGTCATCCAACAATCATAGTCACTTTACAAAATAATGAGGAATTAAGAGTGAATCATACCTGACAAGGCTTACCACAAGAGTGTTTGATATTTGATTTGAGGCAACCATATACTTGATAAGACTGGAGAACAAATGGACAGATGTGAAACAACGATATAAAACTCAAGAACTTCCTACTTTGATTTTGATGAAGGAACAATAGTTGAAATTTTGAAGGAAACAACACCTGAAATATAAAAACATAAGATAAATTAGAAAAGAAATAACACTTTATTGGAAGCAGAAAAAAAAAGAACTTAAGTTACAACAAATGTGATTTTGGATGCAACAATGTTGTTTCCTAATGGAACAACAATCTGTTTCCAAGGAACAACAATATGTTTTAATAGCAGTGGTGAATAAGCATGGACAAAATGTCTTTCAGAAGAATGTTTTGGTAGCAATGGCATGGTTGATAGTGTAGTGGTACTGAACAATACTGGAATCAATTCTTCATTTTTCATGTTATGAATCTATCAAGTAATAAAAAATTCTTTATGTTGTTTTCTTATTGTTTGCAAGTATTAGCGGGAACATTTTGTAGCAAGCTCTTATGATCCAAAACTTTTGAGATAACGACACCTAGAAAAAAATCATCATCATATGATATTAAATTTCTTAATAAATTCTTGAATGAAATGCCCTATTTCATTCATATTATCTTCAATAATCACTCGTTCATAAATGGACCTCCTTTATTTTCCTCGGACTTGCAAAAAAACAAGCATTTACCTTCAATAAAACATGAAATCATGGAAGAAGAGAGATGTATGGACTTTCTTAATCCAATAAATATGCAAAAAGTAACAGGTAGTTACTCTATAAAACAAATCCATAGAAAGAAATAACAAAATAAAATTCATTTATTACCTGCAGGAGAGCGGTGGCCAGCCATACTAACCAACAATATTTTAATCATAAATTCTTTGTTTTTCATCATATTTGAATGATTCCAAAGCCAAATGAAAGTTAATTTAGAGGTATATCTCCAATAGAAACATGTTTTAAAAATTCCATGTGATGATATGTCAAATATGCTCAGAACGACCTACATAACAGAGTTATTTTATGTTTCCCAACTTATACCAACAATCCATATTTTAAGCGTAACTTTTTTCGTTAGATGACAGATTGAACTGATCCAAATTGGAGGTTATTTTATATTCATATATTTATCTCTGTTAGAAACAGGTTTTAAATATAATAATAATTGATGGGTAAAATATGTCAATGAACACCCGAAAAAACAAAGTTTTAAGAGTGTTGATTTACAATATGCAGTTAATATTTTGGGCATAACTTTCTCATACGACATCGAAATTGAGTGATTAAAATCAACTTGTAAACTAGATTTATAGGGAAATATTACATGGAAACAAGTTTGCAAGATATAGTCATTTAGGCCTCCAAAAATTGGTTGTCCCAACTTTGTTCCTGAGCTTCCTACTAGACACCCTGTCAATGTTTTGGTCATAACTTTTTCATTTGAGATCGAAATTAAGTGATTCAAATTGGGTTAGAAAGTATACATCAAGGGATACTTATGAAAGAAATAGGTTTTAAAAATATGCCCATTTGGTCCCTCAAAACATGACTATTCCGGTTGTTTTAAATTTTTTTTCATCAAGCCCGCATGCCATAGGATATGGTAAACACGCAATTTGTCCAAAATGGTGATCATAATGGATATGGGTGGTTGTATGCATGTAATTTTAAATATAATACATCTAAATACACAAATAAATTCAAATATTTATTACTGATGTTGATTTACACATGGTGTTGCAATAAAAACAACTTTTTTTATATATAAAGAAATTTATTTATTATTTCCTTATTTATTTTATTTTCTACACTAACCTACTCTATTTTGAAAAAGATAAAATATCCCTAGGTATAAGAGTACTTCCAATGAAGCCATTTTTGAAACAAGGCCTCAAGTATGTACATGCCCAAATTAGAAAAATGCACATTAATAAATACGAGGGTATGAGAGACCAACTTCCTTTGAAAGGATGGTGCCAAGGATTGCCGAAGTATGGAGTAATACTTTGAGAAAATGATGGAGTAAAACCAATCTTAAATATAGCCTTTGCTTTCTTGATTTCCCATAGTTTTCATATCATGAAGTTCTTGAGTTTCCAATGTCTTATTGATCTCAATGACTTGTTGATATGGACTTAGAAGAAACCTCATTGTCTTCCATAGCTTCAATAATTTTTGGATTTGAAACCTTCCCAATCTCAATATAAGTTTTCTTCAATGGTGCAAGAGAGATAGAATGGGTGGAAATGGTGGGTAAATTTTATAGTTCAACATTATAAGCATGTTGTAATGGTTTATCATTGTGACGATGTGGAATGGATTGGGCAAGAAATTGTGTAGGGCATGGATGATTTTGATGATGTAGTTGATTGGGTTGTATGGGTGATCTTGATAAGCAAGAAAGATGTTGTTGAAGAGCTAGCGAAGAGTATGAATGATATGTTTGCGTTGCAAGATGAGGGAGAGTAGTCATGCAATCATAAGATGGACCACGCCAAACTTGTGGGCAAGATTGATGGGGGTTATACTGAGGTTGGCATGACTGCCCTAATACATGAGTATTCCATGATGAATAATGTGAGTAAGAGAATGGAGAGAAAGTGTTTTGAACCATAAATTTAGACCATGATTTCCATGTGTCGTGCGGAAAGAGTCAATTTTGTGGACAAAACCGACCTCCCTAGAAGCTAAGGCTTTCTAGTGACAAACAAGACAATCAAGCACTATCTTTCCCTAAATATGCATTTAAAATAAAAGCAACCAGGTGTTTAAAGCATACCTTTAGTCCAACGCTGTTTGTAGCAGCCAAGCCTCTTCGATCCAGATGAGCTCCTCCTTCTCCTTGAAGCCTGCATTCACTAACAAGCAAACGATTACATAGCACCTGAATAACTCATATAATAAAACATATTCATCATAAAGACCAAGGAGTATATGAAACAAATTATATATAACAACTTGTTGAGAAAAATGAACTTAATTGTATTAATTGGAAACAAAAGAAACCTTACAACCAGTGCCTTGGTGTTGTGCAGGTCCCTCCCAGGGTCCAGCAAGAGTTCTCCTTTACTTTGATCAGCTCACCCAATTCCAAATGAAGCTAAGAAAGGATTGGAATCTCTCCTCTCAAGCCCTATAAGGGAGTCCTAATTTCAGCAGCATCTACCCTTAGGAATGTTCAGCTTTCAACCTCTCCTCCCTCTGGCCCAATGCCTGTATTTATAATGCTTTGGAGGAAGTTAATCAGGTCCACCATCAATGGGATAAGCCCCTCTTTCAATGGGATAGCTCCCCTCTTGATGGGATAAGTTCCTCTTTCTTTGGGATGCATGAACCATCTGGAGGCGCTCAATCCACGTCAAACCATCTTCTAGAATGCTCTAGATTCGACCACAAGTAACTTTTTTGAAGTAAAACTTGCGCCTTTTGACCTTTACAGGAGTACGCACCCACCCCTTTACAGACAGAGCGTACAAGTACGCAGGTATTATATACTTGAGGTGCGTACACGCAGGTAAGAGTAAGAGAAACTGCGTAACCAGAGTTATATTGACTTTTAAGGACTTTCTCTCTTTCTTGGAGTTTGACATGAGGAGCAGAGGTATAAGACTTGCCAAGGAGGACAGTATGACAATTGATGGAGCCATACTGACTGCAAATAGTCATGGTGACAAATTTTAGTGTAACAGATTGCCCCCTAAAGTGCGAAGTCTGTAGTAGATTAGGGTTTCATATCATCTGGGAAGGGTGAAGCACTTTATCATTTCAAGGATTATCTTGTGGAGAGCCCAGTTGGAACCTGCAAATATTCAACACAAAATACATATATAAGATCATATCATCGCTGAGGTAGGCATTCCCATACTCAAATTGAAAACTTTAACTAACACACTAACTACTGCTCTGATATAGGAATGATTTCGCAGTACATCATAATCATAGACTCATGTAGACACAGTATGGACGCAGCCATCTGTTTATGATTAGTCTACTATATAATGAATACAAAACTCCTCGCAGCCTGGATGGTGGAAACTAGATCCAGGGTCTTCATTTCTACTTCCCGAAATAGTACGATTCTATCCATGCGAATAAATGAGTTGATGTCGAACATGGTAGAAACCACTTGATTACCAGTCGATGATGTAAACTATTAACAAGTGTGAGAGAGACCACCAGTGATGTCAATGGTTCTCAAAGTACCCAGTACAATCCATGAGATGTGAATAAATGTGTTGATGTTGAACATGTCACGGAATCCTTTGATCGAAATTCAATGATGTAAATTGTCGTCAAAGGCGAGAAACCTGCCATTGAGGCATGCAGATCTCAAGGTAGTGACGATTTCTAGGTCATCTTTCTAGATAATGTGCTGATGTCGATAGAAAGCGACTCGTTGCAGGCAAGCCCACAACACAAAATCATAGATCAAGTTGAAGAAATGTAGCTGTAAGGACTGACTCAGGGATGGTCAAGATGGATGACAGGTATTTTGCAGATGAATGGTTTATTTGCAGTGACCTCTTGAACACATAACGACACAACAAATGGCTTGGTGACAATTGACCCAAAGTTAATACCCGGAAACTGGCTGAAGACTTTCAATGTGGTTTGATCAACTATTAGGCAAAGGATTTCCCAACCCAGGTGAATGAAAAGTGTCGTGTTCAAGAGTGGTGATAAGGTTTTTCTGAGACAAAGGATAACAAATAGGCTCATTTTTCTCTCTTTTCCCCCACCATTTCTGGCAAGTACCTCTTTATTTTTTACAAGCTTGAGGAGGATAACATTTGCTTGATTGTAAGCTCGTCCTTCGGATGAGTCCAACTTAGTTTAGATTCGAACCCTAAGAAGGAGTGGTCCGTTCTTGTTTATAATCGAACAGGTCCTTTACTGTGAAATTTTAACGAGTCAAGTATAGGAGAAACTCGGCGTTTTTCATTTTTAGAGAGTCTGAAAAAACTTAAGAAGACTCCAGGGTTGACCTTTTTCGTAAATTTGTGTCTCCCAAGCCCGAAAAAGTATAAAATAATACTTGAGAGAACCGCTTGATCTTTACGACCAAGGAGTACTTTCATAATTAGTGTCTCTGATTTGAAAAGTAAAAAGCGACCAAGGACACGTCGTTTTATTTCCAATATTGAATTTGAAATGACAAAAATCCGGCAATCTTTTCATGTTTTTATGGTCAGAAAAGGGCTATAAGATGACTGTCTTTTAATTCCGTTTTAACGAGTGTAAAAGAAACGCTCGGCAATCTTTTCATGTTTTAGGAGTCAGAAAAGGGCTTAAAGATGACTCTGATGTTTTTGTTCGTAAAAAATGACAATTTTCCCTGAAAATCCTTTATCCTGCACAAAAACCAACGCATTACTCATACCTGTTGAAGATAGATAAAAATACTTTGAAAAATACCTTTTCATGGTGAAAAATAAACAAATTTACCATTTATTTACCCAAAAAACCTATAAAAAGGGCTTTTACCAATTCATTTTTACCATTTTACTGTTGAGGAGAGAAAAAGGGCTTTTGGCAAGAAACTTCCCGTGGACACTGCGGAGAATCCGACCGTCGAAATCGAACGCCATCTCTTTCAGGTATTCTACAACATCCTCCTCTTCATTTCCATCCGTTTAGAATTCGTTTTTAGGCCCTAGATTTCATTTTTTGGAGGCTTTGGGGTTTCAAGAACCGCCTTTCGGGGTACGCAGGTGCCACACTAGGGACCCGCGTACCCCGACATTTTCTCAGTTGGGAAAATGTCGGGCGTACACACCTTGCCTTAAGGGAACCTGCGTACCCACGCTCTGTTCCTAAAGGCGGGGTGCATACTCCGCGAAACGAGTTTTCAAACCCCAAATTCTCCAAATTGGACCAAATTTTTTTGATTTCATGGATTCTAATGGATGTTTTCTGGTGTGTAGATTGTTCACCATGCTTGATTGGCGCGAGAGAGAGCACGAAGATGTTGATTTGGCCATCATTAATCATCAACCATCAATTGATGCTTTGAAGGCATGCGACCTTTATAAACACTGGGCCATACCTGGCATGAGGGCCCAAGTGCGCTTTCTAGAGTGGCTGGTAAAAAGATGGAACGTTCAGGACCAGTGTTTTTATATTGGAGGGCACCAGCTCGAGATAGAGCCCGCAGATATCTACTTCCTCACTGGTTTGCCCAAGAGAGGCGAACACTTGACTCTGTTCGGGACTAGGCCGGGTGGCCAGTCCATCGCTAGTCTCCGACTAGAGTGGTGTAACACTCAGTCTCAGGAGAAGGGGATAGAGATCAAAACTATATCCCGTCCTGAACTTATGGTGATTGCCTTTACAGTTACCAGACTTTGCGGGGCTGCCGCTTTACACATTGCCACTGGATCCCAGATGCGGATGGCGATTGATTGCTATCGAGGTACCATTTTCAACTGGTGTGATGCTGTGTTGGCCAATTTAAAAGGCCAACTGACTAGAGCCAAAAACGGACAGCTAAAGACTTTTGGTTATGGGCCTTTAGTTGTGAGTTTTGGCTTAGAGAGGGTTCCGATGCTGATCCCACAGCAGCTCACTGTTGAGGCTGGGCTTCCTCGAGAGCCCAAATTGATGCGATGGGTTGCGGTTATGGCTCGTCATCCTGATGAGGGAACGAACGTTGTCCGATTTACTCCGGAGTACTTTCACTGGTTAGAGGACCAGGTATTTTCTATACAGGATTTTCCTTATGCCGGAGTTGATTTTCGTGGAGATACGGACAGGGTTCTTCCACCGGGAGAACAATGGGATGATACAGGTAATTCATTTTCCACAAGTTTTTTAAACTATCTATTTTTTTTTGTTTTTATATCGTCTCAAAACTGATAGAAATAATTTTCAAAATGCAGATGTAGGCCCACGACGTCCAGCCAATCTCCGGCCTTTCGAGAAGAGACTACCAGTTGTAGCGGCACCGACCCCACAGGACGAGGCTACAGAGACTTTAGCTGAGTTGGAACATGACCTAGAGCGTCTTACAACAGATATACCGGAGACTACTATAGACGATATTCCTATCAGGCTTCAGCGCTATGTAGTCGGGGTCCCAGCACCTTTTAGGAGGTTCTTGTGTAGGGTGGCCCGTGCAGTGGTGTCATATAGAGATCATCACCAGTGATTGGATGGTCGTTTTGTAGACACATGTGACATTTTGGTTTTTTGTACTTATCATTTTTGGCAATCATAAGGTGTTTTTCAACCTATGATCGAAGACGATGTATTTTTTGACACACTCCTAACTATATATATCATTATTACCGGCTTATCTGTTGAACATGTGTGATGAAATGTTTTTAAATTTACATGTATGATTATTGCAAATGTCTATTTAACATTCGAGAAGCAATTGCATCTGCTAATGTATTTAAAGACCTTGGAATATGCTGATATTTAATGTAATCAAATTCACGTTCCAAGAGATGCACTCTCAAAAATAACCTTAATAACACTGGATTTCTAATGGCATACACTCTATTAAGCTGTAATACAACGAGTTCAGAATCTAACCTCACTATCAAACTTCGAATCCCAAATGAAATAGATTCAGACAATAACTCAATCACTGCACTGTACTCGGCAATGTTGTTTGTTGTTTGACCGAGGCTTACCCCATGCATAGAAACTAACTCGTCAGAGGGCGAATAGATAACCCAAGCTGCGGAAGAGATATTCCGTGTACTACGACAAGCACCATCAGCGAATCCAATGTATGTTTGGAGAGGCATCGACATATGCAATATCAAGAGTAAAACCAAGATAAGCAAGAATAACGACGAAAAACACACTCTCTAAGCTAAGCACACTGTCTAAACTAACAAACACACCAGCTAGAAAGAAAAACTAACCTAACTAAAAATTCTCCATACCCATCATTTAAGCATAATACCTCTTTAAGTAAAGACCATTTCAGGGTTTACCCAAAGAGTCCCTGTCAAAGTCTACCAGCTCATAGGCCCCTTTTGCTAGCTTTCGTTTGACAATATAGGGCCCATGCCACATAGGAACGAATTTTCCAGCACCTAATTTATCATTAGCTTGATCATATAATAACACTAGGTCTCCTTCCGAAAAATTTCGAGGGGTCACATTTCGATCGTACTGAGCTTTCATACGTTTTGCGTGAGTCTCGATCGCCAATGCAGCATCACGTCGATTCTCATCTAATTGAGCTAAGTATAATAAACGCTTCTCCTATTCGGAAGTAGCTGGAAGTAACTCAATGGCCATTTGCAGTGACGGGATTTCGCATTCAATGGGTAGCACAGCGTCCAAACCATAAACTAGTTGGAAAGGAGTGAACCCTGTTGATGTTTTCACTAAGGTTCGGTACGCCCAAAGCGCTGAAAATAACATGTTGTGCCAATTCGACCGATGAATAACAATGATTCGTCGGATCATGATAACTAAAACTTTGTTGATGGACTCAACCAGACCATTCGCTTGTGGATAATAAGGAGTTGAACTATCATGATGTAAACCAAGCTGGCCTGTAAGTTCTGTCATCATAACGTTTCGAAAATGGCGCCCATGGTCAGTGATTATCGCTTGTGGGACACCAAACCTAGCAATTATGTGATTGAACACGAAAATTGCAGCTGTCTTGCCGTCAGCCTCGAATGTAGGCATCGCCTCGGCCCACTTAGTAAAATAATCTACCGCAAGGATGATATATGCATGCCCCCCGGGGGAGTGAGGGTTACATGTAATAAAATCGATACCCCTTTTGGCAAAAGGACCAACGACAATTATAGGGTGGAGAGGAGCAGGTGGAGCGCGCATCTTTCGATCAAACACCTGACAGTTGTGGCATTTTCGGACCGCAGTAATACAATCTTTAAACAAGGACGGCCAGAAGTAGCCAGCGCGCAATATCTTTTGGGCTGTGGCATACCCAGACATATGACCGCCACATGCTCCAGAGTGACAGTCATTCAAAACCCTTTCAGCTTCCTCATGAGTTAAGCAACGTCGAAAAATAGAGTCCGCCCCACGGCGATAAAGAGTATCTCCAATAATTTTGTACTGTTGGGACTGGAATCGAATTTTCCGACGTTCCGACTTTGAAACTTCGGGCCGAAAGGATTGGGTCTGGAGATAGACGATGATATCCCCATACCACGGATCTAAAGTGCTGATTAGAAACAAAGATTCGTCCGCAATGGGCTCCTCTGCCACAGTTTCCGTGTCAGCATGCGGGAAGTCACACATTAACTCTGCAAAAACTAAAGATTTCTTAGACTTAGATTTCTCAAACTCCAAGTCAAACTCTTGCAGGATAACAATCCATTTAGAGTACTTGCCCCCTAGCAATTGTTTAGTCAAAATGTAGATCATAGGGTTGCAATCCGAAATGACTGTAGTTTTACGGAGTAAAATGTAGTGACGAAAACGTTGGACAGCTTGAACGGCTGCCAATGCCAATTTCTCCACATGTGAATATTTGAGCTCAGTTGGATTTAACGTCCGACTAAGGTAATATATCACATGTTCCGTTCCAAATTCATCTTCCTGAACTAAGACCATTCCAATGGTGGAATGGGCGGCGGCGAGGTACAAAAAGTAATCCTGGTTGTAGTTGGGAGGATGCAACAACGGTGCATGGGTCAACGCGTGCTTGAGTGCATCAAAAGATTTCTGAGCTATCTCATCCCAAGAGAATTGAGCGTTTTGTTTCAACAACCGTGTAAAACCCTTTGTAACCTCGACGTAGTTAGGAATGAATCGTCGTAAAAAGTTTGCTTTCCCCTGCAAACTTTGGAGTTGGCGAAGACTCGAAGGAGGAGGCAATTTGATGATAGCTTCTACCTTCGAGGGATCGACGTGAATGCCGGCTTTTGAAACTACAAATCCCAGCAATCGTCCCACTTCTATACAGAAGACACATTTGTGTGGGTTCAACTGAATACGATAATGCCTACACCTCATGAAGATTGCTCGTAAATGGACAAGGTGGTCAACTCGATGTAATGAATGAGCGGGCAAATCATCGAGATACGGTTGCACAATGTGTTTGATGTCATGAAACGCATAACACATCGCCCTTTGAAAAGTTTCTCCGGCATTCTTTAGCCCAAAAGGCAATTTGCAATAAGCAAATGTCCCCCATGGACAAATGAAAGCCGTTTTTGGTTGATCGGCAGGTAGAATATTGATTTGATTGTAACCGGAAAAACCGTCCATAAAGGAAAATATTTCACTGCCGGCACAATCATCAATTATTTGATCGATATAGGGTGTTGGGTAGTTTTCCTTTGGACAAGCTCGATTAATGTCCCTATAATCGATGCATATTCTTATTGTTCCCTGTTTTTTATTAACCAGAACAATATTCGATACCCAATCCGTTAACGGGATCGGATAAATGAAACCTGCTTTCAACAGTTTCTCAACTTCTGCTTTAATTGCAACCACTTTTCGTGGGTGAATCTGACGCAAACGTTGCCGGATGGGTTTAGCGTCCGGGTAAGTCTTGATCTCATGGACAAAAATCGTGAGATCAATTCCTGGCATTTCCTCATAGGACCAGGCAAACACGTCGCGGAATTCTTGAAATAGGGCCTTGTATGTCTGAATTTCGTCATCTGTACACGAGGCACCTATATGAATGTTCTCAACAATTCCGGGCTTGACAGAAATGTCAATGGGAATAGTTCGAGAGATGTTTCCCAAATTCAGCTCTGAATCATGATGTTTGATTGGATTCTGAGCTTCTTTGGCATATTCAGCTGTAAAGATTGATGAGAAATCATTTTCAAAGCGATCATCCTCCGGTAAAAACGAAGATCTGTGATGGAGATCTTCCCATGGTAAATCGTCTACACACAGGACTTCACGAAGTTGCTCGTTAGATGAAACAACTTCGGGAAACGCTATTAACTCCGAGGTTGATGTGAAAAGTGATTCCTCATGGACCACATTCATTTGGTCAATTTTGGTTGAACGCGGGTCGGTAAAAGACTGCACGGCTTCATGGGCAATTTCATATGGACTCAAAGGCATAGCATTACCAAATGAGTCTATTTCAGATTTAGAAGGAACTATCCAAGGATCGTCATAAACAATGGTGTCTGATGTAATCATATGAATGGATGCAAACAAAGACAATGCGTTGATTGGAGGAAAATGAAAAATTCCCAGTAAACCGACATCTTTAACTAATCCTACTCCAACATCCTTGTATGGGATAGTCGTTTTACCGACATGCTGAATACTCTCTGAAGAGGCTGGGTCGGATGAAAAGTAAGCCAGCTGATCTACTGTTACGATCTTGCCATTATGTGGAAACTTTATTACTCGAAAGACCGATGAAACGACCGCTGACATAGCGTAAGACCAACTTCGACCCAAGAGAAGGTTGTAGTCCAGAGGGGCATCAACCACCTCCACATCTAGACTAACGGTTTTTCCTTCAACCCCTATAGGAAAATCCTGAACAATGCCAAAAGGATGAAACCCACGGCCATCAAAGGCCTTAAGAATTGTCGGGGATTGATTTAGTGAAGGAGAACCAAGCGATCTCCAACACTGTATCGACATAATACACGTGGAAGCTCCCTCATCAATTACAGTCCGATGAATAGGCCTGTTTTTGACTATCACTGGGATCTGGAAAGCCATTTGATGAGGCAAACGCGGTGTACTATTTTCTAGATCAAAGATTATTAGGTTCGGGTCCTGAACATCAACAGCTCCTATAGCTGACAAAAGTAATTTGCGTTGTGTTGGGCATGATTGCAGCACTTCCAAAGCCGACATTGCTGAGGGTGAAACAGCTAAGTCCTCAACAATGTTATAATTCTGGGCCGCTCTCGCATGTGGATTGAAAGCAGACTTTTGAAGTATACCCTTGGCGGGCGGTTTGATTACTAAGTCCGGGTTAGGTTTCTCGATCTGTAGTGGATCGGAACCGGGAGCTGAGGTTGATGGATTAGAATGAGAAGATTCTGCTTCTTTGCCATCAACAGGACTTTTACTACCATAATCTTGCGATCGAGTCGCAATCCTTACATGAGACATCATCAATATGGGTTCTTCATTGGCATTCGAGGAAGAACCTATCATCTTACTATCCTGCTTTGGAAATGGATCTTTCAAAACAACAGGAGTTTGGGAACCTTTGACGATTTTCGCAACCTCTACTCGATGAGGGCAGTCTCTTGTAAAGTGATCCTCTTCACAAATAAGACATGGATAACGAGGTTTGCGCTTTTCATCATTGGATTCCGACTTTTCAGTTTTCTCCTTTGGAGTTTTGTCTGCTTTATTCTTCTTCTTCCCTTTCTTCTTCCCACCGGATTTTGATTTAGTTGTAGATGACTCTATAGCGTGAATATCGGCGGAAACCTCAGCAAAAGAATCTCCTGTCGGGGAATCTAGTAAGGTTATAATAGGAGAAGAATTCTTTGAGGATTTCTTCTTGCTTTTAGTGTTCACCGTACCAATCATGCCATCAGAAGCATGAGACCCTGAAGGAGCAGCAACGATTTGATTTGACTTAGGAAGATCTGGGATCTTTTCGTGTAACGTACCTGACTGAGTATAAACTAAGTCAAGGTACTGCGCTTGAGCAATCACTTGCTCCTCAGTAACTACTCCGACCTTAGCTACGTCTTCAGTAATCTTCGGTAACAATGATTTAACAAACCATTCAGCTAAGATCTGGTCCGGGATAAAAACTTTCACTAACCGCCTTCAACGTCTCCATTCATGAATATGATCGGAAATATATGTGGACGTCGATTGTTTTAATGAAGTTAGTAACTCCGTGCCATTATCATATCTGATCGGCAACTGAAAATGAGTTAAAAACAAGGTAGCTAGCTGGCTAAAATTATAAAAAGAGGCTCGTGGTAACTCAATGTACCACTTGGCCGCAAGACCAATGAGAGTGCGCTGGAAAAGACGTAAGCGGATCGAATCATCTGAGATGGAGTTAGAGGCACACCAGAGGTGGTAAGTCATCACATGATTCGACGGGTCCTCTCCAGACTTACCTTCGAACTTGGGAATGTCACTGGGCAACTTATTTGGCATTGGCGGCCAAAACGGTAGATAATTAATTGGATCGTTCGTTAGGCGCGACAAGTCTGGTAAATCCAAAGTTGTGATAAACGGTAACTGTCGATTAGGATCCCTAAAAATCTGGGTCACGAGACCAGTCCCAGGAGGAGGATACCCAGGATAACTAGGAATAGGAATCGCGTTTGGGATATTGTATCCTCCTGGAAAACCAGGATTAACCGGACCGTACTGGGGTTGTTGATAAGTGTACCCAGGATACGGTTGATACTGGTAAACTGGCTGCTGGACGCAGGACCGAATTGGTACTGTCCCGGTACGGTTGATAAGTGAATTGTGGTTGACTAGTAACAATCGTACTTAAACCAGGTTGTCCTACAGGCATCTGAACCGTAGTTTGAATCGTGGATCCAGACGATGGTAAAGATGTCTGAGGAGTAGATACAGAGACAGTAGAAACCGGAGCTGTCGATACTCCAGAAGTAAGTGGGGTAGATTGAACAGATGTTGCGGTAGTTGCAGCAGTCGTTTGAGATGGAGTACGAGGCGAAATAGGCCCAGACTGAGAAACTACCGAAGGTATAGAAGTTTGAATATTAGACTGGACTGGTTGCTGGGGTGAACCAGAAACTAAGGGTTGTCCAGTTTGAGATGACAACTGTACATTGGGCTGCAACACCTGTTGAACTTGCGATGGATCCCACACTATGTTCATTCCGGGGTATTGACCCATAACAGGTTGAGGATATTGAGATCCATAACCGGATTGAGGGTAGGATTGATAATTGAAAGGTACATTTCCCATACCTTGAACATAAGATTGACCTTGGGGTGGTTGGAAACCTTGGTTCGAGTACTGACCTTGGGGTAGATACCCTTGAGGCATGTACTGATACTGGGGTTGACCTTGAGGTATAAATTGATACTGAGGTTGACCTTGGGGTACATATTGAGGCTGGGGTTGACCTTGAGGAATGTACTGCACCATGGGTACATACTGTCCTTGAGGTTGCCCCCCAGACACAATTTGTGTACCTTGAGGTTGCCCCCCAGGCGTTAATTGAGGCTGCCCCCCAGGCGGTAATTGGCCACCTTGAGGTTGAGAACTGGGAATAGAACCTGACATCATGTAAATGTCTCCTACGCTCAACGGTTTATTACCATTGTTTCCAGTTAATAACCCATGTTCAATGGGTTGAGGAGATGCTCGCGCAAAAGTACCAGAAAGTGACTGATACCCAGAGGGAACAGAAGGACCGCCGTATAAAAAATATTCAGGCGATTGAGTAAACATGGACGACTGACCTGACATATTTACGGGAGTATAAATACCCCTAGGTGGATAAGGAGCACGAGGTGGTGAAAAACTTAACCCTGAGTTGTCCAAATAATTAGTTCAAGAAAGATACCAAGTAGTACTTCTAGGTGGACTGTAAAAAATGGATTCACGCTCCCTTAGATCAATAGTAGGTTGATTTTCAGGGATAGGGATGCCTATTTCTTCTTCTAGAGCAAGCTCTTCAATAGCTATCAAACCAGAAGGAAGATTTTCGGTGATGACTCTTTCTACCCTAGGTGAATCAGGAGCACTAGAAGTTGGAGAGACTAACCCCGATGTTGGAGTAACAGGCTCAGATATCTCAGGTTCTTCGCCTATATCACTAGTAGATGAAAAACTACCAGCAAGCTCAGAAACCGAAATAGCTTCAGGATTATAACCTGTTTCTAGAGTTTGGTAATCAGGATGAACTACCAACGAAGACTCTCCTTCTTCAGGTGAACCTACTTTACTGCCACTAGGAGTTATGAGGACTTTCAAACCTTCGTAATGACCCGGGACGTCTTCAGGAGGTTTGCCCCGAAGTCTACGGGACTTCCTCAACAAATCGGCCACGGTTACAACCTCAGGAGACTGGCCCCGAAGTCTACGGGACTGTCTCGGTAATTTAGCCACAGCTAAAAACTTTTAACTACTGCACACGCAAACAAAGTAAAATCTCAAAACAAACTGCCTAAATTCTCTAAAGAACCAAACAAATTCGAATCACACGCCTAAAGAATCTAGGGCGTCAAACCACACACAAACAGTAACCTTCCGGACCGAAAACACTAGTTGGTGATGAAATCCAACATCGCAGAATTCAATATAGAAGTGGCGGGTGGAACAGTTACCCCGACAACCTGCTTAATGAATAGACTGGCACAAGTTCCTCCACTTTAACCGTCTCGAGTGAAGTGAACCCCCCAGAAAATCCAAGTGAGTCTAGCTGACGTCTACTCTAGGTACAGTGGGATCTTCCCTCCACCGTCACCTTGGGCAGAATCCTAAAGATAATAGTCACTAAGTTTACCAACAACAACAAATATACCTGGGGGAACAGTCTACGATCCGATAGCACGCAAGGGCAGAGTAACAAGCTCAATCCCCTTGCCGGCTCCTTGACAATAATCCAAGGTTTACCGACAAGTGACCCCAGGCTCCTCGACAATGGTTAATCGGAGGTTTACCGTTTGTAGTACGTGCATATCTGGCGTCGTTCCCAATGAAGGAGGATTGATCCCCTCACTGGTTCGGACACGATCTCGTGCTTCTCCTTTAAGAGGAGCATTCCCAGAGCATAAATGTAACTATTGGATTTATCCTACCACAAGATGAGCTACTTGTTTGGTTTTGCTGTCTTGGAGAGTTAATTACTCTCCTACTCCAAGACACTAGCCTGATCTATGTTGGTGTTTCAGAGCCCTAGTAAATAAAAAGTTACTAAGTTAATTTTACTTTAAGCGTTAATTTTTATGGCTTTTCTTTAGGACAATAGGCAGCGGAGATGAAACTGATGGTGTGTAGACTCGACTCAAATCCACTAAAAAGATGCACCTAAGATGATTTAAACTATCTTTCCTTTTCAATGAATTCCCTAGCTAAGAGAGTTGGAAAATGCAAAATTTATAAAGACAACTTTCTTGGCAATGAAAATCAAAGAAACAATCTCTTTATCTTTTCCAAAGCACACAACACATGACCACTAATTATTTCACGAAAACTTCCTTTCTCTTTTCAAAGACTTCAAACGCTACTAAAACAAACTTTCTTCAAAAGAGATTTTTGTATTTTTCCCTATTTTAACAAAGCATGTAAAACTACTTAACAAAAATCAATTTTAAGATCTATGAAAATCTAAGAGAAATTTACCTAAAAGCAAATCTAATAAGAAATTTATCTAAAAGCAAATCTAATGAGGTAAAAGCCTATAAAATATAATTCCAGGATGTTTTACTCAGTTACAATTCAACCAAGGACTAATTCATGCAGAATCATAAATCAGTCAAAAACAAAAATAAAAAGCTTTTGTTCTTTTTCTTAAGAATGAAATTCACAGCTTAACCAACAAGCCTTCTCGAAATTCCGCAAAGAGACAACACAAAAGTAGGTTTCTCACAAAGGTGGATTTTACGAAAGGTCCGACTCCTAAGAAGACTGAAAAGACCAGGGATATCCAAAGTTTTTACAACTTCTAAAGCCAAAGTCACTACAAGACCAATGCAAAAATCAAACCTAGGGCTAGAATTTCTATGAACTTCACTAAAACCCTTGATGCTAATGAAACAAGCTTAGATGAAAACTTTTGACAGGTAACCAGTGGATATGGGTAGCAAAAAACAAACTATAAACAAAATCTAATAGGCAAAAAGGAAAAAATGGAAATTTTCTAGACTTTTGACAGGGTACGCAGGCAGCCTGTTTGCACAGGTGCGGCCACGCTCTGTGTACAAAGCAGAAGTGCGTACAGGTACGCACTGTGCTTAACGCAGAGGGTGCGTACTGCTCTCAAAATCAAGAAAAATAAAAACTAACTCAACCCTAAGCTATTCCACCCAAATTCACAGTCAATCAGTCAAAAACCAGAAAGAAATCAGATTTTCTCAAATCAAAGTATCAATCAAAAGAGAAATCAATCAAATCCATGGATTCCCCAGTATGGTCACCATTTTGTCATGCGGAAAGAGTCAATTTTGCGGACAAAACCGACCTCCCTAGAAGCTAAGGCTTTCTAGTGACAAACAAGACAATCAAGCACTATCTTTCCCTAAATATGCATTTAAAATAAAAGCAACCAGGTGTTTAAAGCATACCTTTAGTCCAACGCTGTTTGTAGCAGCCAAGCCTCTTCGATCCAGATGAGCTCCTCCTTCTCCTTGAAGCCTGCATTCACTAACAAGCAAACGATTACATAGCACCTGAATAACTCATATAATAAAACATATTCATCATAAAGACCAAGGAGTATATGAAACAAATTATATATAACAACTTGTTGAGAAAAATGAACTTAATTGTATTAATTGGAAATAAAAGAAACCTTACAACCAGTGCCTTGGTGTTGTGCAGGTCCCTCCCAGGGTCCATCAAGAGTTCTCCTTTACTTTGATCAGCTCACCCACTTCCAAATGAAGCTAAGAAAGGATTGAAATCTCTCCTCTCAAGCCCTATAAGGGAGTCCTAATTTTAGTAGCATCTACCGTTAGGAATGTTCAGCTTTCAACCTCTCCTCCCTCTGGCCCAATGCCTGTATTTATAATGCTTTGGAGGAAGTTAATCAGGTCCACCATCAATGGGATAAGCCCCTCTTTGAATGGGATAGCTCCCCTCTTGATGGGATAAGTTCCTCTTTCTCTGGGATGCATGAACCATCTGGAGGCGCTCAATCCACGTCAAACCATCTTCTAGAATGCTCTAGATTCGACCACAAGTAACTTTTTTGAAGTAAAACTTGCGCCTTTTGACCTTTACAGGAGTACGCACCCACCCCTTTATAGACAGAGCGTACAAGTACGCAGGTATTATATACTTGAGGTGCGTACATGCAGGTAAGAGTAAGAGAAACTGCGTAACCAGAGTTATATTGACTTTTAAGGACTTTCTCTATTTCTTGGAGTTTGACATGAGGAGCAGAGGTATAAGACTTGCCAAGGAGGACAGTATGACAATTGATGGAGCCATACTGACTGCAAATAGTCATGGTGACAAATTTTAGTGTAACACCATGGTTATAAGTCTACAACTTCTTGCCCCCTTTGATATGTTGCTTTCATCCCACATAAGAAAGAGAAACTTTCCATGGGATGTTTATTTTGGCATTGAGGGAAAAACACTTCTTCAAATTCTTCTTGATTTTTCTTAACCTGCAAAACATCCAATTGTGAATTTAGAGAGCTAACAATATCAATTTTCAAATAAATCATTGATTTCAACTCCTATAACCATTATTCTTGTAGAAGATTTAAAAAAGAAAGAGGAAAGTTATATAGAGCTCTTACTAACCTTGGAGATTCCTCTTGAATACCTTATGCATAATTCACAAATATCATCATATGATAACTGAAAAAATTCACCTTTTCCCATAAGATTTAAGAGTTCTAGAAATTCATCTTTGATTCCTTTAATTAGGAGTGTTTTCAGGGTCTCTTTTTCCAATTATTTATGCATTGATTTTTGAAGGTTGTATTCAAATCGCTCCACATAGTCTTCTAAGCTTTCATCTTCCCCTTGTGCCATTCTGAAAATATCTTTATTGAACTTGTAGTAGCCTTGATACTTATTCAAGAATACATCTTTCATGTCTTCCCACATTTGAATACAGATCCCACCAAGGCTCATGAACCATTAGAGAGCTACGCCTTTTAAAGTAAGAGGAAACACTTCCAAACTTTGAGCATTAATACAATAATCATATCCTCTACAAAGCACTTGAAACTCAAATAAGAATGTATTTGAATCTTCATTTTCCAAACCATGAAAATTTGGTAGAGCATATGGGGGGATGATGTGCATTTGTGTCACTCATCCTAGATCTATGACAGGGAATTCAAAAGTAGCAGTTTGTGCCATTCCTTCCCAAAATAGAACATGTTCTTCATGTTCTACTTTGAGGCTCCTCATAATGTTCCTGCCAGTTGGTTAGTAGAATGGGTGGTTCTTACAAAACCACTTAAATGAAATGATAAGATTTATTTTTTCAATTTTCTATGTCTAAGGTTCCTACTTCTATTCATGCATGCTATATGACCTGAAACTACCTACAGAGGGCAAACCTCACCATAAGTTAGCTAGGGTGAGTGCGTAGGTTCTTACCTTTATTCTTTAATATCCAACCCTTTTGGAGTCAGGTGTGCATCTACAACCGAATATTAGTGTGGTAGTGCTGTTTGATTGCCTCCCCAACAATGACGTCAAAATGTTGGGGAAATTAATTACTTAATAAAAAATAACTAATCACCTAGACATTAATTATACACCCAAGGAGCATCTTTTTATTTCAAGGCAATTGAAAAAATATATGCAAGCAACTACCAACAGTTTTTTGGAAAATGCAACAAGAAATTCTCAATTTGATTTTTCCTTTATTAAATTGAGAAAAATCGAATTTCCACATCAGCAAACAATTTGGATGCAGTTAACTTGTGTGACATGGCTTATGTCACCCAGTTTACTCAATAAATTCGAGTTGGAGGAGTTAGAGTTTAGTCAAGCATGTGTGATTGCTAATTTTTAGCAATCAAGGTTGGTTATCTCAAGTTGTTTTCAGTTAAACTAGTTCTAACTGTTGGAGGAAGTAGTGGAAGGTCAGTCGTGTAGTGGGACTTAAGTCAAACTCAGTGATCATCTAGTTAACTGATCAATCAGCCCAAAATAGTTAGCACATGTAGAGAATTTGATTTCCCCAGCTGTGGTGGAGATTCCAAGGCAGTGTAACATCAATTGTAGACTAGTCTTGAGTGTACAAGTGGTGCATGCAGTCAGATGATCAACCTTGGAAATTGTGCAATTCATTTTGGTGAAATTCCTAAATAATAGGGGCCTAGTTTCTCAAGGAATTACGCATGGAAATAGGGGCTCAAGCAGAGGCAAAAACTGACTAAGTTTCGGCCAGAGCTTCTCAGTGAGCAGAGAAATAGGTTATTTACTTACAAGTTGTGCTCAATTGAGCAAAGAAATTGTAATACATCTCTATTCATCAAATTAATGCAAGCAGGAAAGGGGTTTTTAGCAGATTGCTTTACCCTAGAAAAATACTATGTGCATGTGTGTTATTTCTTAATGCATGTTTGAGATTTTTGTTCTAAATTATGAATTAACTTCCGCAGACCAGTTGAGTATAATGGATTGCTAGAATATATCAAGAGAGATGTTGCAAAACCAGTAGAATCTGATGTCCATAACCTTTCTCAGTGAAATAAAGATGTAGCCAAGGCGAGGAAAACAATATTGAAGGGAGTACGGGACCACATTGTCACCAATCTCCATGGGAAAGAAACTCCTTATGCAATGTGGCATACACTGACATATCTGTTCCATAATAGTAGTGACCATAAGAAATTAGCGCTCAAGGATAAACTTCGAAATATCAAGATGTAAAAGAATGACACTATTTAGCAGTATCTGAGTAGGTTCACACAAGTTTGTGATGAGCTTGCAGGAGTTGGTGTTACTATTTCAGATGATGACTTGGTAAGCCTAGCCCTTATAGGCCTTCCCAAGAGCTGGCATAGCTACCAAGATTCAGTGAACAGGAGGGAGAAATTACCAAATTGGGAACGCTTATGGTCTGATTTGGTACATGAGGAAATAAGGAAGAATACCAGAGATGGGAGTTCATCCAAGGGCGAGGATGAAGAAAACTTTGCATTAGTTGGAAAGGGAAAGAAAGGAAAAGAGAAGAAATCGCAAACCAAATCAAAATCTAGCCAAGGGGACAAGAAGAAATATTTGTCCAAAATTAAATGCTTCCATTGTCATGAATTCAAGCACTATGCCACAAAGTGTCCACACAAAAAGGAAAACAAGAAGACCTCAGGAGGAGCAACAGGTGAAGCCTTGGCTTCACAGTTCGAGCTTGACTTTACCCTTATTGCATGCATGGCAAGCATAGTGATGGGAAGCGTGTGGTACTTGGGCTCAGGTGCCTTGTTCCACATTGTTGAAAAATGCAGCAAGAAATTCTCAATTTGATTTTGCCTTGATTAAATTAAGAAAATTTGAATTTCCACATCAACAGACAACTTATATGATGTTAACTTGTGTGACATGGCTTGTGTCACCAAATTTACTTAGTAAATTCGAGTTGGAGGAGTTAGAGTTCAGTTTTGCATGAGTGATTGTTAATTTATAGCAACGAAGGTCAGTTGTCTCAGGTTGTTCTCAGTTAAACTAGTTCCAACTTTTGGACGAACTAGCGGAAGGTCAATTAGGCTGCGGGACTTTAGTCAAACTCAGTGATCATCTAGTTAATTGATCAATCAACCCAAAATAGCTAGTGCATGTAGAGAATTCGAGTTACCCAGTTGAGGTGGAGATTCCAAGGCAGTGTAACATCAGTGGTAGGCTAGTCTTGAGTGTACAGGTGTTACATGTAGTCAGATGATCAACCAAAAGCAATTGCACAATTCAATTGATGGAATTTCCTAAATAATAGGGGTTAATTCCTCCAGGAACAACGTAAGGAAATAGGAGCTCAAGTCGAGGTAAAATTTGACTAAATCTAGGTTAGAGGCCTTCAGTGAGCAGAGAGATAGGTTGTGCACTTACAGGGTGAACTCAGTTGAGCAAAGCAATTGTAATACATCTCTATTCAATTTTATTAATGTAAGAGGCATTGGGGTTTTTAGCAGATTTCTTTCCCCAGATAAAAATACTTGTTGCATGTGTGTTATTCCCTCTTGCATGTCTGAGATTTTTGTTATAAATTGTGAAATAATGTCCATAGAGCAGTAGTGTAGATATGTGTCTTGTGATTTCCATTAAAACTTCATGAGAAATTGCAAATCTACAACCTAATTTCTACATGGTATCAGAGTTGGATTCACATTAGAGCAGGAAATTTGAAGTTGTTTCTTAGAGGTTCGAATTTGAAGATCAGTGTAGCAGGATTTCTTCAGAGCTGAGAAGATGGTCTTCAATGGACTAAGGCTAGAGTATGCCTTGGAAGGCACCTCTAATTTTGTTTCATGGAAGGACCACATGGAGGCAGTATTGGATGACAATGGATTGCTAGAATACATCAAGATAGATGTTGCAAAACCTCAAGCATCTAATGCCCAGAACCTTGCTTAGTGGAAGAAAGATGTAGCCAAGGTGAGGATAATCATCTTGGAGGGAGTACGAGATCATATTGTCTTGAATATACATGGAAAAGAAACTTCATTAGCAATGTGGAAAGCACTGACATAATTGTTTGAGAATAGTAGTGGCCACAAGAAGCTGCACTCAAGGATAAAATTTGAAGTATCAAGATGCAGAAGAATGACATAATTCCATAGTATCTGAGCAAGTTTACACAGTGTCATGATGAACTTGGCGAACTCAGTGTTAATGTCTCTGAAGAAGAATTAGTAAATTTAGCCCTTCTGGGCCTTCCTAAGAGCTGGCATAGCTATAACGATTCGGTGAAAGGGAGGGAGAAACTACCGAGTTGGGAGCGCTTATGGTACGACTTTGTACAAGAGGAAATAAGGTGGAATACCAGAGACAGGACTTCATCCAAGGGGGAGGATGAAGAAAAATTTGCATTGGCTAGAAAGGCAAAGAAGGGAAAAGGGAAGAAATCCCAATCCAAACCAAAATCTAGTCAAGGGGGCAAGAAGAAAGATTTGTCAAAAATTAAATGCTTCCATTGTCATGAATTCGGGCATTATGCCACGAAGTGTCCACATAAGAAGGCAAGAAAGAAGATCTTAGGAGGAGGAGAATGTGAAGCCTTGGCTTCACAGTTCGAGCTTGAATTTACCATCATTGCATGCATGACCAACACAATGATGGGGAGTGTGTGATATTTGGACTCAGGTGCATCGTTCCACATGACAGGCAATAGAGAATTTTTCAGTGACCCGGAGGAGAAATATTTGCAGATGCACATCAAGATGGGGGATGACAAAAGGTATAGCGCGACCAGGATTGGTAAAATCACCTTTAAGAGGGAGTCGAGCTCCCCCCTTAGGATCAAGGATGTCATGTTTGTTCCTGGCCTAAAAAAAAATCTTGTCTCTGTTGTAGTTTTGGAAGACCATGTTTATGATGTGATCTTCAGTAAAGGAAAGACATTCCTAAGACACATAGCCATGGGGCAGGTGAATCAGATTAGGGTTCATGTGAAGAACCTGTACAAGCTATATGTGGAGGATTGTGTTGCATTGAGCACAAAGGCAGAGAAGGTGCAGAGCCGTGATTTCGGTGAACTTTGGCATAGAATACTTGGCGATTTGCATTATAGTGCTTTAAAGATCATGCAACATATAACTGCAAACCTCCCCAAAGAAGCACTTCAGAAGAAAGATGTATGTAAATGATGTACTATGGGGAAGTACACAAAAGCCACATTCCATGATTGAGACCAAAAATCACATACAATCCTTGAAAGGACCCATTATGATGTATGTGGGCCTTTCTCGACAGCCTCCACTACCAGGCACAAATATTTTATCATATTTATATATGACTTCTCATGGAAGTGGGGGATCTTCTTCATGCGGGAGAAGGATGAGACATTCTCCAAGTTCGCAGAATTCAATGCACTGTTTGAGAAAGAAACGAGCAAGAAGATGAAGGCTCTTAGGAGAGATAATGGAGGTGAGTACGTGTCGAATGAATTTAAAAAATTTTTGTGCAAAAGAAGGCATTTGACGAGAGTTGACAAAACCCCACAACCCATAGCAGAATTGGGTGGTTGAGAGAAAGAACTGTAGTATTGTGGGAGTAGTTAGGGCGAAGTTGCATGATCAAGGCCTACCTCTACATTTGTGGGTTGAGGAATGCAACACAACAATCTATTTTCTGAACCAAAGTCCTCATTGGATTCTTGGCATGGTTACATTGGAGGAGGTTTTCTCAGGGTGAAAGCCTGATGTGCCGCACTTCAGGATTTTTGGAGCCTTTGCTTACTGCTATGTCTCCAAAGAATCAAGGAAGAAGCTAGAGCCGACAACAAAATTGGGGATATTTGTGGGTGTAATGTCCTATAATAATAATAATAATAAAAATTAATTAATATAATATTAAAATATAAGTAAATAAATAATACACAATAAAGAAAAGATAATAATGGTAAATAAATAGTAAAAATTAAAGAAAAATAATAATAGTAAATATATAATAAATAAAGAAAATATAATAATAGTAAACAAAAAATAAATAATGAATAGAATATAATAATAATAAATAAATAAAATAGTAAATAATAAACTAGAGTTATAAATAAACATATATAAAAGTAAATTATAAAAATAGTAAAAATAAGTAAGGTTAACAAAAAGTAAAGAGAAATAAAATAAGAGAGTTAAATTAAGTGAAATATTAAATTAAGTAAAAGTTAAAATAAAGAAATAAAAGTTGCATGTTGACACATGGAATGTGTGCATGCAGACCCCTTTCCATCTTTTGATTTATTTAATGGACGATGAGGAAGATGAGATTCATCATTCTTTCATCTGTCCTCTTCGGAGAAAAGTGTTGTGAGACAAAAGATTCCTTGACAGTAGTACATTGATTGAATGCTCGGGGATGACCAACTGTAGAAAGATTATGTGTAGCTGAGTCTACAGTTGGGTGAAGAGTCATCCCCAAAATTTTTGCTGCGATTAGCGGGATTCAAATAATGTTCACTCTGAAATCACAAGTAAGGAATATTGTCGCTACAAGTAAGCCATCTCTACTCATGTTTTTCGAAATTTCTATGCTAATTGGTTGAATAATTTGTGTGATGATTATTAATTCCATAATTGATATAATTAGTTGTGTATTTACTTGTGGGTTATTACATATGGCGTTAGAGCCTAGGTTCAACCCTTAGGGCCTATGGGCATTTTAATGTAGAAAACTTCGATTATTTCCAGAATTTCCAATTACTGAGTTCAATAATTTTGCTTCTAATGACAAAGAGGAATTTAGTCAAAAGTAATTGAAAAATAAATACAATTTTTAACACTTTTTTCAATAGATGCATTCAAAATAATATATATATATTGTAAAAATAAACGAGTGCTACGTAATAGCTAGTACATACTGCTTAGTTTAAATATAGCTAATTGGAGTATGAACATCTCACATAGTGTGAGATGATCAATTAAAGCTTTCATAAAAAATATAAATGAAAGTGAAAATGTTGTGCTAAAATGTTGCTTTTTGGTGAGTGCCCTACCTCATTGGTTGTAATGAAGCTTTATAACTATTTTTTTGGGCAGTGTTTGGTTCAAATTGATATGGATAAACTTAGTTTCAACTCAATGAGATGTCAATTCCAAGAAACTTGTTTTGAACAACCAATTGTCTCCTACAAAGTTCATGGGAATTGAACATGATCTATATAGAGTTGAACGTAATTGTGTTTGTGGTAGTGAAGACATGGGAATATGAAACAAAAAATTTATTGTTATCTCTCAAATGACGTTTGTTTCTTTGGAGAGAAAAAATGAGTTGAGATGATCTATAATTTGTGATTTAGTATTAAATTAATTTTTAAATTAAATTGTAAAGACAAGTTAATTAATATTTATAAAGAATTCGTAATAACAATGGTTTTACTATTAATTTAACAACTAAATTATAACTAGAACAATTATATAAATTAAATCACTAGTAATTATAAATAGATATCAAAACACTTAGTTTCTAATCAAAATACTTAGTTCCTAAAACATTTCATATCGTGAAAAAAAAAATCATTAAAAAATTTAAATATTAAAATAAATAAAATATATCATTGGCTTAAAAAAAAAAAAAAACTAAATATTATAGGCTTGTCTATGATTTGTGATTTAGTATTAAATTGGTTGAATTTGACACATTCACTTTGAATAAAACTAGGAATAAAGTTGCAATAGATTAAACTGCTTTAACAAAATTCACACATTAACTTTTTGCATGGTAACTGAGACCAATCTTCTGTGTTTGGTTCGAGGAAAGAAGATAAAACAACTTTAACAAACCAATTGAAACATATGAGAAATTGAAGACTAACTTCCCAATAAATGTTGAGCAATCTCCAACTACTTGAAAAAGAATATGGAATATCAAATACTTTGAGTTGCGACAACATACATTAATCACAAACACATGAAAAGAATACAAAAAAAACTTATTGAATTCAAGTAGATTAATTTCTTGAATTCTTGAATTCAACTTCTTGTTATAAGATCAATTTCTTGAATTCAAGGTGGGGTTTTAAATACTTTGAGTTGCGACAACATACATTAATCACAAACACATGAAAAAAATACAAAAAAAAAAACTTATTAAATTCAAGAAGATTAATTTCTTGAATTCTTGAATTCAATTTCTTGTTATAAGATCAATTTTTTGAATTTTCTACATACTTGGAGTCAGAAATTATAAAAACAATGCTTAAATAAAACAAATTCAACAAAGTTACGAAAAAATGCTCACTAAATCTTAAAAATTAGTAACTATACATCATTAAAACCTTTTTAATAAAATTAGGAAAGAAATTCTCACAAGATTCTAAAAATTAATAACTAATTATCATAATAGTTATTAATTATAAAAGCTATGTGTAAACAAGAAAAAATATTATTATGATTAATGTAATTGGAATTGAAAATAAAGAAAAAAATAGATAAAGACAAAAAAAGAGAAAAATATAGGTCAAATTAAAAAGTAATAAAACTTTAAAAAAAATTAGAATTTTAAATTTAATTTTTTTTTTTTTTTTTTCAAAATTTGTCATCTTAATCTTAAAAAAACCATAAAAAGTAATAAATTGTAAAAAGTCTTTTCTATTAATTTTTTTTTCTTTAAAATTTGTGATCTTTAATTGAAAATATAGAGAAGAAAAAAAAGAAAAATGAAAAAAAAGAAAAAAAGAAATAAAATTAAAAACTAAAAATTAGTAACTAATAGAAATAGAAGTTACTAAACAACCCATAATAAGACCCCAACCAATCACCTTACAAATAAATAAATTTAAATAATAATAAAAAATAACAAAAAATGAATTCTCAATGTTAAACTATGGATAAGCGGCATAAATTTTTGGTAATACCATGCATGCATGGGACATGTATAATAATTCTAAAATAAAATAATTATTATATAAGACACTAAATAAATCCCATTTCTTTAAGAAAATAAATATAAATTTTATTTGGATTATTAAATTTAAATTTTGGATTCAATAGTGTCCAAATAAATCTACTGAGAAGTTGCATATCGACAATGATAATGATAATATACCTAAAAAATTTACGCTAATTGTAATAAGAGATTTTTTAATAAATCAATATTGATTTTTATACTTAAATATATTGTTTATTACTTTTGGTGCAAACTATAAAAATAAATATAATAAATATATTGAAACAGAGCAATTCACTCTTGTACTAGTTAAAAACAACAATAATATATAAATAATTAAATTAGTTGTTTGACTTTGAAGTAAAAAGTATTTTAAATTTTGTTATTAATGTTTATTTAAATTAAAAGTTATCTTAAGTTAGTTATATATAATTGGTAATAAATAACTAAAAGTCAATTGATTGTTATCTTAAACTTTATGATTTATTTTTAAATTAAAAGTTATTTTGGAAATAACTAAAATTAAATACTAATTATAAATAATTAAAATTTACATTCTAAATTCTAAATTAATTATAGATAACTAAAGTTGTATCTCAAACTCGAAACCAAAACCCAAAACTTAAAGAGAAGTTCTAGTTAATTTGTTATGACATACATAATTATTAATAATATAAAAGTTATGTATTTGTAAAAATAGAATAATGATGATATAATAATATTATAAGAGAGGTTTATATTTTGGTCAAGTTTATATCTATATATATATACACACATACAGAAACTCCCCACAACTACCATGTGTACTTGCCATCCCTCAGAATGATAGTTGTGTGAAGGGATGTAAAATTTGATGAAGATAAAGCCATGCGATGTTCTCTTGAGAGGGAGCTTCATATCCCACTAGAAGAGGAGATTTTAGCTCCAAAGGAGGAACCTCAAGAAGTTGTGGAGCAACCACAAATTGAGGAGTAGAGAGTGGAGACAGCCACTCAAGCAGAACCATCTAGAGAAGGCAGGAAAAGGACTAGGGAAGCTGAGAGACTTGTGCAGGATGCGAGGGAGAATGCAAGTTCTCCTTCAAATCAGCGCAGGCAGAGAAGGTCACCAGATCGGTACACTGACTACATGGCTCTAATGACTGAGCTTGTAAAGACTGAGCCATCTTCATTCGAGGAAGCAATAGAGAAACATGCGTGGGTTGATGCAATGGTGGAGGAATAGAAATCCATTGCAAAGAAAAATGTTTGGGAAGTGGTCCCAAGGCCAAAAAATAGATCAGTTGTGGGTTCGAGATGGATCTTCAAGGTAAAGCAAGCAACAAACGGAAGCATAGAAAAGCACAAGGCCAAATTTGTGGCAAAGGGGTACTCTCAAGTTGAGGAGATTGACTATGAGGAGACCTTTGCTCCTGTAGCAAGGTATTCATCCATTAGATCAATCCTTGCTCTGGTTGCATAGATGGGGTGGAAGATCCACTAGATGGATGTGAAAACAACATTTCTCAATGGAGTTATTGAGGAGGAGGTGTATATTAAGCAACCAGAAGGCTTCAAGACTTTTGATTAGGAGTCTCATGTGTTAAGACTCAAATGAGCGTTGTTGGTCTCAAGCAAGCGCCTCGTGCTTGGTACACCAGGATTGATAGCTATCTCACCGGTTTGGGCTTCACCAAAAGTGAAGCAGATGCAAACCTCTATCATATTTTGGTAGAAGGTAAATTGTTGATTATTGTCTTATATGTTGATGATTTGATTTTAAATGGTGATGAGTAGCTGATCATATCTTGCAAGGAGGACCTTGCAAGAGAGTTTGAAATGAAGGACATGGGTCTCATCCACTACTTCCTCGAATTGGAAGTATAGCAAGGTGATGGGGAACTATTTGTATCTTAGGGAAAGTATGCCAATGATATCCTTTAGAGGTTCTGCATGGATAGTTGCAAATCCATGGAGACACCTCTAGTGACTAACTAGAGGAAAGAGGATGTCACTTCAATTAAGGAAGTGGATGCTACTGTTTACTGACAGTTGGTGGCTTCACTAATGTATCTTATGAACACATGACCATATATGTGCTATGTAGTCAACCAGTCGAGCCAGGCTATGGTTAGGCCAACCAAATTATTTTAGAGGGAAAATAAGCATGTTCTAAGGTACCTCAAAGGCACTACCCAGTTTGGATTATGATATAGATGGACAAAGGTAGTGAAGCTATGTGGTTTCACAGATGCAGATTAGGCGGGAAGTCCATTAGAACGAAAGAGTACATTAGGTGGAATTTTCAATGTTGGGTCCGCAATGGTTTCTTGGTACAACAGGAAGTAAAGATCTGTGGCACTCAGCTCGATAGTAGCAAAATACATGGTTGCCAATAAAGCCACATGTGAGGCGATCTAGATAAGAAAGATACTTGTTGGATTGTTTAGTCAGATGATGGATCCAACTGTGATCTACTATGATAATCAAAGTTGCATCACGCTCTCTGAAAATCTTGTTTTTCACGATTGATCTAAGCATATAGATATCTGGTATCACCATTTACAGGATTGTGTGCAGAGGCAGATAATGTTGTTGCTGTACATTTCGATAAAGGAATAAAATGCCGATATTTTAACAAATGCCTTATCAGGAGGGAAGTTTGTGTCCAACAGGTGCAGGATAGGGGTGGCTGATAATCTATTTCTTACTGAGAGGGAGTGTTGAAAAATGCAACAAGAAATTCTCAATTTGATTTTGCCTTGATTAAAATGAAAAAATTAGAATTTCCACATCAGGAAACCATGATGCTAACTTGTGTGAAATGGTTTGTGTCACCCAGTTTACTGAGTAAATTCTAGTTGGAGGAGTTAGAGTTCACTTCTGCAGGATTGATTTCTAATTTGTGGCAATCAAGGTCAGTTATCTTAGGTTGTTTTCAGTGAAACTAGTTCCAACTATTGGAGGAACTAGTGAAAAGATAGTTGTGTAGTGGGACTTTAGTCAAACTCAGTGATAATTTAATTAACTAATCAATCAACCCAAAATAGCTAGTGCATGCAGAGAATTTGAGTTCCCCAGTTGTGGTGGAGATTCCAAGGCGGTGTAACATTAATTGTAGACTAGCCTTGAGTGTACAGGTGTTGCATGCAGTCAGATGATCAAGCTTGGGAATTGTGCAACCCATTTTGGATAAATTCCTAAATAATAGGGTCCTAATTTCTCAAGGAATTACGCAAGGACATAGGGGCTCAAGTAGAGGCAAAAATTGACTAAGTCTGGGTTTAATCTTCTTAATGAGCAAAGAGATAGGTTGTGCACTTGGAGGGTGATCTCAGTTGAGCAAAGAAATTGTAATATATCTCTATTTCATTTGATTAATGTAAGAGGCATTGGGGTTTCTAGCAAATTGCTTTACCCAGATAAAAATACTTGTTGCATGTGTGTTATTCCTTCTTGCATGTCTAAGATTTTTGTTCTAGATTGTGAAATAATGTCCGTAGAGCAGTAGTGTAGATATGTATCTTGTGATTTTGATTAAAGCTTCATGAGAAGTTGCAAATCTATAGCCTAATTTCTACACACATGACAGGGTGTAGAGATTTTTTAAGTGACATGGAGGAGAAATATCTCTAGATGCACATTGAGTTGGGGGACAAAGGAAGGTACAACATGACCGAGATTGGTATAGTTACCTTTCAGAGGGAGTCAGGATCCCCTCTTAGGCTCAAGGATGTCATGTTCATTTTGGGCCTAAAGAAGAATATTATCTCTTTTGTAGTTTTGGAAGACCGTGGTTATGATGTGATCTTCAACAAAGGGAAAGCATATCTGAGACTAGCCACGACACAGGTGAAGGAGATTGGGGTTCGTGTGAAGAACCTATATAAGCTAGATGTGTAAGACTATGTTGCATTAAGCACTAAGGTAGAGAAAGTGCAGGGTTGCGATGTTAGTGAAATTTGGCACAAAAGACTTAGCCATTTTCATCATGGCACCTTGAAGATTATGCAACAAATAACCACTAGCCTCCCGAAAGGAGCACTTGAGCAACAACATGTATGCAAAGGATGTACCTTGGGGAAGTACACAAAATATACATTCCACGATCGAGACAACAAAGCACATGTAGTCTTGGAAAGGATCCACTTTGATGTCTGTGGACCTTTCTTGACATCCTCCACTGCCACACACAAATATTTTGTCATTTTCGTTGATGAATTCTCAAGGAAGTGTTGGATATTCTTCATGCAAAATAAAGACGAGACATTCTCCAAGTTCATAGAATTCAAGGCACTGGTTGAGAAAGAAACCAACAAGAAGGTGAAGGTTCTCAGGAGTGATAATGGAGGTGAATACGTGTCGAATGAATTAAAAAAATTCTATGTGAAAGAAGGCATTCAATGAGAGTTGACATCACCCCACAACCCACAACAGAATGGGGTGGCTAAGAGAAAGAACTGTAGCAATGTGGGAGCAGCGAGGGCGATGTTGCATGACCAAGGCCTACCTCTGCATTTGTGCACTGAGGCATGCAACACAACATTCTATTTGCAGAACCAGAGTCCTCATCAGATTCTTGATATGATTACACTGGAGGAGGCTTTCTCGGGGAGAAATTCGAATGTGTCACACTTTAGGATTTTTGGAGCCTTAGTTTACTACCATGTCTCCAAATAATCAAGGAAGAATCTTGAGTTGACAAAAAAGTTTGGGTATTTGTGGGTTACAAAAAACTTCACACAACTACTGTGTGTACTTGTCATCCCTCAAAATGACAGTTGTGTAAAGGGATGTAAAGTTTGATGAGGAGAAAGTGATGTAGTGCCCTCTTGAGAGGGAGCTTCAGATCCCACTAGAAGAGGAGCCTTAGGAAGTTTTGGAGCAGCCACAAATTGAAGAGCAAAGAGTGGAGACATCCACTCGATCATAACCATCCATAGAAGGCAGGAAAATGACTAGGGAAGTTGATAGACCTGTGCAGGATGCGAGGGAGAATGTGGGATCTCCTTCAAATTGCGTAGGTAGATAAGGTCACCTGAACGATACACTGGCTACATGGCTCTATTGACTGAGCTTGTAGAGACTGAGCCATCCTCTTTCAAGGAAGTTGTAGAGAAACATGTATGGGTTGATGTAATATCAGAGGAATATGAATCCATTATAAAGAACAGTGCTTGGGAAGTGGTCCCAAGACCAGTAGATAAATCAGTAGTGGGTTTGATATGGATCTTCAAGGTGAAGTAGGCAGTAACGAAATCATAGAGAAGTATAAGGCCAGATTTGTGGCCAAGGGACACTCTCAAGTTGAGGGAATTGATTATGAGGAGACCTTTGCTTTTGTAGAAAGGTACTCATCCATTAGATCAATTCTTGCACTGGCTGCGCAGATGGGGTGGAAGATCCACCAAATGGATGTAAAAAAAACATTTCTTAATGGATTTATTGAGGAGAAGGTGTACATCGAGAAACTAGAAGGTTTTGAGACATTTGATCGGAAGTCTCATGTGTGTAGACTCAGACGAGTGTTGTACGGTCTCAAACAAGCACCCCGTGCTTGGTACACCAGGATCGATAGCTATCTCATTGGTTTGGGCTTCACCAAAAGTGAAGCGGATGCCAAAATATATCATATCTTGGCATAAGGTAAATTGGTTATTATTGTCTTATATGTCGATGATTTAATTTAATTAGTGATGAGAAGTTGATCAGATCTTGCAAGGAGGAACTTGCAAGGGAATTTGAAATGAAGGACATGGGTCTCATGCACGACTTCCTCAGGTTAGAAGTATGGCAAGGCAATAGGGAACTGTTTTCCTCTCAAGGAAAGTATGCAAATGAGATACTAGAGAAGTTCTGCATGGAGAGTTGTAAACCCATGGAGACACCTCTAGTGACCAATTGGAGGAAGGAGGATGCCACTTCAGGTGAAGAAGTGGATGCTACCATTTATTGGAAACTAGTGGGTTCACTAATGTATCTCGTGAACACATGACTAGATATGTGCTATGCATTCAACCAGTTGAGCTAAGCTATGGTTAGGCCAACCAAATTATTTTGGAAGGAAGCTAAGCATTTTTTACAATACCTCAAAGGCACTACCCAGTTTGGACTATGGTATAAACGAAAAGGGAGTGAAGTTGTGAGGCTTCACATATGCAGATTGGGCAGGGAGTCCATTAGACCGAAAGAGTACATCAGGTGGAATTTTTAATGTTGGGTCCACAATGGTTTCCTAGTACAACAGGAAGCAAATATTTTTGGTGCTTAGCTCGACAGAAGCAAAATAAATGGTTGCAAGTCAAGTAATAAGTGAGGCGATCTAGATGAGAAAGATACTTATTGGACTGTTTGGTCAGATGATGGATCCAACTGTGATGTATTATGATAATGAGAGTTGCATTAAGCTCTTTGAGAATCCTATATTTCATGATCAATCCAAGCATATAGATATCTGGTATCACCATTTACAAGAATGTGTCGGAGGTGGATAATGTTGCTACACTACATTTCGACAGAGGAACAAGATGCTGACATTTTGACAAAAGCCTTGTCAAGAGGGAAGTTCGAGTTCCACAGGTGCAGTATAGGGGTGGTTAATAATCCCTTTATGGCTAAGAGGGAGTGTTGAAAAATGCAACAAGAAATTCCCAATTTGATTTTACCTTGATTAAATTGAGAAAAATTGAATTTCCACATCAATAGACAACTTGGATGCAGTTAACTTGTATGACATGGCTTGTGTCACCCATTTTACTTAGTAAATTTGAGTTGGATGAATTAGATTTTAGTCAATCATGTGTGATTTCTAATGTAGCAATAAAGGTCAGTTATCTCAAGTTGTTTTCAGTTAAACTAGTTCCAATTGTTGGAGGAACTAGTGGAAGGTCTATTGTGCAGTGGGACTTCAGTCAAACTCAGTGATCGTCCAGTTAAATGATCAACTAGCCCAAAATAGCTAGTGCATGTAGAGAATTTGGGTTCCCTAGCAGTGGTGGAGATTCCAAGGCAGTGTAACATCAGTTGTAGACTAGCCTTGAGTGTACAAGTGTTGCATGCAGTCAGATGATCAACCTTGGGAATTGAGTAATCCATTTTGGAGAAATTCCTAAATAATAGGGGCCTAATTTCTCAAGGAATTGTGTAAGGAAATAAGGGCTCAAGCAAAGGCAAAAATTGACTACGTCTCGGTCAGAGCTTCTCAGTGAGTAGAGAAATAGGTTATTCACTTACCGGTTGTGCTCAGTTGAGAAAAGAAATTGTAATACATCTTTATTCATCAGATTAATGCAAATATGCAAGGGGTTTTTAGAATATTTCTTTCCCTTGGAAAAATACTGTGTGCATGTGTGTTATTTCTTATTGCAAGTCTGAGATTTTTGTTCTAAATTGTGAGTTAACTTCCATAGTGCAGTAGAGTAGGTTTGTGTCTTGTGATTTTGGTTAAAAATTCACGAGCAGTTGCAAATCTACATCGTAATTTATACACAATTAATATTGGCGCTATATGAGATTTCTTATGATCCTTTCATCATCTACTAACTGAAAGCATATCTATCCTATGTGTGTCCTTGAAGTATTTCAAATCTAGCAAGCCAAAATGAATGACGAAAATAAAAATAAAAAAGCAAACGACAAAACTGAAAGTAAACTCTATTTCTAATTGAATCAAACTTGCATACATAAATATGAATTTACTGAGCAACTAAAATTAAAACTGAACCTACATAAATCTTCAACTCTACTCAACTAATATAATACCATTAGCTATTGCAAAATAAATAAGAAATCATTACCTATTCACAACAATTATTATTTCAAAGAACAACAACATGAAATCAAATGGACAATAATCATATATCTAAAGAACAACAATCATAAAAGAGATATAACAAAATGTATTGACATCAGAGTTTTCGCACACCATCAGAACTCAAAGTAACAATTGTTTATTCACACCAAGGAACAACAAATGAAAGGTAACAACCTACAGTTTATGTAAATACAACACATAACAAATGGATATACTTTACATATTCTAGGCAACATTTCGTCTAGGGGAGCGGGCTTGATTGCCCAAGAGTTAGTCTGCCTTAAGAAAAACTCAAATCAAACTACAAATAAACAATTATGAAATTCTACTGATAGATCATTTCATTAAAAATTTAAAAATATATACAACACAGTTGTGAGCTTTGCCTCTAATTAAATACACAAAGAGCAAGGGGAAATTTAAAACTAAACTGATTACAAGATGATTTCCATTACAATTAGATTGATTAGAAAGTATAAATATGCAAGATGAGATCTAAAAGATCTCTCCACCATCAATCAGTTGAAACAAGTCAAATATGGTATTGCAATTGGGAGAATTTGGAAAACGACTACAATGACAAATCTGGGAAAATCGCCTTCAGAGAACCATGTGTTTCTCTCAATCCAGAGAGAATTTTGGAACAACATTCACTAAAGAATTAATTGGTTCGTTATGCACAAAACCCATGTCACTTAATTTCTAAATTCGTCCTCATTTTCCCGTAATATCCAACGCAAACCATCACTTCTTATCCTGTGAATTTCTGAGTTAGAATATTTGACTATGAGTTGATGCTCAGATTTGCAAACTAGAAGAGATATTTGAGGCTAAAATCATGAATGATGTTATAATAAATCCATTCATAAACCATCATTGGCAAAGTAATGCATAATAATCTTCAATTTATTGAAAATAAATGAGAACACATATTACTTATCCGCAAGAGCATAAATAATTATGGAATGGAATCATATGATAAATTATGATGAATGACGGGATAAAAGAACGATATAAATGGATAAAAAATTAAAATTAAAAAAAGAACTAGCACAAATATTTGAAATTTATATAATTATAATTAATATTATTAAGAACTAACATAGATCCATCTTAGCTTTGGATCTACCAAGCGTTGAGAGAAATCAAATATCTCAAAGTGCAAACCTTTCCTCAATTTTTACACTCAAAAATAGGTTTGCATCTTGGGAGGTTGGATCCCTCTCGGCACTTGGTAGATCCAAAGTTAAGATGGATCTTTTTATACAAATATGTAATTTGTCTAATAATGGTAAAAGCTTGGGGATCCACTTGTCCATATTTTTATTTTCCCATTAGACTACAACTTTTTAGAGACCTTAAGGAGATACCTAGATGGTAAAAGTAATGCCCAAAAAATTAAAGCCTTTCCCAGATTGAACCCAAAAACAATTTTGGGAGGCCAATGACACCAACATATGTCATTACCAAAAGGTGTCCAAACAACTAACTTGTTTGAGTTTATGAGGTATTATCATCAATTATTGTCAAAAAATAATCATTGGTGAAATTGTTAGTGGTTCACTACCTAACGCTAGCTTTTGGGAGAGGAATCTTGTGAATTACCTATAAATCGATTTTGGAACCAAGCAAATACCCAAGGGATCTAATTGTAGACACATATAAAGCCAAATCTATAGGGAATCCTTATAAAATAGATTAAAAAATCCCAATATCTTCAAAATAGCCTTTATTGATGGCAAAATAAGCTAAGGCATCTATAAAAAGGGTTTCAATAATATTAATAAACATCAAACCAAATCCTAGAACTTGAAGCATCACAAAGATGAGTATCATTTGATTTAGGCTTTCTCAAATTGCACTTTAATAAACAAGGCATCAATGCTTGAAGATCCAAACCACTCTTAGATTGCAATGACATTTTCAAGGATGTTGTAAAGTATCAAGACTCTCCTGATGGTGTAGGGTAGACAAACTTAAGTGCCTCTTATGTGTAGGGAGTCCTCTCACCACCTAAGTCGAGGCAAATAATATTTTCCCATTTTATAATGTTGGTTTTCAAACAACACGTCACATACTCAGTTCCTTAATGTTTGATTAAGGATATGGGTATCTAGACCCAACCTCCTAGGTCATCTTGAGGAATTGGGGTTGATCGTAAACAATTGTGGATATTCCACTAGACAATTCGTCATAACAAACTTGATAAATTATACATAAAATCTGAAATCTACACCATGAGGGTTTATTTCTATTTAGATCTATATATCTGTAAGTTATTGTTTATTGTGTATGAATGTAGATTATAATTATGAAAAACATAAATAACATTGAAATAAAAACTCACAAACCATTATTTACACAAGCTATAACCTAGGAGAGTTTCGAGACAAAACCCATCTGGAAGATGAGGTTCCCTTACTCTCTTTCTCGGAATAAAAAACATATGTGAGTATAAAGAAGTAAAGCTTGTGGCCCATGGGCTACTATAGTGAAAAAATACTCTCTGTTCTCTCTCTCCCTATCTCTCTCATCTACTCTTCTCGTCTATGGCACAAAATTCCCTTGAAGAGAATGGAAACCCTTTACCTCTTAGTGACCCAATTATAACACAACTTGATAACCTACTAGTGGTTAGGTTTGACTCCTTAGAACTCTTAACTAGAGATACAATATGGAATATTCTAGACTATTCTTCATTACAATCACATGGATAGCCCATTTTCCATGAGTAACGAGGGCCGATGTGGCATCCTCTCAAATTATGGCGGTCAAAACAGGAAGGTCAACTTATGAGTGGCATAACTTTTTCATATAGACTATGATTGAGGTGATTCTTGTGCAATTGGAAAGGTATCTATGTGTAGAATAGAAAAAAATGGTGTGATCCCAAAGTAACGAAATTTTACCCCCAAAAAACATTGCTTGATGCCTCAAAATTCTCCCAGAAAGTTTCAGACCCCAATTTGCCAAACTAGGTCTCGGTGGTAAAAAAGGTCATGTGAGTTGATTCCTCCCCTTTTGCTACTCTAAAAGCATTAATATGGATGCCATACAATATAATGATCCAATATAGATTAGGGGTTGTCAAATTTATGCTTCATTTAACCATATTAAGCCTATTTTCTAAGGTCACCATCATCTTTTGCTGAACGAAAACTTTCCAACAATGTAAATTTCCTCCAAGTTTGAGCTCTATGCACAAAGTTATGCCCACAAGAATATTTGTAATTTTGTGCAATGTCAACATACATATCATTGCCACATGGAAATATTTTTACCCATATGTCACCATCATGCAATGTCATGCTACATTAACTCATTGTGCCACATCAACTCGCCACACCTACATACCATTTCGACTTGCCACGTTAAAGTGACAATGTCATTAAATTGCTTGAATGGAATTTGTATAACCTATATGGTGGTACATACAACCTCTAAACTCCATGAACCATTGTGCACAAATTTTTTGGGCATTTAGTCTTGAGGAAAAGTATAATTATTGTATAGGGATTCTTTGAATTGAAGAATTATTGTGTACAACGTCATTAGTCTCTAGTATGTTGTTCTTTAGGGGTTTAAGATGGAAATTTGGCTAAAATAATGCAACAACGAAATTATAACAACCATAAATCTCAATTAAGCAAGTAAAATGGATGATCATATGTTGTAAAGAGGTAATTTGTTCATTTTATTAACAACAATCTATTATATTTCACACCATGAACAATGAATGGACACTACAAGGAAAAGACTGTAACAACCTTGGTGAAAATTCCATGTAATAAAAGTTCATAAAGACAAAAATAATAACCACGGTTGATGGGACACATATTCCAAGCTAAATGTTGGGCAAGACATCCTAGTGTGGGTGTTCATCGGTTTATTACGGCTAAGGAAATTGGCTAAGGTAATGGCAAAGGCTTTGGAAAGGAAAAATGACATTTTTGTCACATTTATTTATGAAAATAATGGAAATTAGGAGAAAAGGGAGTTGAAAGGTCACAGGTTGCATGTGAGGAGGAAAATGAAGGAAAATAATGGAAAATGAAGAAAATAGAGGCCTCATTAATAAAAAGGCCTTTCAGGATCAGTTGGTAACCTTTTTTCAGTTCAATTTTGGAGCTTTGTCATTATTCTCTCTCTCTCTCTCTCACTCTTGGATACTTAGAGTTTTCTTGGATCAAGAAAGGAAAAGAAGGCAAGAGGAAGCAAAGATCAAGCAGGGAAAGGCAAGATCAAGCAACTATAATAAGATTCTTTATAGGTATCAATTTGCATGTGTATTTTTCTTGCTAGGTTTGGCATGCATGGTATTGCAGGTGGTTCTTTTTCTATTGTGGCATGGATTTTTCTAGGTGTAACAATGTTTTCAACCTAGCCTTGCCATTTCCGGATAGCCATGGTGTGATGGGGTTCTCATGTTTTGGTTGAGCTAGATTTCCGGATGGATTTGAATATGAGTGAGGTGGATCTCCAAATGGTAGAGAACATGGCCTAGTGGTACCTGAATTGGACTATGGATCATGGTAAATCCACTGACTTAGTGACCCTTGAGCTAGACTCTGGGTTGCGGTAAAGCCAATATTGTGTTGCCTCGATGGGCCCAGGAATCCTTGCTGGTGAATGGCAGGAAATACTGTAAAGCTAAGAAGCGGTTTGCTCTCCGTTTGGCCTAGTAATCCCGGGTTTGGGATATGCAGTAAAGTCTGGAGAGTGGGTCTCGGTTTAGGGCCTAGTGATCCAGTGTGGATTGCGGTAAAGCCTGAGAGACTAGGAGACAAGAAAATTCCTTACGGTGTGGGTGGAAAAATCCAGTGGCATCCATGCTTGTTTGGCCTAGTGATTGGGTGGAGATCATGATAAATCCTATTATGACATGTTTATTGTGTTGGCTTAGTGATCCAGGATGGATTACAGTAAAGCCTAATTTCTATTGATGAGGGTGAGGTGGTTTAGCCTTGGGATGCCTTGGTTGATTCTTTTGGTTTGAGTCCCAAATTCATGCTTGGAATATGGCATGAGGTTGAATGGTTGAAGAGAGATTTGGATCAACCATTCTATGGTTAGGTGGAACTTGGTAATCCCATCCCGAGTTTGGATTTTGCATCATTAATGAGAGGTTATTTGTCCTTATATTTCTATGAGTATTATACAGATTTATATGTGGATCATATGGCTGTGATTTAATTGGTATTTCTGCTGCTATTATGCTAGTTATATATGTGTTTTATGATAGTGGCTATGTATGGCTCTCATCATGTTTTTACTTGTAAATTAATGGACAATGTATCTATGACCAAATAGATGATAATGCAGGAAATGATATGAGGTAACAATGGTTCTTAGCGATTCTCAAATAAGTATGAGATCCCTATGCTTAAATATGTTATTTACACCTGTAGATTACATATTTGTGTAATGTTTGACGAAATGCTTGTCATGGCTAGTAGGGGTCCAGTTAAGGGCTTGTTCAACTATTTGATTTTACATCATTGTTTTCCTGTTATTTTAATGTTCTGGAGATGTCATTCAATTCTGGGTAGTGACCTAGGATTTGGACTTGAAAAAGTGGCTTAAATCCCAGGGACGTTGGCACAATATTGGACAAAATAATCCATGGAAGCTGGCATGCCTATAGCATGAGAGCGTCCAAAGCCTCATGGACACTAGAAGGCCTATAACATGAGAGCGTCTAGAGGTTAAGTGGTCAAAAACACCAGTGGGACCTAGGGGCTAGCTACCTGAAGAGTTGGGATGGTTCTCAGGGGTCCTGTAGTTGAGGTGGAAGGTCTGTATGTTGTGTTTCCATCGATTCCATTTCCTTAAGGTCACATAGGAGGTTGAATCTAATCTTAATAGCCTCTCGTCCCATGATTAACCCAGGTTGTCCGGTTACTTGGGTAGATGTGGGAGGAGGGTGTTACAAAGACCCTCTGGCGGAGGATTTTGTGAAAGCCCTTATAAAAATAACCCAAATATCAGATTGTAGCAGAGGTGGGCAGACATATGTTTTTTAACGGTGTGTCTATAATATACAAATGTGCTGATGCTTTACTATACATATAAGCATTGGTGCCTAATAGAACATGGTGCACTGTGGCAAATTTATTTAAAAAGGAAAAAAAGAAAAAAAAGAAAAGTGTGCACTAAATAACAAAGAGCACCGGTGCATATACTACTCAATAACATCAGAAAAGGGTTAAATTTACAAAAAATTTGGTCATAAAATTCATTTTTCTTAGTCTCGTGCTATACAATGATGATGACCTGGTGTTAAACCAACACTATAACGAACTGGTGCATACACAGTATACCACGCACTAGTGCTTACACTAATCGATAACACCAGATTAAGGTTAAATTTAAAAAAAATGTCATTGTTATATCCCTCACAACAATGATACCCTTCTTGTGTTAAAACTTCTTGGTGTGTAATTAGAAAGAGCAATGTTATAGGTTTTTTAATTTAAAAAAAATGCGGTGTTATATTCCAATGAAGCACTGATGTTGTTCATGTATTAAAATGCCTCAGTATATCTTAGAAAGAGAACCATTAGGGGGTGTTTCATTTTATAAGGAACATCGGTGCGTCTTAACAATAGCACCACTAATAGTTTTTTATTTTTTATTTTTTTTTTAATTTTATTTTTTATAATTTTTTATTTTTTATTTTATAGATGTGGTGCTATATTCTTACAAAGCATCAGTGTTTTTCATGTATTAAAATGCCTTGATGCATCTATGAAAGAGTACCGCTAGGCAGTTTTTATTTTTTTTAAATGCGGTGCTACAGTCCGACAAAGCACCGGTGTAGTACATCAATTCGAATGCCCCAGTTTGTATTCACAAGAACACCATTGTAGGGCTTAAAAAAACTACTGACTATAAATTTCATTTTTACCATCTAGAGTGTTGTAGAGCTCTAAAGCACCGGTGCCACTCTTGCCTCATGCAAGAACCCTGTCATCGATGCTTCTCTTGCTCACCATCCTTCCGTACCGTGCTCGGTGCGTAGTTTTCCAATTTTCTTAAACAATGGTGAAATTTGTTTTTCTCAATTATGTGTCAACAATGCCTCCCCGAAGACCAAATGTCTAGGTAATGTCTATGCTTCTCTCTAATTTATTTTTTTTGCGAATTAGAACTACAAAATAGGTAAAAAACTCCACCGTTTTTTTTTGTTGTGCGGTGCGTTCGACAGCTTCGGCTCACACCGATAGCAGTGCACTTTAGTTTGGTTTGTGAACCTAACACACCGTTGTTTTTGTGGTGCGTTTCGTAAATTACAACACACTGGGAAAAGCTATAAATTGTGCATCGGTGCATATATTTTTAGGTTACACCCAGTGCATTTATATTTACCAAACACACCACACACAAAATATTAAAAAATATAGCTCGGTGCATTCGATAACCTGAAAGTTAGGTACCAGTGCGAAAAGCTTATAGGTGCGCACTGGTGCGTAGGTTTGTCTAGACGAACCGCGCTAAAAATTTATGTATGCAAACCAAAAGTGGTGCATCATACATATGTACACACTATTTTCGGTGTTGTTGTTTTTGATAGCGCACCAGAGTTGGTGAATTACTATTTTTTGGGTGTATAGGAGTTTTTTTTTTTTTAATTGAAATTTATGTTTCCATATTTATAAATACATTTTTCAATTAATATTTTTTTATTTTTATAATGAGGCTAATGTATTTTATATGTCAATCATGTAGCAGAGACGTCAATAGAGGTAGCAAGAGAAAATGACAGATCAATAAAATGTGTTATGACCATGGGAGGCCCGAGAGAGGGAGAGGGATTTATACCATCACCTATTAGCGCAAAGACCCAAGTGCTCTTGAGGAATGTAGGTATCCTTCAGTACTATGAGGAGGCTACATCCTTGAAGGCGCACTCTATCTTGTTGGAACATTTGATCCGTTGATGGAGTGTCCAGGGGCAGGCTTTCCATGTTAGTCTTGAGATGTGGTATAGGTACTTTGAGGAGGACATATATTTTATCACTCGCCTATTTAGGAGAGGGGAGGATTTTCCTGAGTTCCCTGATGTCGCCTATCAGGTTGTAGTAGAGAGTCAACTTGTCTACTCTTAAAGATATTTTGAGGCTTATGTAGTCCATCCAACATATTTTTAGGTGCGTGGTCGACAACTATGGATTACTTCTTTTGTTGCACAATGGGTTAGGTGCCTCTCATTATTAGTGACCACCATTGCACACTATACTAGTGATGGGTAGAACATTATTTGCCCTCTTTTGTATTATGTTAATTCTTTGATGCAGGTGCCATGATGTATCAAATGGTATGCCATTTTTTTGACGCAGTTTTGTAGGGCTTTAGATAGATGTCATGTGATGATACATGGGAGGACAAACTTCCCTTTCGCTTCATTGTTTTTTTTTTAGAGTTTTCCAGAGATGAGGCCTACATTTGACCATCACCCTCCTAGGCCGATGACTGAGGTGTGAATGCGCATGTGGGGCCAGATGATGCCCAAGAGGGGCCTACCAGAGTATCAAGCCAAGATTTCCTCCCAGGCATTGGCGATACTATCCAGTGAGGATGACCACTCGTTTATCTTGGTGCCATGTCTGTACGCGAGGATGGATTGGAGACAATGTCCCAACATCCTCTTCACACTGGATGAGACTGCATATGATAGAGGCAACATTAATGTTTTCTTTAAATTAATCTAGTTTCATTTTATTGTCTTAATTAATAAGAATAACATTTATTCTGGCATCTTCTTTAACTTGTTTTATTAAATTGTTTAATGAAATTGTCTAGTTATTATTGTGTACTATATATTTTGTAGACATCGACACATTCATTGGGGACATGACTCCTCCCCCACCGAAGGGATCAGATGCAGAGATGGGTGAGGCCTAAGAGGATGAGGCACATGATCCTCAGATGCAGATGGGTGGCATGGGCATTTAGGCCCGTAAGGCTGGTCTCATATTTAGGATGAACTACTGCCATTAACTGTCTAGACTTTTGGTGGAGGAGGGATTCCATCCTGCGAGAGCTTGAGACATTAGGGTAGATCTTAGTTTCCTGGAGCTCTTCAAGGATGTTCCATGTGATATGATGACTCTTATGCATCATATCCTTGGAGCTACCAGGCTACTAGTAGTGAGGAGGGATGTAGGGCATGAAACATAGTCGTCACCTGAGTCTTCACATAGTGATAGCCCATCATATTATGACGATGAGGGTGGTGATCAAGTTTCTGGTAGTACTACCCCATCGGATCATGGTCAGGATGTCAGTGATCCTTCTGGTAGTACTCCACCTCGTCCTCATTAACCTCACGATGATCACCTAGTATTGGTGGCGGTGCCTCATGTTTTTCTTGAGAGAGCATACCAGATGGAACCTTCTCCTCCACTTGATAGTTCAATTGTTGAGGCAGTGCTTGACCAGGTTGCTGCTACTAAGTCTGTTGTATCATATATTCGATAACATTTATTGGACTTGATGCAATTGTTTGACAACTTGTTGATATATATATATATATATATATATATTGTTCATGTTTATGTACTTAATTTATCTTAATTTATATGTTGGTGTTGATGTGTATATTGTTAGGTCATGTTAGATATGTTCATTTAATGTGCTTGCAGATAGATGTGTATGTGATAACAATTATTTGACATGAGATGTATATTAATTTGAGGATGTGTGTGGTGATGATGTTAGATTACAATGCTTGTGTTTTGTTAGATGTGATCATGATGATGATGCCCTGTTAGATTATTAGATTTGTGTGCTAGCTAATGATGTTTATATGTGTTAGAGGTGTATATAATTAGATGATGGTAGTGAATTTGAATGTGTATCTTAGATGATATTTATGTTTGTTAGATGGTTATCATCATGATGTTTATTTTTATGAAATAATATTTATTATAGATTATGTATTGGTGAACTTATATCAAAATTTCCTTATTGAAATTACATGCAAAACAACTTACTTTAAAAAAATGCAAAGATTTTTTTATAAATTACAAAATTTAGTATGGTTGAAACTACAATTGTAAAATTACTATAAATATTTTTATATTGCTTAGATAGTTCATTTATATTCATTCTAACCTAATTAGTAAAATATTTCAATACTCACAAGGAAAAAATAATTAAAAGTAAAATATTTAGTTAGTTCTGAATAAGACGAAAATGTGTAACACAATCAATTTTTAATACAAAATATTAATAATAATATATTATTCAAAAATACAATTAAAAAATGAAATATTACACTATGGTCGATCTATATAGAGAGATAGAAAATCACTATAGATCCATCTTCGTCACATATTTATCAATCACTAAAAGAGATTAAATATTTTGCTATTGTTGTTTTTTTTAATAATAAATATGAGTTAACTAATACAAAAAACATACTATGTTAGATTTAAATTTTTGACAAATAATATATTTGATCATTTCTTAATGAACAACTCAAGAAATATTATTTTTTCTACACACTTATCACGAGATAGTCACTAAACTTCATTTTTTCACATTTCTCCTAGCTAATATTATATATCATGTTCACAATGATAAAGACATTTCTACTTTAATTTACTTATAAATACATGAAAATATATATTTATTTTACATAATCTAAATAAGAAAGAAAAATACATCACTAAGCCTATTATAAAGTCAAACAAATGTCTCTTAATCACCATCACATTATTAATCATTTAATTCTTAACCATAAAATATTTATTAATTCAACTTTTATTTATAATTACTATTGAATTGAAAAGATAAGTCAAAATTGTTCCATTATCCACGCAGAAAAAAAATAAAACCTCTCATGCATCCATGTAAGCCCATTTATTTCTCTTATGGTCCATAAAAAGATGTAATGAATATTTTATACATGCATAAGACCTCATTTTAGTTTACATAATGAAAAATTGCAAAACTGGAATTTAAATATAGTAAACATGACTTTACCTCTCATGTCAAGAATTTAATCTTACATATTAATATACAATTTTTTCATTGTTAAAATCCTCATAGATTAATCACTACATGATTTATATTGATTTTGAAATAAACAAGAAGAAAAAACATGTGCACTGATTAATAAATCAGTAAGTATCTAAATATAGAATAAATCTTCAATGTTGTTTCTAAATTCACTATTTTTTCATTTTGGTTATATTCTTCTCATTTTCCTATTCGAGAGGGATTGTGACTTTGAATCCTTATTATCATATATATTGTACACCATGTTTTAAACTACATTTATATTTATGGAGATATATTGTTGCATAGTGAAAATAAGGGAGGTTAAACTTTGATGATGGACATTGTAGTAGGCCTTTTAGTACACATATATAACACATATATGATTTTCCTTCTCCATTTTCTATCACTTTGTGAGTTATTTTAGATTGATACTCACAATGTCATTTGAGAAAGGAGATAATATGAGTATATTTAGATTGATATCTTAATAAAATATAGTTATAAATTGATAACTCATGTTTAGAATTACAATCTTTTAATCCACATATCGCAAGATAGTAACTAAAATTCATGTTTTCACATTTCTCCTAGCTAATATTACATCATGTTCACAATGATAAAGACATGTCTACTTAAATAATTTACTTATAAATACATAAAAATATATATATTTATTTTACATAATCTAAATAGAAAAGAAAAATTCATCACCAAGTCTATTAGAAAGTCAAACAAATGAATCTTAATCAACATCATGTCTACTTTAAATAATTTACTTATATATATATATATATATATATATATATATCTATATATATTTTACATAATCTAAATAGGAAAGAAAAATGCATCACCAAGTCTATTAGAATGTCAAACAAATGAATCTTAATCACCATCACCTTATTTATCATTTAATTCTTAGCCATAAAATATTTATTAATTCAACTTTTATTTATAACTACCATTGAAAACAAAAGTCAAAACCTTTCCATTATCCATGAAGAAAAAATTAAAACCTCTCATGCATCCATGTAAGTCCATTTATTTCTCTTATGGTCCATAAAAAGATGTAATCAACAAATAAAAAGATGCAATCAACATTTTATACATGCATAAGACCTCCTTTTAGTTTACATAATGTTGCAAGAACTGAAATTTAAATATAGTAAACATGACTTTACCTCTCATGTCAAGAATTTAATCTCACATATTAATACACATTTTTTTCATTGTTAAAGTCGTCATAGAGTTATCACTACATTATTTATATTGATTTTGAACTAAACAAGAAGAAAAAACATGTGAACTGATTAATAAACCAATAACTATCCAAATCAACAATAAATCTTCAATGTTGTTTCTAAATTCATTATTTTCTCATTTTGGTTATATTATTCTCATTTTCCTATTTGAGAAGGATTGTGACCTTGAATCCTTATTATCATAGATATTGTACACAATTGAAAATACTTAGTTTCAAGTGTAAAAATGTTTCCAATGCAAAAAAATGTGTAAAAGCATTTGTGAATCTTATCAATTGTATAAACTGCCAACAAGACGAATAAAAAAACAATATAATTAGAGAAACAAAGAAAACAAAAACATACAACAATAGTATAAATGATGAAATAACACAAGCTCATATCACTCTTCATTGTCATCACCCTGATTATCTTCCTTGCTTGGCATGATAACACTATTATTCTAAAAAATATGTTTTTATCTAGGCTCGTGTCTTAATACGAACCACCAATCCCTATCCAACACATCTGGGTAAAAAAACACCCAGTTGTAGTGTTTTGGGAAAACATAAGGCTCCCTAGCTTCATACCACATCTTCCTAAAGTTGATAGATATTAGACCACTATTGCGCTCGTCCTTTACATTATTTTGATCGAAGGTGTCCCACCACTTGCACCTAAAAATAACACATTGAAACGAAGAGAACTCCACTTGAATGATCTCTTGTATCTTTCCCTTATATTAGGTTTTGATCATAGTGGCTAGCACGACTAGATTGGTCGAACTCGACTTCCATTCCACAGTCTTGTGTCATGCATCCATCATTGGCATCCTCCGTGCGAAAATGGTGTCCATATGCCCACATAGATGGGAACACATGTAGCTATAAAAAAGTGAAAAAATCACAGTGCCATGTGTCTAATAACCCGAACATAATTAAAAATATAAAATATAGGTGTTACAATTCAAAGGTGTAGTATGAAGTTAAAAATGTATAGAAAGATATTATTACCAAGTTACTGCACCTAATCCCTATGTTTAGCGCATCCTCTTCAGCGTGTGGGAAACGACCAGATGCACCATATTTCTTTCTGACTTGATCAACGACCTAACTGTTAGGGCATGTCATTGTCATATTTTCTTTTAAATGATCAAGATAAGGCACACTTCTACCGTTCAACCATTTGAATTCTTTCCTGTCACTATCCCATTTCCTCGTCTTCTACTCGTACAATACAATGCATAGTTGTGTCGCTCCCATATTGTAAAGAATGAATTTATTGATGGCTTCAATTTTTGAATTCGCTGATGAAATCAAACCAACATATATAGTACATATGAGATCAAAATATGCATTAATATGAAGTTTAGTGTGAATAATTACTGTGTAGAAATTTGACAAATGATAAGCCACTTACTCTTTATCATGCACCTCTTTTAACTTGTTTGTAGAAGCTCCCATTTTC